>JBCNJP010000027.1:85286265-85389362 GCA_039602395.1 Deinandra increscens subsp. villosa | reverse complement strand
CATAATTCACATAGTGGCAATAATTAAATATAATTAAATAAACACATAACACATATGGACGGGTTCGGTGATCAACCAAAGGTCGTGGACGTATTCGGCCTAGTTAAGTATTAGTTACTAAGTTAACACTCATAACGTAACTAACGGAGATTGTCTAACGGAAGTTAACCTTGGAACTCTCGGATGTCACAGTTTGACAATTGCAACTCTTTGCAACTTCTAGTTGTATGGGATCGATTAAACATCTTATGTTTAGTTGGCATGTTTAATCCCATCAACGACTTTGGTTCCCCATGCTTCGGTGACCCTATTCACATGGTCTCCAAATCAAGTTGTCCTACTTATACACACGTGTAGATTTACACATACAAGTGGTTAGGTGACCTTTATCCCACAAATATGGTAAACCTACCCCAAGTTTACAAGTTCCCTCAAATATGGTTAGGTGACCTTTATCCCATAAAGAGTTTACAAGCAAATTGAGTGTTGTATAAAAGGATGGCGTTTAAACTTGTTTTTGAAAAGGGTCGTTTTTAGTTTTCATAATTCTAGTGTAGAAAACTCTATGTACCATACAATTCACATGCATTCAAATGTATGGTACCCTAGTGTTGTTTGAAATCCATATTTCATGGTTCTTTTAATAAAACCCATTTTATTGATAAATCATCATCAACTTAATAAAACCCATTTTATTAATCTTTGTTTATGATATTTTAAGAACCGGTTTTAGCTTGTTAATGTTTATTAGTTTGTTTTAGCATGCATATCCAAATATCATCCAAACATGAAAATAAACAACCACACAAGCATAATAAAATAGGTGCATAGCCATAGCCAACTATTGACAACACTTGTTAACCGAAACAAGTGTGTGTCAAGGTCTCTCCTAAGGGACAAGATCACACAAGTGATGTATAGGTGAACTCCCACTTGACCCCGCATCCAAAAGCTTCAAGTGGCCTCCTTTGGTTGTGTTTTGCTTCACTCCTTTGGGCATCCAAGATCCTCCATCTTGTGCATTCTTCCTTTTTACAAAATATGGATCCTAATACATTTTTCTAGTAAAACAAAATGCACCTAATCTATTACATTACGTACCAAATGAAATAAATAGATTACATGCCCAAAATGACGAACTTGAAATTATTACAACATTTGAATAATTACAACAAGCACAAACATTCACCACAAACAATCACAAGGTCTTTTGGCTAGGCTTTATGCACCAAACATATATCTAAAAATACATCCATATGTACAAGTGTAAAAATGGTTCCCTTTTAACCCATATTCTTTTTCGGTCCAACACAAAACCGAAAACGTGGGTTTGTTGTCCAAACAACAAAAACAACAAAATGATAAAATGCTTTAATCTTTCAAGATAACCACATGCATGTTAGTGAAGCATCGTGAAAGACAAAGGGAAACCATGAACAAAACTTTCAGTTTGTGGTATGAGGAACCAAAACCAAGAGTTTTGTGGAGCTAACCAACTAGCTCTTTGAAGCATGCATCCATATAAGCGGCTCTAGATGCCATTGTTGGGTTTTAAGAACATTATCAAAGCCAATTTAACTCCTTAAAATGTAAAACGCAGCGGAAAACAAAATCATATAACATGTTAGTTAATGTTAAAACCGATTTTAAACACTGTTTATCAAAACCCAAACCGAGGATCCAAATATGTATGCATGCTATCAAAACTAAAACCAACCATAGGGGGTTTTGTGACATCCGAGAATTCCAAGGTTAACTTCCGTTAGACAATTCCGTTAGTTACGTTATAAGTGTTAACTTAGTAACTAATGCTTAACTAGGCCGAATACGTCCACGTCCTTTGGTTGATCACCGAACCCGTCCATACGTGTTATGTGTTTATTCATTTTGTGGAATTATGTGCAATATGATTTAAATGCATGATTATTATTAAAAAGAATGACTATTTAATTATTTGTTAAATTATATGACGAATTGCTTAATTGTGTATTTAATGATAATCGAGAAATTATATGAGTAATCTACTGATTAAGTGTATGCATACATGATTAATGATGGACTAATCATGGGCTAATGATTGACTAATCATTGGGGCCCAAATCCCAATGATAAGCCCACAAGCCCTTAGTATTTAAAGGAAATTATAAACCCTAATCCCATTTACATGCTCCATCACCACACACACACTCTCACTCCCTCTCTCTCTCTCACGATTCTGGACCAGCCCCAAGAGCACCCAAGATCAGCCATCTTTTCTGTAGAAGAAGATCATCCATCGATCCTAGACAAACCGTGAGTCCCATGAACCATTCCTATGTGTTTTCTATGTGTTTTCGTCATAAAGCATGCCTAGATCTCTATGTAATCGTTAGATCTTCTATAAGAATGCTTAGGAATGCTAGATCTATCATAAAAACTACAACTTTACGTGTGAAACTGATCCATAATAGAGATTCATGCTAGATTAGGTCATTTTGTGTAAAATGTGTTCTTGAAGATTTGATGATGAAAATGCATGTTTATGATGTTAAAAACGCTCCTGTGATGTTCCTAAATGATTATGTATGCTTAAAAATGAATTACATGAAGTATGGAGGCTGTTAGAAAGATTTTTAGTTAAATTTACGGGTTTTTTAGCGACTAGCGAAACTGTGCCTTCATCAGGCGAAATTATGTAGCGAAACTATGTATATCTCCTTCCAGCGACACTATACAGCGAAACTATAGTGTCGCCGGGTAAACCAACCAGACCTGTCCGAACGAAACTACCGAGCGAAATACCCTGAAGGAAAGTTCAAACCAGTTTCGGGCGAAACTAGGCTAGCGAAACTGTGCCAATAGTTTCGAGCGAAACTAGCCTAGCGAAACTGTGTCATCGGGTATTGCCTAGCGAAAGTGTTGCCCGTGCACACAGCGAAACTACCTAGCGAATCTATACTAGCGAAACTGTGACCAGACCTAAACCCAAACTTGTGCAATTTACTTGAATGTATGCCATAACTTACATGACTATGCTATGATGAAATATGTTTGATTTCTGATTTATGTGAACCCTTGTTTATGATCAACCATCGGTGTCGTGTGTCGGTATGTCGAGTCGTAGTTCCAACGTGCTATGTTATGGGCCATAGTGACGTTAAGTTAAAGATTAGACACAAAAACTAATACTTAAGACCTAAACGTGTTCATAGGTCTTCGTTAAGCAATACTTGGATTAATTAGCAAGTGTAGCCGAGCAACCTAAGGTGAGTTTCACAAACCCTTTAATTGTGAGCCCGTTTGGGTCACAACGAATTTACTAAACGGAAAGCAACACTGACATTTCGAGGTATCGCCTAATGGGAAATCTGTTATGGAAGTTGGAGTGTTTTATGGGAGGCACTTGCAACTGTCCATCCTTGGGATTTCAAAGGAAATCCGCAACCAACTATTGAATACTTGAACTCATTTGGGATTTCAAAGGAAATCCAGAATAACCATTTTGGCACTTAAACTCTTTTTAGGATTTCAAATGAAATCCAGAATAAACGATTTTAATATGGCTAGTGTAGGTTAAAGTCTAAACCATATGATATCACATGATTTCTAAGGATGCCTTAAAACTGAAAAGTCCTCAACAATTTAGTACCATTAATTCGTGAAGCGAGGGGATGTTGGGTAGATCTACTGAGGGTTGACAACCCTGCTCCGCGGTACACAAATGTGTAGCCAACCGGTTGGAGGCCGAACGGAGTTCATTATCAGCCTATTTTAGTTGTGGGTCCCACGAGGAACACAACTGGAGGCACAAATCATCGACAAATGCCGAACTCTGTTACGTCAGCTTTGGTACGAACTTCCTTAGTGCATGGAAACCGGATTAGCTACCCGCGATATCGGTTGACCGCTTTAACTTTTACTTAACTAGTGCATATTCGATAATTCAACACTTGGAAATGTTTGCAAAACTAATACTTATTATATGTTGATACATACGCTTATGAGACCGGGCCAATGCATGACATGCCCACCGTGAACTCACCAATCGTTAGGTTGACACTTGTGTGGTTTTCACTTTTGCAGATCGTTGAGGAGTATCCACTGGAGGTTGGCATGGCGCTTGAAGTTACTTAACTTTATTTTAAACTTAATTTGGGATTTAAACAACTATTTATGTTCTGTAATTAAAGCACGCGGTTAGTGCTAAGATACTTATGTTTTTATTCCGCTGCGTACTTTTAAACCGTTTTTATTATGAACATTTGGACTTTACTCTGATTCGTTTAGTATTTGTAACTAATGGTTGTGGTCCTGGTTTGCTCGCACCCCTAACGGTATAAACTCCGTTAGTGGTTATTTGGGGGTGTGACAGGTTTTAGATTTACCTTCTTCCAAGCTCAAGATTATGAAGAAGATGATGTGGATGAACCGGCTTGCTATCTAACTTGAAAGCCTCAAGTGATGATACCCACGAGCTCGAACAACAAACGCCTTTGTTGCTAGGATTTGGTGAAGATGAACACTCTTTGTCTCCTTGCTTAAATCCGAATTCCACAAGTCTTTTTCACCCTTGGGACTGATTTCCTTCAAGGAAAAACGGATGGGTGGGAGAGAGAGAGTTCTTGTGCACTAATGAAACTCAATAGTGTGTTAGAGAAGGTAGTTGGGTGTTGGCTATTAAAAGCTCCAAGGAGAAATGAACCTAGACACTTTTGCATGCCTTGGACACTACAAAAGCCACCCACCCTCATTATTAGAGGGAGAGGGGCCGTTCAAAAGGAGGGGGAAAAGAAGAATTTCAAATTCTTTTCTTTCTTCCCTCCTACAAATCCCATTTAATCAATGTATTATATTTTATTATGAGGCTTACTTGTAACATGTCATGTAACACCTTATATGACATGTAACAAGACCAAAAATATAATATAACATATAACCCTTTTATATGTTGTGTAACAATTTATTTAACCACTTAAATAATATTGCTACTTTACTTCTCCAATTTAAATCATCCATATGATTTAATCATAAGTGCAATTATTTAGAAACCCATTTCCAAATATCTTCTTTAGGTAATATTTATTTAATTGATCATATCTAAATAAATATCCATTGGGTGTTTGTCTAGCTCGTTATTGGGTATGACCCGTCTTGGATCATAACGTACTAGCCACATCAATCTAGTATGTGTCTTGACTAGAGAACTTTATAGTCATTGTTCGAAACCAGGAGTTCATCATAAGCTTTCTGAAGTTCACAATTGGTAATCAGAAGTGATTCCACTCTTGCTTTTGATTTCTTATACAAGCCATCAAAATCTCCAATAGCATCCTTTGCTTCGAACTCCCACTTTTCAACCTTTGTAACTAACTCGACATTTTCATTTTGTAACTTTAAGATCTGTTCTTTATTGACGCTAACCATCTAATCCAATCTTGCTTTTAGCTCTAAAACCTCTTCTATCAACACCTTCTTTTCCTGTTCCAACATTGCATTAGCTTTGAAAATCTCATCAGAAACTTCACACTTTCTTTTGTAACCTTCTATCTCTTCTTCTTTCTTCTCACTTTCAACAATCAACCCTTCCTTTTCAGAACTCAATTCTCAAATCTTTCTTTCTTTTTGAGCCCAAAATTCACATGTTGACTCATACCCACTAACTTTAGAATCACTTGTTTCAGATGTACTTGTTTGAGATTCAGACTCACTTGATTCATCTTGCATAGTAGCCATCAATGCATAATTTTCTAGAGAATGAACTAAAAATGCAGATTCATCTAGAAAATCCTTAGCCCAATCATATCCTTCCTCGGACACCAGTGCTTTTGCATCTTTATTATGGTCATAATTATCCGAAATACTTGGTTTAGAAGAACATTGCTTGCATTCTCGAGCAAAATGTCCAAATTTGGAACATTTGAAACACTTAAGCTTCAACTTATCCAGACCAAGTTTTCCTCCCTGAAATATAGATGTCTGGCCTTTTTCTTCATGAATCTCCTTCCTCTCTCCACTACCATAGCAAACAGTCATTCCAGATCTAATTTATGCAGCTGATCATCATCCATCTGTTTTAGATCCTTCGGAATCAAACCAGAATTACCAGTTTGACTAAATATGGATCCAGAAGAAGATGATATGAAAGCAGATATCAATGCAGCTAGATCTTCAGTTACTTGATTAGAAGTAGACTTGATTGACGATCTCTCAGGAATAGTAAAACTACAACCCGAAGAATAACTAGTATTCTCAGACTTTCCAGCAAGAAATGCTATTAACGGTGGATTACTGCTTGAAATAGAATCTGATTTTGTTTTAGCATGCACAGTAGCAGAGTTCTCTCCAAAATATACCTCAGGATTCTGAACAGATGGAGTTGCTGACTTTTTCGCCAGTAATTCCATTTCCCAAGCTTGTAATTTGCTTATTGTCACACCCCGTAATTTATTGTGTCGGGTGCGAGCGAGATGGATCATAGTCAAGATTACATAGAACGACCTCTGGATGATTAAACAACTAGAGTCGTTTAATAAGTTAAGTTAATTCAAAAGGTGGAGTTTCATTCAAAGTTGCAGCGGAAATAGTAGTGAAAACATGTTTGTCTTAATTGTTAATAAAACAATTACATTTCAAAAAGATTTGAGAACATGACACCCTTAGGTGTTATGCAATGAAATCTCCAAAAGTGCAGCTCGGTTTGACCATGACTCCAGAAATAGAAAATGCAGGTCCTAAATGATATGATGTCTTGAATGCAGCAGAGTTCAATCACCTGAGAATTCATATACTAAAACGAGTCAACATAAAGTTGGTGAGTTCACAGGTTTAGATAGCATGCATGTAAAGTTTGATAAACAAGTTTGATTTAAATCGTTCCATCGTTTGACAATATGTTTAGATACTGTTTTATAAATTACCATGAACCTTGAATACCAAAACTAACTGATTACCCACTCATGATACTATGTCTAACAGTACCGCATGGTCAAATATAACTGTATGTACTCTTCTGACTATTAAAACGGAGCCAGGATTGGAGCTACCAATCAGAGTAGGGGCGTTAACCCAATAGATCTATCCACGAGTGATCGTTTCTGTTCGTAAATTAATCGGATTCAACTAATAGTGGGGTTTCATCATAACATGAACAAGCATGATACAATATGATTTGGACTAGAAAAGCTCATGTAATCAATATGGTAACAAGTAATCTATCTGTCAGGAAATGATTTATGTTTGTAATGAATTCTCCCCTAAGTATTAAAACTGTAAAAGAAAGGGGCCGTGAAAACTCACCTGAATACAAGTAATTCAGTAAGGTAGGCAAGTAAGCAGTCCTATACAATGTTATAAGACACTTAGAAAATAGAAATTGGGTCGACATCTAAGTCACTCCAATTTGGTTGGTCAAGTCTTGGCGTTATGGTAACCCGTTAATATATTACGATATCGTTGACCTAATTAAAATATTTATTGAAAATAAATATTTATTGCACGATAATAAAATATTATTTATTTTCATGATAAAAATTAGTCTAGAAATAGTTTATATTTCCCAAATGAATGTCATGTGAGTTCAAAGGACATTTATAGGACGAAATGACGGTTTAAGGTCAAAACGGGCTTTTTGCCAGTTCTAGCCGCATTTCACGTTATTTGTAAATATGACTAAGGCAATGATCAAACAAATAAATACACATTTATTTTCATCATAGAATCATATCAATTCAGAAAATTTAAGTTCAAAAGTCTAAGTTCCTAGTTTTGTCGGTTTTGCCGGTATGTGTCCGTTTTAGCCGGTTTTGATCCTGTGACTCGTTCTAGGGTTTTGTAAACTACCAAAACACTTTGTAAACTTATTTTAAGTCATATCAAGTCCCTAAAGGTGTCTAAGATCAGTTGTTACATCTATTTCTATATCTTTACAAAAACGAGGTTTCCGGGCCCGTAAAGTGTTCGTTTTTGGTCCCGTTTTTCCCCAAATTTAGCTATTTTCAAAAGGGATCTTGTACTAGGGTTTTTAGGGCTAAAGACATATTTTCAAATCACTTTAGTAGGGGTCAAAGTTTCTGACCCAAAAATGGCTCTAATTTAACTATAGTTTCCGGGACTTTTTAGTGGGTTATTTTTATAGATTTAGCCGTCCAAACATATCAATAAGTCGTATGGTGCTATCCACAACCTTCTAACATGTTAAAAATTTCGGACCTAGGGTTCCAAGAGTCACAAATTTCGGATCTAGAGGTTTGTTCATAAAACCAAGGCATAATGTACACATACTAGCATCATAACACTTGTTTTTCTATAGATCTATATAATGTAGCATACGAGGGGTTCAAAATACATGAAATCACTAGTAGAAACACATGGTATACTAGATCTAACATGAACTTAAACAAAGTTTTAGGTTACTAGAAACATAGAAGAAAATGCATGTCAAAAGTTACCATTTCAACCAAGACTTGATGTAGGAGTGCTAGATGCATACAAGGGTTTCATCTAACATGAAGATATCTAGTAGAAAAGTAAGAAATGAAGTCTACTAACTTGAAAAAACCGAAAATGAGGGTGATGGAGGCTTGATCTTGCTTCCTTGAGTCTCCTAGTAGCTTTGATCTTCAAGTGTTATAGTGTTTTGATGAAGAAAAGCTAGAGAGAGTAGAGAGAGAGAGGGCCGACGGTTGGGGAGAGAGGGAGAGAAAAGTGTGTGTGTTCTCTTGTGGAAATGGATGGGAGTATTAGGGTTTCCACTTTAAGTATGTATATACATGGTTACTTAAAAAGGGAGAAAGAAAGGAAAGAAAAGAAGTAATGGAGGGGGGTGGTGGTTTGGGTTCAAAACCGTGAGGGGAGGAGAGGCGAAGAGGGGGGGGGGGGGGCGGTTCATGGAGCAAGGAGGGAGGAGGAGGAAAGTCAAGGGGAATCTTGGTGGTACATGTAGGGTGATGTAAGGGTTCTCTAGGGTGGCTACTTGATGATGATGTTCTAGTAAGGTACACATGAATAGTGCATGGCTTAATTAGTAGGAGATTAGTAGTAGGTTAAGATAAAGGTGGTGGATTACTACTAATGTTGATTACTAATTGTCGGGTGTCGGGTTTTGATCATGAAAGACAATATGATCAAAGGTGACAATTGAATTTGATAATGCATGGAAATGAATATACATGGAGGATAATAAATCATAGTTGGGAAAAATAAAGGATACAAGTCTTGTTTAAAGGTCAAACGGTGTTAAATGGTGAAAAAACGTTTACGTTGATTGCTTTATATAAAACCTAATGGTGTTTCGCTATAAAAATACTAAACGTTAAAATGATTTATTATTTGACGTAGTCGGTAAATAAATGGATAAACGTTATCGTTAAATGATTATTTTACGTCAAATAGTGACACGAACTTTGAACGTATGCAAAATACTACAAAGGTGATGAGATAATATAAAAACTCTTTTTATATTAGAATACATATATTGTTGTGAAATGTTTCTTATTATTAAAGTTCCACCGATCATATATATAATGTTCTTGTTTTTAAGGTCGATTGTCGAGATATTAAATTAAGGGTTACACCAAGACTAACGGATAGATGCACATTACGTTATCTACGTTAATTAAAACACAGATTTATGCACACAGAAACAGGTAATTACACGTATTATTATATGCTTTGACTTAGGAAACTTACGGGTTGTCACATTCTCCCCTGGTTGAAGGAATTTCGTCCCGAAATTCAGACATTGGCGTCTACAGGAGCTGGGTTGGGAAAAAGATGCGGGTACTTGGCTTTGAACTTGTCTTCGCGTTCCCAAGTATACTCAGATCCGCGCCGGGAGTTCCATCGAACCTTAACGATAGGAATTCGACTTCGTTTCAGCTTCTTGACCTCGCGGTCGACGATTTCGGCAGGTTCTTCCATGAAGTGAAGGGTTTCGTCAACTTGAATTTCATCGAGAGGAATGACGAGAGATTCGTCGGCAAGGCACTTCTTCAAGTTACAGACGTGGAACACGTCGTGTACACTACTAAGTTCGGCTGGCAGTTGTAGTTTGTAGGCTACTGGTCCGATCTTTTCAAGGACCCGGAATGGACCAATGTATCGAGGGTTTAGCTTACCACGTTTGCCAAAGCGGATGACTCCTTTCCACGGAGCAACTTTCAGAAGTACTTTATCTCCGACTTCGAATGATAGGGGTTTCCGTCGGGTGTCAGCATAGCTCTTTTGACGATCGCGTGCGGCTTTCAGACGGTTTCGAATTTGTGAGACCCTTTCGGTGGTCTCGATCACTAGTTCCGGACTGGTAATTTGGCTGTCTCCAACTTCAAACCAACAGATGGGAGATCGGCACTTTCGGCCATAAAGTGCCTCGAATGGGGCGGCTTGAATGCTGGTGTGATAACTGTTGTTGTATGAAAACTCGCATAGGGGCAAGTGTTCATCCCAGTTTTTACCAAAATCGATTGCGCAAGCACGCAACATGTCTTCTAGGGTTTGGATTGTGCGTTCACTCTGGCCATCGGTCTGGGGATGGTAAACAGTACTCATGTCAAGTTGCGTACCCAGGGCTTCATGCAACGATTGCCAAAAGTTAGACGTGAAGCGACTATCTCTGTCAGAGATGATTGAGACGGGAGTCCCATGCGGGAGAATATCTCTTTCATGTATAGGGCGGTTAGTCGTTCCATGGAATCCTTTTCCTTCATGGGTAGGAAGTGAGCTGATTTCGTCAGACGGTCGATGATAACCCAAATAGTATCGTTACCATTTCGGCTCTTCGGTAGCTTGGTGATGAAATCCATGGTGATACGTTCCCATTTCCACTCGGGGATTATCGGTTGGACAAGCAAACCAGAGGGTTTCTGATATTCGGCCTTAACTTTAGCGCACGTTAAACACTTACCGACGTAAGTGGCAACTTCCATCTTCATGTTGGGCCACCAGTAAAGTTCTTTCAATCCGTGGTACATCTTGTCAGCACCAGGGTGGATTGAGTACTTGGACTTGTGAGCCTCGTTCAGAACTAGGTTTCTGAGATCTCCGTACGCAGGTACCCAAATACGATTCATGAAGTATCTAGCACCGTCGGGTTTGATATCGAACTGACGGTCCATCCCTCGTAGGCCTTCGTTTCCGACGTTCTCTTCCTTAAGAGCTTCTAGTTGGGCGTCACGAATCTTGGAGGGTAGGCCGGTGTGAATGGTCAATGCGAGAGATCTGACACGGAGTGACTTCATATGATCCTTACGACTCAAGGCATCTGCTACTACGTTTGCCTTTCCAGGATGATACAAGATTTCGCATTCGTAATCGCTGAGCAACTCAACCCATCTTCGTTGCCTCATATTCAACTCTTTCTGGTTTAGGATATGCTGGAGGCTCTTGTGGTCCGTGAAGACCTTACATTCTGTGTCGTAGAGGTAGTGTCTCCAAATCTTGAGGGCGAATACGACGGCTCCGAGTTCTAGGTCATGAGTGGTGTAGTTCTTTTCGTGAACTTTCAATTGTCGTGAGGCATAGGCTATGACTCTGTCACGTTGCATAAGTACGCATCCAAGACCTTGATGAGATGCGTCACAGTAAACACAGAAATCGCGGTTGCCTTCAGGTAAGGCAAGAATGGGAGCGTCACATAGCTTCTGCTTCAACGTTTGAAAGGCTTCTTCTGCTTTATCATCCCAGATAAATTTCTTCTCCTTCTGAGTCAGAGTGGTCAGGGGTTTGGCTATTTTGGAGAAGTTCTCGATGAACCTACGGTAATAGCCGGCAAGACCAAGAAATTGTCATATTTCAGACGGGGTAGTTGGAGGGCTCTAACTTTTGATTGCTTCGATTTTCGCGGAGTCGACATGGATTCCGCGATCGTTGATCACGTGACCTAGGAAATGCACTTCTCTGATCCAAAACTCACACTTTGAGAACTTGGCGTACAGTTTCTCCTTTCTAAGCAATTCCAGGATGAGCTTGAGATGTTGCTCGTCTTCTTTCTTACTACGGGAGTAGATCAGAATGTCGTCGATGAACACGATAACGAGTTCGTCGAGATAGGGTTTACACACACGATTCATGAGGTCCATGAATACGGCAGGCGCGTTGGTTAACCCGAAAGGCATAACTAGGAATTCGTAGTGGCCGTAACGAGTCCTAAAAGCAGTTTTAGCGACGTCTTCATCCCGAACCTTCAGTTGATGGTATCCGGAGCGTAAATCAATCTTAGAATAGAAGCTAGATCCTTGGAGTTGGTCGAACAAGTCGTCAATCCTTGGGAGGGGATACCGGTTTTTCACCGTTAACTTGTTCAGTTCACGGTAGTCGATACACATACGGAATGATCCGTCCTTCTTTTTGACGAATAGAACTGGGGCTCCCCAGGGTGAGAAGCTCGGTCTGATGAGTCCTTTATCAAGAAGTTCTTGTAGCTGATTCAAAAATTCTTTCATTTCGGATGGAGCTAAACGATACGGTGATCGGGCAACTGGTGCGGCTCCAGGTATTAAATCGATATGAAATTCTACCTGTCGAGGCGGAGGTAGACCAGGTAGATCGGAAGGAAACACATCTGCGAAATCTCGAACGATTGGAACGTCTTCGATCTTCTTCTCCTTAGATTTCTTGGAAGATACGTGTGCGAGAAGGGCAGGATAACCCTTTCGGAGGAATTTCTGAGCCTTCATGCACGAAATGATGTGAAGCTTTCAATCGACATGATCCCCTTGAATGGTCAAGGTTTCATTGTTAGCTAGGGGAATTTTGACTTGCTTCTCGTGATAAACTATTTCCGCATGATTAGCGGACAGCCAATCCATTCCGACTAGTACGTCAAAGCTTCCGAGCTGGACGGGCAGGAGGTCTATGTTGAACTTGTGTCCTAATAGATCCAGTGAACAATCTGGGAGCATTTCACGCGCTTCGATTTGTTTACCATTGGCCAATTCGATTATATACTTAGTGTCTAATTTCGTAGGGGAGATATCAAAGATAGAGCTAAAATCACTAGACACGAAGCTTTTATCGGCACCGGTGTCAAATAAAACGGATGCATAATGTTCGTTTAACAGAAACGTACCCGTAATGGTGTGCGGGTCTTGTCATGCTTCAGTCGCATTCAACACGAACGCTCTTCCACGCGCAGCATCAGTTCCTGGTTTCTTCAGTTTAGGACAGTCGCTTTTGAAGTGACCAGGGTTCCCACATTCGTAACAGGTGTTAGTGGTCTGAACCTTGTTCGCGCGACTCGGACAGTCTCGATAGATGTGACCTTTAGCTTTGCAATTCTTGCAGTAGATGTTACTGCAGTCTAGAGTGTGGTGTAGGTTACACTTGTTACACAGGGGCAGGTTGTCGGTGTAACCATTTCTCTTTGCATCAGCAGTAGGTGCAACAGCTGCATAAGCCTTGATGGCTTTTGGAACTTCAGCAGCAGGAGTTTCTGCAGGCTTCTTCTTCTTCCAGTCATGACTACGTTTGCGCTTGTGGTCAGGTTTGATGTTACCAGAGGAGATGGGTGGAATAACAGCAGTCTTAACTTCAGAGGTTTTCTTGGCGAATGACGCACCTTGGCGGGCGGCTTGATAGGTCAAGCTGTGGGCCAAACGTAAGGCGCTCTGGAGGGTAGTAGGGTTAGATGACATGACATTTCCCTGGATGAGAGGGGAAAGTCCCCAGATGTACCTCTCTATCTTCTTGTGCAGAGGGGTAACCATAGTGGAGCACAGGTGTGCTAGTTCATGGAAACGTCGAGTGTACCCGGCTATGTCGGCACCAACCATGGTGAGATTCCAGAATTCCACTTCTAGACGTTGCAGTTCCTCTCGAGGTCAGTACTCATCTCTCATGAGTACCTTTAGGTCTTCCCAAGACATAGTGTAGGCAAGATCCTGTCCCAAGGTTTCAGCATAGGAATTCCACCAGGTGAGTATGCCTTCGCTGAAGACGCAAGTGGCATACTTGACTTTGTATTCATCTGGGCAGTTGCACATACGATAGACAGATTCAGTTTTCTCAAACCATCGGATCAGTCTGACAGCACCTTCAGTGCCTTTGAAATGGATGGGTTTGCAGTTCATGAAGTCCTTATAACTGCAATCCCGAGTACCTGTAACGAGAGATCAAAAGCTCATTGAAAACAATACTTCGTAATTGTCAATCTTTGATATTCAATACCACGTCGTTACTTACCGGCAGGAGAACCACTTTGGCGTCCACCGGAGGCAGTGGAGCGTTCAGCATTGGCGGCAGCGAGTGCTTCGGTTACACGTTGCAGGATCAACTCATCAATCTCGGCGGCGCTCATGGGCGGCGGCGGAGGCGGAGGAGGAGGAGAAGGGTTAGCTCTCGTGGCACGTCTAGGCATGATTCTAATTTCACATGGGCAAAACAAGAGTAAGGCAATCATAATAACAACCAAACATATCATGACATACATCAATCATACATACAAGAGGAAATATAACATCACAACACAATCATAATAGCGAATTCATAACATACATCATAAGTCCATAACCGTGACTGAAAACAATTCATACAAGACAACATTGTTTTTGGTGGATAACATGATTCCACAATAGTACAAGTTACAACACATTACAAAAGTAGGGGTAAAACAGATCCCCAATATGTCAATACCGCTAATATCATGGGTGCTGGAGCAATGTCAAGATCTCTCCAACCTGCATGATGACCGAGAGCGTTAGCTGGAGAACGTCGTTGAAATCCACAAGTGACAGTGTGCTGGCGGCAAGGGCTTCCACAACAGCGAGGGCAGTGCCGAAAACTCCGTTGACTTCTCCTAGAAGTGTGTGCAGAGTGTCGAAGGTCTGGACATAAGAGCCAGTGAGGCTCTCGAGCTCAGAAATACGGATCTCTCCAGGGCAGCTAAGGGGGTAGGTGGGAGCCGAACGATAGTCCGAAGGCGATGAATCTCGGCATCACGGCGAGCAATGCCGTCAAAGAGGGAAGAAATCAAGATGTCTACGGCAACTCCATGAACAAGGATAGGTGCGGAATCAGCCTCAGCGGGTGCAATGGGTGCTACGGGGGTATCAGGTGCAGTGGGGGTGACCGGAGCAACAGGGGTGACTGGAACAGAAGGGGTAACCGGAACAGAAGGGGTAACCGGAACAACAGGGGTAACTGGAACAACAGGGGTGACTCTAGCGGCTGCAGCAGACGACGTCTCGCCAAACTCGTAGGTGCTATCATCAAAATGTACTCGCTTCTTTAAGGGAAGCGAGGGCGAGTCGGTAGGAGCAAGGGTAGGCTCAGGGGTACGGGATCTCTTGCGGGGTGATCCCACACGAGAGGCAAGGCGAATCCCACGAGTGGGGCGGCGAAAGACGGATTTCCGCGCGGTATACATGCAGAGGGGTCCAGAGGGAGTAGTCCTATACGGGCGAAAAGATGGGGCACGCACAGGAGATGCAGCACGAGATGAGCTCAAGGTGACCGTAATGGAGTCTCCGTCATCGAGGGGGTCATCAGCAGTGATATCCACGTCATAAAATGGTGGCTCATCCGGATCTTCCACGGAGTCCGTCTCCTCATCGTCCGTGACACGGTCGAGCACGCTAGTAGGTGAGGTTGGCGTGACAGTAGGTGGAGATGCTAGAGTTGGCTGAGGTGGTATTGTCTCCATCTCGACTTCTGAGTCCGAAGATAGCTCAACAGGGTTTGACATGCTGTGATAAAGTTTCCAAGTCATAATAATAGTCTTACGTTAGTGTAATTATAATAGTTAAGAGATGCAACAAGTAAGGCATGTATGTAATACAAGCAAGGAATGCATGGGATGGTGCTAGCAGAGCGTTAGGCTATAGACTAAGTTCTAGTATGCAACCTAGTTCTCTATAACCTTGGCTCTGATACCAATCTGTCACACCCCGTAATTTATTGTGTCGGGTGCGAGCGAGATGGATCATACTCAAGATTACATAGAACGACCTCTGGATGATTAAACAACTAGAGCCGTTTAATAAGTTAAGTTAATTCAAAAGGTGGAGTTTCATTCAAAGTTGCAGCGGAAATAGTAGTGAAAACATGTTTGTCTTAATTGTTAATAAAACAATTACATTTCAAAAAGATTTGAGAACATGACACCGTTAGGTGTTATGCAATGAAATCTCCAAAAGTGCAGCTCGGTTTGACCATGACTCCAGAAATAGAAAATGCAGGTCCTAAATGATATGAGTCTTGAATGCAGCAGAGTTCAATCACCTGAGAATTCATATACTAAAACGAGTCAACATAAAGTTGGTGAGTTCACAGGTTTAGATAGCATACATGTAAAGTATGATAAACAAGTTTGATTTAAATCGTTCCATCGTTTGACAATATGTTTAGATACTGTTTTATAAATTACCATGAACCTTGAATACCGAAACTAACTGATTACCCACTCATGATACTATGTCCAACAGTACCGCATGGTCAAATATAACTGTATGTACTCTTCTGACTATTAAAACGGAGCCAAGATTGGAGCTACCAATCAGAGTAGGGGCGTTAACCCAATAGATCTATCCACGAGTCATCGTTTCTGTTCGTAAATTAATCGAATTCAACTAATAGTGGGGTTTCATCATAACATGAACAAGCATGATACAATATGATTTGGACTAGAAAAGCTCATGTAATCAATATGGTAACAAGTAATCTATCTGTCGGGAAATGATTTATGTTTGTAATGAATTCTCCCCCAAGTATTAAAACTGTAAAAGAAAGGGGCCGTGAAAACTCACCTGAATACAAGTAATTCAGTAAGGTAGGCAAGTAAGCAGTCCTATACAATGTTATAAGACACTTAGAAAATAGAAATTGGGTCGACATCTAAGTCACTCCAATTTGGTTGGTCAAGTCTTGGCGTTATGGTAACCCGTTAATATATTACGATATCGTTGACCTAATTAAAATATTTATTGAAAATAAATATTTATTGCGCGATAATAAAAATATTATTTATTTTCATGATAAAAATTAGTCTAGAAATAGTTTATATTTCCCAAATGAATGTCATGTGAGTTCAAAGGACATTTATAGGATGAAATGACGGTTTAAGGTCAAAACGGGCTTTTTGCCGGTTCTAGCCGCATTTCACGTTATTTGTAAATATGACTAAGGCAATGATCAAACAAATAAATACACATTTATTTTCATCATAGAATCATATCAATTCAGAAAATTTAAGTTTAAAAGTCTAAGTTCCTAGTTTTGTCGGTTTTGCCGGTATGTGTCCGTTTTAGCCGGTTTTGATCCTGTGACTCGTTCTAGGGTATTGTAAACTACCAAAACACTTTGTAAACTTATTATAAGTCATCTCAAGTCCCTAAAAGTGTCTAAGATAAGTTGTTACATCTATTTGTATATCTTTACAAAAACGAGGTTTCCGGGTCCGTAAAGTGTCCGTTTTTGGTCCCGTTTTTCCCCAAATTTAGCTATTTTCAAAAGGGATCTTGTACTAGGGTTTTTAGGGCTAAAGACATATTTTAAAATCACTTTAGGAGGGGTCAAAGTTTCTGACCCAAAAATGGCTCTAATTTAACTATAGTTTCCGGGACTTTTTAGTGGGTTATTTTTATAGATTTAGCCGTCCAAACATATCAATAAGTCGTATGGTGCTATCCACAACCTTCTAACATGTTAATAATTTCGGACCTAGGGTTCCAAGAGTCACAAATTTCGGATCTAGAGGTTTGTTCATAAAACCAAGGCATAATGTACATATACTAGCATCATAACACTTGTTTTTCTATAGATCTATATAATGTAGCATACGAGGGGTTCAAAATACATGAAATCACTAGTAGAAACACATGGTATACTAGATCTAACATGAACTTAAACAAAGTTTTAGGTTACTAGAAACATAGAAGAAAATGCATGTCAAAAGTTACCATTTTAACCAAGACTTGATGTAGGAGTGTTAGATGCATACAAGGGTTTCATCTAACATGAAAATCTAGTAGAAAAGTAAGAAATGAAGTCTACTAACTTGAGAAAACCGAAAATGAGGGTGATGGAGGCTTGATCTTGCTTCCTTGAGTCTCCTAGTAGCTTTGATCTTCAAGTGTTATAGTGTTTTGATGAAGAAAATCTAGAGAGAGAGTAAAGAGAGAGAGGGCCGACGGTTGGGGAGAGAGGGAGAGAAAAGTGTGTGTGTTCTCTTGTGGAAATGGATGGGAGTATTAGGGTTTCCACTTTAAGTATGTATATATATGGTTACTTAAAAAGGGACAAAGAAAGGAAAGAAAAGAAGTAAGGGAGGGGGTGGCGGTTTGGGTTCAAAACCGTGAGGGGAGGAGAGGCCAAGGGGGGGGGGGGGGGCGGTTCATGGAGCAAGGAGGGAGGAGGAGGAAAGTCAAGGGGAATCTTGGTGGTACATGTAGGGTGGTGTAAGGGTTTTGTAGGGTGGCTACTTGATGATGATGTTCTAGTAAGGTACACATGAATAGTGCATGGCTTAATTAGTAGGAGATTAGTAGTAGGTTAAGATAAAGGTGGTGGATAACTACTAATGTTGATTACTAATTGTCGGGTGTCGGGTTTTGATCACGAAAGACAATATGATCAAAGGTGACAATTGAATTTGATAATGCATGGAAATGAATATGCATGGAGGATAATAAATCATAGTTGGGAAAAATAAAGGATACAAGTCTTGTTTAAAGGTCAAACGGTGTTAAATGGTGAAAAAACGTTTACGTTCATTGCTTTATATAAAACCTAATGGTTTTTCGCTATAAAAATACTAAACGTTAAAACGATTTATTATTTGACGTAGTCGGTAAATAAATGGATAAACGTTATCGTTAAATGATTATTTTACGTCAAATAGTGACACGAACTTTGAACGTATGCAAAATACTACAAAGGTGACGAGATAATATAAAAACTCTTTTTATATTAGAATACATATATTGTTGTCAAATGTTTCTTATTATTAAAGTTCCACCGATCATATATATAATGTTCTTGTTTTTAAGGTCGATTGTCGAGATATTAAATTAGGGTTACACCAAGACTAACGGATAGATGCACATTACGTTATCTACGTTAACTAAAACACAGATTTATGCACACAGAAACAGGTAATTACACGTATTATTATATGCTTTGACTTAGGAAACTTACGGGTTGTCACACTTATCAACTGATTGAATGTCCAACTTGAAGAGTTTGGATCATTAGACAACATCATCACAAAATTCTCCCACTTTTCGGGTAGAGCTTCCAGGAATTTCTCCTTTAATTCATCATTTTCTTTCTTAACACCTACAATGTCAAGTTCATTGATTAAATGTGAAAACCTTGCACTCAAATCTGTGATCTTCTCATTCTCACAAAGCCCGAAATTGTCAAACTCTTTCTTTAAAACTTTCTTTCGAGTGTTTTTGTACTGATCATTACCCTCACATCTTTCCTTAATAGCATCCCATAATTGTTTCAAAGTTGGAAAATTCTTAAACTGATGCATCAAATCTTTGGGTAATACCATCGTGAGAAAACTATAAGTTTTCTTTTCTCTTGCAAATACCTTTTTTCTTCAGGCTCAAAATCACTTATCCATTTTGGTAAAGTATTAGCAATCAACAGATACTCATATTGTTTTTCAATCGGAATCCAACAATCAACATCTTATGAGTATATGTAAGATTCAAATCTTTTCTTCCAGTTATGATAACCTTCCAATCGAAGTAATTTAGGAACTTTCTGAGTTGTTCTGATTTCATTATCATAGTTCATCATGGCTTGCATCGAGGTTTGCATAGCTGAAAACGCTTGAAAATCACTCATCTTGAAGTTAAAAAATCGAATGTCAAAACTTCGAACTAAAAAACGGAGGTCTTCCAAGCGGATTTTAGGGCAAACCGGAGGGTACTAGCCATTTTGGCTGGTATTAGCTCCCGTAACTCTTAACGGAACTCAAGTTACGTCAGTTTTACTGATGACCACTTTTCTGCCAGCGTACCAAAAACTTCCAACGTACCAATCTACGTACCAGACCAAATCAGCGGATCAAACCAAATTAGCGAACCAGTCGGAGACCAGATGACTTCAGCGTACCAGACCAACCTCAGCGTACCAGTTTGGTATGGAGTAACTGTCAGCGTACCAACCAGTAACCGTCGCGTACCACAGTTGAAGATTGCCTATCGTACCAAACTTCGGCGTACCAGAAAACTATGAATATTGCCTTCCGTACTAGAAACGTACCAAGTTGTTCTTCGAGCGTACCATTAACGTACCAAACTGAGATCGACTAATTTTTCGAATTTTCGACTTTTGGAACTGGAAATTTGGATCAGGGAGGTGCGAAAACACTCTAGGAACACTCAGAAATCATCTTAGACCTCGGAATTACTCAGAATTGAGAAAAAATGATGAAAAACGACTCAAACCCAAACTTTCTCTCTCTAAAATTTCGAAATAGACCAAATCAAAGCAGTAGAGTAACCTGGATTGCTCTGATACCACTTGTAAAACCACGGAACGGATCTTACTACTGCATGATTCGGTTAATCGATGAACACATATGTAAATAAAGCTTTGCTTTATTGATTCACTAAGAGTTACAAGCTAGAGAGAGAAACACACTTAGTTTACACACACTTAAGAAGATGAAACTATCAGAACTCCTATGCTCTCTCTAACACGAACTATTTATAGTCACTTACATACTGGCCGGCGTACAACCTGGCGGACTAGTTGGTACGCCCGTACCAACTGGTAAGGCGGACCATATGGTACGGCCATCTAGGTATGTTGACTATATGACTCACAAAGACGCTTTAGTCTAGATACAATACACAAGACACAACGTAGCATAGGAATATGCTCTAACACTCGTCCTCAACACATGAAGATAATTGGATGGATTATGATCATGTTCCTTCTAACCCCCATTCACCCACTAAGGAGTTGAACCTCAGGAGTGATGAAGATATTCATGTAGAAAGGGATGCTACTACAATTAGTTCCCCGCTGGAGCAATTGGACAGTACTAACATATTTAAGACGCAATCTATAGCAACCAGCAGCTAGTTTGCACCAAGGGAACCAGCAATGGAACCTGAGGTAACAACTGTGTCTGCAGGGAATCCCAGGAGCCAAGAAAACCAGGGTGTTGAGCCTGATCAAGCTAGGCTTGATGGCTCTTCTTTGCCTAAGGATACTGAGAAATCAGTTGAGGGTAGTGCTCTACTAACAGAATTGATGGCCACACAAACTGACCTGCAAATAAAATGAACTGGTGAAGTTGTTGCTACCAAAAAGGGTAGTGCTCTACTAACAGAACAACCAAAGAGCAAGATGTTTTGATCAACAGACTTACGCAGGAGAAGACTAGTGTATCAAACCCATACACTGGTGAAGTTGTTGCTACCAAAAAGGGGGAGATAGCTAGTTCTTCAAAACCATATCAGAAGATTTCTGCTAAACACAAGTCTGGTGAAGGCGTTTTTTAAGCTCCAGTGAGATCAACTACGACCCAAAAGAGAGGTTACCTAAGCATCTGAGGAACAAACTGTATGGAATCAGTGGAGTTAAGTCCTTCAACCCAAAATTTTAGAGCATATACCCATGCTATGATGTGTCTCGTGTATTGTATCTAGATTAGAGCGAGTCTATGAGTGGTTGTGACAATATCATTGGTGCCGTACCAAATGGTACGCCGGACCATATGGTACGCACGTACCAGATGGTGAACCATTTGGTACGCAGGCTGTTTGTTACTAACTATAAATAGGTTGTGTTAGAATGAGTTTGTAACACTCCGAGTCATTCTACACTTTCTGTGTATGTGTTCTAGAGAGAGAAACCAGAGAGAACTTCTTTGCATCTTCAAGTGATCAATAATAATTTTCTTATTTACATCTTGTGTTCATTACATTGATCAAAGCATGCAGTAGTAAGATCGTATCTCGGTTTTACAAGTGGTATCAGAGCATTTGGTTGCCCTACTGCTGTGTTTTTGATCAACTTTCAGATTATTAGAGTGAGAAAGTGTGGGTTTTCTTCATTTTTCATCAAATTCTTCCAATTCCGAGGGTTTTCGAGGTAAAAAATGATTTCTAAGTGTTCCTAGTGAGTTTTCGCACCTTTCTGAAGCAAATTCAAGTCCAAATTGTCAAAATTCGCGAAAATCCATCAAAATCAGTGTGGTACGTTTCTGGTCCGCCTCAAGAACATTTGGTCCGCCGCTTGTCCGCTGTTGGTCCGCTAGGTAATCTTCAAGTTGATCCGTGGCAGTTATTTTCTGGTCCGCCGTACCATTTTGGTCCGCCGTACCAATCTGGTCCGCTGAGTACAAATCTGGTCCGCAGTACCATTTTGGCCCGCTGAATACAAATTTGGTCCGCTGGTAGTTTCTTAAAAGTGTCAAAACTTTTGCATCGTAGATCGCTACGAGAGCCATAAGTACTCAAATCGATCGTCTTGACGAGCTCTATATTGTTCGTTCAAAGTTGATTTTCAAAATCAAATTCTAACACCTTCGTTTTTGAGTTTGAAGTTTTGAAGTATCATTTTCGGTTAAAAATGTATGATTTTCAAGCGTTTACGGCTATGCAAAGCACGGTACAAGCTATGCTCAATCTTGAAAATGGAATAGGAACAAGTCAGAAAGTTCCTAAGTTGTTGAAGTTGGAAGATTATTAAAATTGGAAGCAACGTTTTTCTGCATACATCAGCACAAATGATATTGATTTGTGGATTCCGATTCGAACATTGTATGTACGTCCAACTGAAGATGGAGAGTATAAGAAATTCAAGATTTTGATAAGGATGAAAGAAAAATTTATGAGCTTGAACAAAAAGCCATGGTTATCTTACCATGGCTTTACCTACTGAACTGTTGCATCAATTCAGCACTTGCAAGAAAGCTAAACAATTATGGGATGCTTTATCTGCTCGATGTGAAGGAAATGATCAATACAAAAAGAGTAGACGAAAAGTGTTGAACAAGGAATTTGAAAACTTTCAACAATATGAAAAAGAAAATATTTCTTCTCTTGTTTCAAGGTTTTCACATCTGATTAGTGAGATGAAAGTGGTTAAAATTGAAAAGAACGAGGAGGAATTGAAGGAGAAATTGATGGAAGCATTACCAGAAAAGTGGGAAAGTTATGTGTTATTGCTTACCAATGACAAAATATATTCTGAATTATCATTCATGATTTAACTGGAAAGCTTCAAGCTAGAGAAATGGAAATGATGACATCAAATAAATCAACTGCTCAACTGCAGAATCTGGAATTGTATCATGGTCAAAATTCTGCAAGTATCAATGCGAAGTCTAAATCATTTGGTGTTGATTCATCAAATCCACCTCAAACAGCTTTTGTTGCTGGTCATGGTTCAGGAAATTCTGGAAATTCATCAAGAGGATGTAACTTCACTATTCCAAATCATTCAAGTCAGACTTCATTTTCAGCAAAAACACCTGATGAGCATTTGGCATTAATTTCTGCTTTATTATCTTCCTATTATGGATTGTTGAATGGTGGTTTGACAACATCTAATCTGTATGAAGAAGATTTTGATCAGATTGATCCCGATAATCTTGAGGAAATGGATATCAATTGGCAACTGGCGATGTTAGCTCAAAGAGTTAAAAGATTCAAAAAGAAGGCAGGCTATGAAAGTTAAAATTCGGATGGCAAGGTTGGAATAGATAAATCAAACGCAAAATGCTTCAAATGTTCTAATTTTGGACATTTTGCTCGTGAATGTTCAAAAACAAATGCATCTTCATCAAAGCCTCCAACAATTTTAGTTTCTCAAGTTGATAAACAATATAACTAGGGACGAACTTTTGATGATTCTCAACCAATTGCTTTAACTGCTATTACTCTGCATCAAAACCCTGGCATGTAGATTATGATTGGGCTGCTGATGAACCTGATGAGTCTGCATTTCGTGCTTTCATTGCTCAAGTTGTTCATAGTGATGATGACGTAGAAGTAACTGATTCTAAATCTAAAATAAGTGGTTCAGGAAATAGTGGCTATGAATCTGTTTGTGAGTTTTGCTCTCAGAAAGACAAGAAGATTTAAGTATTGATAAAAGAAAATGGGTTGGTGATTGAGGAAAATAAAAGAAGGATATAAGAATTGGTAAATGAACAACAAAAGTTAGAAGATCTAATTCAAGAATTCTCTTCTCATAAAGAAAAGTTTTCAGATCTTCAAGCAGAGGTTGTTGAGAAAGAATCAAAATTTTAAAGTATTAAACAAGATTTTGAACATAAAGTTACAAAGTTATCTGAAGAAAATGTTGTATTAGTTCAAGAAGCGACCAAATGGAAGGATGATGTTGCAGATACAACAAATGATTTTTAAAATCTTTTTTGACAAATCAAAGTCCAGACTTGATATGCTTACTAAACTTTCCGATGACCAAGCTATTAAGATTCAATCCTATCAGCTTGATATGGAAAAGTTACTTGATGAGAAGAGGGAGTTGGTTAGAGTGAACAAGTTGCAAAATGCAAATTTAGATATTCAATAAAGAAATGAAGATAAGCTGCAGAAGGAATTGTGGGCTGGACTAGATGAGTTAAGATTGCAAAAGTATGAAACTCATAAAGTGGCAAAGAAGCTGATTGCAACCGAAAAGGAGTTGGCTGAAGCTCAACAAAAGATTTATGATCTGAAAGTAGAAGTCATTGATTCAAAACGTCTTTTGAACAATGTTACTAATTCACAATCTTTTACAAGTTTCTTGGTCAAAGATGACAACTTTGAGAAGATGTTTAATAAAACTGTGTCACCACCAGGATGTCTCAAAGAAGGAATTCATGATTTGAAAGACAAGGTTGAGACTGGTGATTATTCTGAGTTTGTTGGTTCCAAATCTGTTGAAGAAAAGAAAGCGAACAAAGGCAAGGATGCTGAAAATTCTGAAGTTACAAAGGTTGTGTCTGGTTCTTCATCTACTGGAAAAGAGATGTCTGCAAGTTCAACAACTGATATTGTTGAAACTATTGTTGATGCTCCCAAGGATATTACCAAGATCAAGGCAGAGTTCTCCCGCCTTGCAAAGACCGGGCATAAAACATCTGGTTCAAAAGAGAAGGTTTTAGGAAAACATACAAGTTTGGGATTTCAAAAGAAACAGGTTAAACTGAATGTTTCTACGGTTCAACAGCAACAACATTTGAAGAAAGTCAATTTGAAACAAGTAAAGAAAGATGTGTTCAAAGATGACAAAGTTCAACCGGAGCGATTTTATAAACTCAAAGGCTCAGATCAAATATTCTCTGATATGGAGTTTCCACTCCACTGTGTGCATTCTCAGAAAATAGCTGAGGTTTTTATCAAATCTGCTGATGCTCCAAAGACTAAGAAGAAACAAACTGCTAAGTTTTCTTCTGGAGATTCAAATTCTGCTCCAAAGAGCCCGACATCCAAATGGGTTCATGATCATCCCTATCAGGTATTCGATTCCTTTTATGATCATTTTGGAGATGTTGATGTTTGTGAAGCTTTGCAGATTCCCAAAAGGCGAAATGTAAACAATCGTTTGTGTTATAATTGCCGACAAAAAGGGCATATGGCACAAGATTGTCCGGTTTCTGCTGCTTCTACATCGAAAAGAGGAAAGATTCCAATTGTTGGTAAATCTGCTAAACAGTGATTCATTGACGAATATGGCAGAGTATTTGATGAATATTCGCAACCTACATTTTTCAAAACTCAAGGAAGATTTATTCCTCGTTTTTAAAATGTTTCATATGTAGGTTTTTCGTCACAATCGACTATGACTGGTTCATTAGATACTGATTTACCAAAACAACAAATTTGGAAACCTAAAGTGGTTTCGAAAGGAAACCAAGATACTGGTCGACCGGAAGGGATTCGCTTCAAGTCATTTCTAAACTGACGTGTTTGACCAATGTGCAGGTACTTCTAGAAGACCTATCGGTGATTGAAAAGTTACTGATGGAGGAGTATTCTGCTGATTTAACTTAAATTACAAGTGATATCCAATTTCAAAACCTGAATTTTTTCTGAAAGCTAAACGTGAAAGGTATCCATGTCGAAAGGTTAATTTTCTTTCTTTTATGTATTTCGTATGTAGTTTAGGGGGAGAAAATTGAAAATACCAAAAATAGTGTCTTTTTGTTTTTGTTAAAATGAAATCCAAAAATAGATTTTTCATTTTAAGGGGGAGAAAAAGGAAAAATACAAAAACATTGAAAAACAGAAAATACAAAGATATTGAAAAATAAGAAATTGTATCCGACATAATTGGGAAATGATGGTACATTGGCTTACGTGTCTGACTCATGGATAAATTAGATGAAAAAGCCATAAGATCATTGTTTGATGTGCTTGGTAGGCTCGGCATTAAATCAAAAAGTATTCAAATGTGATATACATTAAATACTAATGCTTGACCAAGTGGACAACATCTTGATGCATATCTCATGATATATCAAGAAAAGATATGTGAAAAATAAAATGCGAAGTCACTGTGTATACATGCGTTCATTTTGCAAAGATTTAAACTTGTTTGATTTTCTTTATTTTGTCAAACGATCGGACTTTCTCTAGGTATCGAAAGATCGACCTGATTGTTGTTCATTTGACGTTCTGCTTTATTTTCTTTGGTGTTTCGTATAACTCATCGGACTTTCTCTGCGTGTACGGGAATACCGACGTGATTGTTGTTGAGTTATACAATTTCAACTTGTTTTTATTTTCTTTTTTTGTTAAATCCGAGGCCTTATCTGCGTATCGAAAGATCGACCTTAAGGTAGACGATTTAACGTTCTTACTTCTTTTTGCATGGAACACAGTTGACTAAATCATAAGTACAATCATTATGTGATTAATCATAAATGAAATCACAAAGTGTGATATAAAAGAAAATACATATCTGAGTATGTCTGATAGTGTGGGGTACACTGGTCAAAGCAAATCTAATCAATACAATAACATATCCAGATGTTATGAGTATGATTGTGCCTGAATTTAAGATGGACAAATTATACCAGTAATCGACATGACTTATGTGCTGAAGTAATTGAAATTGAAGTGTGGATCAGCATGTCATGTTCAATATTATCCCAAGTTGTGATCTTTCTCGCAAAAGACAAAAATAGTGTCTGATTCTGTATTGCATTTATGTTTCATATTTGAAAAGTCCCAAAATATTTTTGGTGTGTTTTGATATAAAGTTTCAAAAAGCCAAAAAGATTTTATTTCTTATTTGTTTTCGACCGATCGACATGTGATACGAAACCAAATTTGAAAAACCTTTCTTGGATTCTCGAAGAGAAGTTTTGCGCCAAGATTAAATTAAGTTTTCAAATGAAAAAGGAAACCGCGTTTTCCTGTCTTCTGAAATTGCAGGTTATATGTGTCAAGACTCAAGCATGGTGAAAGGGGAAGTTTGTTATATCTTTCACAAGAGGATCTTGAAGACCAAAGATGATTCAAGAGTGATACAGCCATGCAGGCTCTATTTTTTGACAAGATTTCAAGTTTAAAATCGGATGCAGCAATGTTGAAGATTTAAGACTGAAGTTTCGTTAGAATATATATACACTACACATTAAGGGGGAGTTTGTTAGAGCATATACCTATGCTATGATGTGTCTCGTGTATTGTATCTAGATTAGAGCGAGTCTATGAGTGGTTGTGACAATATTAATCATGCCGTACCAAATGGTACGCCGGACCATATGGTACGCACGTACCAGATGGTGAACCCTTTGGTACGCAGGCTGTTAGTCACTAACTATAAATAGGTTGTGTTAGAATGAGTTTTTAAAACTCCGAGTCATTCTACACTTTCTGTGTGTGTGTTCTATAGAGAGAAACCAGATAGAACTTCTTTGTATCTTCAAGTGATCAATAAGAATTTTCTTATTTACATCTCGTGTTCATTACATTAATCAAAGCATGCTGTAGTAAGATCGTATCTCGGTTTTACACAATATAAGGTTTGATTAATGTCCATATGGATCAACTAATGTAGGTAGCACCTGATGAATGCAAAACCAGTCACTTGGATTTTCTTAAATTCATGATGGCAGCATCAGGTGCTCATCCTCACAACATTAAAGAGGTGAAGAATTACGTGACAGAAGTATATCTGGTCAGAGAGCAAGAATATTTACAAACAGGTCAAGATCAGTTTGAGGCTGAAGGAGATGATTTGGTTGGACAATCTATGTCAACAGATCTAGGTGATAAACAGGTTACTGAACCTGCAAGTGAACTAGAAAAGGAGGTTGATCTGGTTGAAATTGAAGTCACTGAAGTACTTCTCAACTTGAACAAACCCACCCCTCATCGGCAAAAGATACAATAGAAGAAACCCTAAAGGTAGTTACTCCGGAGGAGTCACTATCTACTAAAGAAATTCCAAAGGAAGTTACCCCGGAAGAACCCCTCACTACTGAGGATGTTCCTAAGGAACTTACTTCGAAAGTTGCTCCCGAGGAATTACCGAAGACTATTCTGGACCAAGTTGTCTCGGAAGACAGTCCTAAGGTAGTTATCTCAGAAGTTTGTACTAAGGCTATTCCTGAGCAAGATATCTTGGAAGTGAGTCCTGGTGCTGAGAGAACCATTTCTGGTTTTACTGACATGGAGAATGATGATCAAAGCACAGGATGCCAAGGTGATGAAATAGTTCCTGCTAGAAGCTATGATTGATCAAATGGCAAAGAAAGATGCTAAACTTCAACAGAAACAAAAAGAAGAACAAGAACAGAAGGATCATGCATTATTTGAAGAACAAAAACAACTGCTTATAGAGAATGGTATCCATGATTATGTCAAGAACAATGCAGATCTGATACTCTTTATCAATGAAGCCAGGAGAAGATCTGATATGTACACTGAAGAGAGAATTGCTAAGGCTGAACAGCAAGGTCTTTCAGATAAGGTTGACAAGTACAGAAGGGTCTTAGGGAATGATTACAGGAGGATTTAGATGAAGAGTAATGAAGAAAACAAGATCTTCTTAGCTCAATTCAGTGAAGTGCTAAAAAGCAAGGAGTGTTTCTCTGGTAATTGGGTTGATCAAATGAAGGGAGATGGCCTAATAAACTGGATGTATATGATCTTAGCCATCAGGGCTGATCAGGTCAAAGAGATGAATGTCAAGAGGTATGTTGACTTTGCTTTTGAGCAGGAGAAGGCACAAGAGGTATGTTAACTTTTCTTTACTTACCTCAGAAGATTGACTTTGCACAGATTCGAGTTACAAGACAGAAAGCTGACTGGAGCAGTTTACTTTAGCAGTCACGCTTTATACCGTTCACCCGACAAGATTTGCTCAACTGTTCATGGTGCCCATGCGTGTTAGTACAACCTGTGGAGTAGATAACATTAGTTTATTTAGCCTAGTTGGCTAAAAGGAAATAAAAGAATATCTTTTATTTCCTCCTTGCACTATATATATATATATTAATTGTATTTATCTTTGAAATATTAGATCTAAATCCGTTCATCAGCTCTTACCTTGTAAACACTTGAGAAGTAATAATATTGTAGTGCTTGGAATTTACATCTTGTGTTCATATACTTTACTTCTTGTTTACTTGTTATCTTTATGGATCAAAACCAACTTTGCACAAAACACAAACAAGTCTGATTCCGCCTTTCTTGTTTGATACCTTCAAGTAACTTGATAGGTTAGTAGGCACTAACCACAATCCAACAATGATTGCTGGCTTTTTGTCTGATTTGGAGAGTTTTGGTTTTCTAGAGAGTGTTAGGCTGAGAATGTTAGCTCATGAGGTGCATGCAGGGGGCTTGGTGGAGTTTCCTGGTGTGGTGAGATTTATGGTTGTGGAGGAGAGGAAGGGTTGTGGTCAGCCATTTCTTCTGATGGTGATGTTGTGGTGTTCGTTGAAGTAGGTGATTGATCAGGGTTGGATTTGAATTTGTTGGCTTTAATGAGCTATCTCTAAAGGACTGGATTGTTGTATTCTATCTTAGTTGTCATACCCCATGGAATATTACAGAAATTTATGTGTGTACCTAATTTGTAGATATCTTTGATATGATAAATTTCGGTGGTAAGGATTTCTTCATTTTCCTCTATCCTCACTTTCTCTTTGATCATTTGGGCTAGAAATCTGATGTAGGGCATAGATTCTGACTTCTTTCCTTTTGATTTTTCTTTGACTCTTTCTCCATATCTCTCTAGATCAATAGAGCCATGTCAATCTCTTCATTAAAGTATAGACTGTATAGAATGGGGAGAGTGTTTTTGTTGATCTGATCCATTGAGCCCGTCTTGGATGTCATGGTGTGGTTGAGTAAGTCAATTGTGAATCTCCAAGCGGGTTTTAGTTTACTTACTCTGAGGTTTGAGATTAGACCATTTTCTGCAAAGTTTGTTCCGGTGATTTCAATAATCAATTCTCTAAGGGCTGGATCTTCTGGGTTTGGAGAGAAGGATGTGAAGTTGTTTGGAAGTGGGAAGATTTTTCTTAGGTCAGATGGTTGGAGTGTGATGTTTGTGTCTGCATTCACTTTTCCTTTCATGTTTCCATCTACCATTTTGACAGTTGCCCAAAAGTTCAGGATGGCGGATTTTGGGCACAGTTCGTTGATGGTTAAGGATGTGGCAAGTTGAGATGAATTCTTTAGAGTTTCTATGATCAACTGGAGGTTTGATGAGTATGCAAATGAGTTTAGATCGCACGGTTGGTTAAGTGAAAAACCATATACGGATCGTTTCCAGATCATAGAATGATAGAGACGGAGAAATCTAATCATTTATTATGTCGAATGATTACACCGAAGGAGTCTACATCATTGAAGCTCGGGAGAGGTTGGATAGACCTCTCCTCTCAACATAAATACAAATGACCAGAAATCTAACATTGAAATCTAGACTTCACCTATTTATAGGAAACCTGCCCAGCGGACCAACTAACCAACGTACCAGATGGTCCGGCGGACCATCTGGTCCCCCACTAGTCCGCTGGTGACAGTCTAGCCTAGTTTACAATGTAGACAAATATTCGCACAGTAACGGCCACACCAGGAGCATGCTCTTACATTAAAGGTGTCTAGGGTGAAATTGCATCTGGGTGGTGAGTTAGAGGATGAGGAATCTAGGTTTACGGTTTGAGCAGAGAAGTTTCGAGTGATTTTTCATTTGGACCGAGTGTTCATCGCTGGGGTTACAGATGAGGATGCCATGTATGGGTTCTCAAGTTTGTGATGTGAATAGTGGGATTTAGATGAGAGGGACTATGTCCTTTTATAGGTATCTCTTGATGCCATTCCGTTTTTCATGGTTTTTTCTATAACGGCTATATTCTATTCGAACGAACGTTTTATTCTGAACGGTAATAAAAATGACCGTTGGCCATTATGTGAATAATTAGCGAATTAATTATCGTATTTATCAGAGCCAAATTTTCATTTATTGCTCAGATATTTTGGATAATTTTGATATTTGAGGAGACTTTCTGCAATATTTCTGATCAAGAGAATGAGAATTTATTTAACTAGAAAATTTATACAGAGAGTTTAAGGCAAGTACAGATGTCTTCACATGTGCATCTATTCTGGTCTCTGTTGTGAGCAGGCGTTTTGAAGGCTTTGAATCTTGCTTCCATTTGGAGAGAAATATATAGATGCAGAGAAGTTTGCCTACCTGTGGATGGAAGAAAAATATCGATTGGAGTCTGGAAGTCCGGAAATGGATAGTCCTCTAGGAGATTTTCCCTTTCGAGGCACTACTTTGCTTGTTTTGATTCCTCTTGGTATTGTTTCCCAGTTTAAGGCGTGGAGGATTAATTTTGTGGAAAACTTGGGTAAAGAATGAATCTTTCATTTAAGTGTTTTTTGAGATTGTTTTGCATGTGTCACATGAGGTATAGAGAGAAATTCATGTTGTGACCTTGAATGAGAGCATGCATGACACATTGAGTGTCCTCATCTAAGAGGTGATGATCAGAATATTTTGATGAGAAACAAATTTGAATCTGAGAGAAAAAGTATTTCCATAAATGTGGAAAATGAACTCTGTCAACTTTTCCTTCATATAGGTTTCCTTTGTATCCCATATCAAGAAGAGTTTTGATCACATCATCTTGGTCGAAGTGATTGGGAGCAGATGGACTGTCTTTGATTTAAAGTGCTTTTCTGATCAGATGTTGATCAAAGACAAACAATACTCCACAAACGCAGTTCAGTTGGAACAAAGTACATTTCAATGTGTCATTTTTCAACATGATCTTTGATAAAGTGATACCTGACATCGATGTGCTTTGTCCTTGAGTGATGAACATGATTGGATGTGATGGCGATGGCACTTTTTGAATCGTAGAAGATTGGAATTTTTGAGAGATTTATCTCATAGTCTTTAAGTTGGGTTTGCATCCATATTACTTGAGAGCAGCAACTGGCAACAACAACATATTCAGCTTCAGCGATTGAAGTTGATACACAGTTTTGCTTCTTGGATGTACAGCATAATAACTTACCTCCTAGCATCTGAAAGCTTCCTGATGTGCTTTTTATAGTCTAGTCTACAACCTGCGCAGCATCTGAGTAGGCTGTCACAACCCAACCGACGGCGAAAGATGTCGGGGCACGATGATTGTCCAGATGCACACAACACAAATTAATGTTGTGATATTCTTAATCATCCCATTTCATAAATTATAAGTAATCAATACAGTAAATGGTATAATTCAACAACAATGAAACAAATTAACTTGTTTTAATTAGGTCACACTAAGTCCGCATGCGATCCTATGGTGTCATCAGTCAAGGCAAAACATCATCAAACTGCATAACCTGCAACATGTATAAAATACGGGTCAACTACAAATAGTTGGTGAGTAAACATAGCTTTAGTGTACTAAATAGATTAAAACATGCGAGTCAATGAGTTGAGTGTAATCGAGTAAAGTAAACCATTGAATGAGATAGAGTAAGAAGTTGTATGAGCCAACCCTGACCTCAAGGTTTCCAATCACAAGGCGCCCAAGCCAAGGCAGGCCAAGTGGGCTTGTCAAGCCAATAGATCTATTACCGTAACCCCGGCTTTTTACAGTTAATGTCACACGAGTATGAGTCCAACCACAACATAGCATAAATAAGCACACAAGTTCACATACCAAATCACTAATAACATCATAGAGTTCGCATGTATTTTTCGAGTAAAGAATATCGAGTAAGGGTTTTGAATACGATACATGTTGCACCCCAAAACATTGAAATAAAAGAGGGTCTATGAATACTCACCTGATGGAGGAGACACAATCTGAGAGAAAAGACACCACGAAACGAAAAAGGATAGTCTCGATGATAATCTTGACGACTAGCGAGATAGAGGAAGTAAAAATAAATCAATAAATAGCTTAATTTCGTAACATAACCGACTCGATGACTCGTTGGTGATTTGGTAAGGTGATACGTACGATAAGGGTCCAATTCTAAACTAAAGGTAAGGTCAAAGAGTCCTAATTTGACTATTTATATGGAAGTCAAACATGGTTAAACATAGTCAACATGGTCAAACGAAAGTCAACATGGTCAAATGGAAGTCCACATGGTCAAATAGAAATCAACATGGTCAAACAGAAGTCAACAAAAGTCAATTTTCAGGGTAATTAATCAAGGTAATTCAAATTGTAACATGATCCACCATGGTTTTTATAGATCTATTTGAATCTAGCATGGACCTAGTCAATTCCATCATGAATTTAGTCAAATTTAGCATGATAGTCAATTTTTAGGCATAAAACAAACCCTAATTAGCATGCATGGGTAAATCTAACTTCAGCAACACATAAAAGTACATAATTTGATGATCTCACATATAGATCTAGCATTTCATATCAAGAATATTATAGATCTAAACATTTTATGATGTTAAAATGTCATCTTGATGATTATGACACACAATTCTAGCCCTAGATAACACACATCTTAAGATCTAGTCTTTTTAACACATAAAACCCAACCTTGATGCTCATAACACATGGATCTAGTCCTAAACAACATTCATGAGGTAGATCAAGTCCATTTGAAACATAAAAATACAATCTTGGTGAGAAATTTACTAAGTCAACCCTAGATGTCATGCTTTTCATAGATCTAGTCATTTTAACACATAATAATCCAATCTTTATCAAAGGAAACCCTAGATCTATAACATATCAATGAGTCATCATGTTCAAATCTCAGATCCGTACTCAAAATCACAACTTTCATGAAGATCCATACATCAGATTGCATGAAAGACCTAGATCTATAGAGATTTCATCATGGATTCAAGTGAGATGGCAACATCATGCAAAAATGTGAAACCTTTACTCATGGAAACCCTAGTTCTATCAAATATAACATGAATTCATGCCAAAAAACTATAGAGTTCAGATCTTGATGGGGGTAGAAGAGAAGATTCAAGTTGTAAAGACATAGTTTGAAGATCACATACCAAAAGGGGTGATTTTAGCTTGACCCTAAGCAAGAAAGTCTTGATCTTGGACCTCAAATCTTCAAGGAAGATGATCTCTAGGGTTTCCAGCCGTTTAGGGTCGTTTGGGAGTGATTTGGAGGAGGAAAATGGGGGCTAAAGAGGTTAATGATGCTTAAATACCGAAATTTACGGTTTCTGCCAAAAAGGGCCATGGGGGTACCGCCCTGAATGGAATAATTCTGGGCGTACCACCCTGGAATGGCAGTCTAGTTCTTAATTGCAGATTTCACGATTCGCGTGCTCAGTTCTTCGTTTTTTTATGTTTTTGAATCTCTTTTTCTCCCAAATCACCCAATTAATGGTCTCATCATGTTCATAACATTAAATCCACTCAAAATGATAACAAATATGTCACTTAACTCAAACGTGTGCACAATTTAGGTCAATTTAGGTAATTTTGGTCGGTTTTGGCGAAAGTATCGATTTAGGGTAATTCACCAACGATTCGTGACTCGATCAAGTGTGTGATGACTCATGACATGCTAATTGATTATTAGACTCATAAAAATGTTGAATTTGATATACGGTGACCAAATACGAGATTCCCGGTAAACGACGAATCGCGTACCAAACTCGTGTAGAAATCGGGAATTGCTTTATTTTCAATTCGAGACACCCAATTTGATTCCAATTGATTGTAATTAAGTATCCGGTTTCAAAAATTGATTATAAATCATTTAGATCCATTAATTAGGGTGCAAACACCCTGAAAATTCTTCTGGTTCTTAATAATTGTAAATCGGTAATTCGTGGATTTTTAAAACGGGTTTGATTTCTTAATCAGGTATTTTGTAAATGTTACATAGGCTGTTAGGGAAAAGTTAGTTTACTTGGGGTACCAAAGACCTAGGTCAGCTGACCCTTTTTAGGTATCTAAAGACTCTTTTGACAGCTAATAAGTGAGACTCCTTGGGTTTACATTGATATCCTGCAAGGAAACATGTGGAGAACATGATATCAGGCCTACTTGTTGTGAGATACAGAAGTAAGCCTATCATTCCTCTGTATGTGTGTTCATCAACATTCTACCATCTTTGTCAGCATCAATTTTCACGTTTGTGGCCATTGGTGTTTTAAAAGAGGAGCAATTTGAGAGAGTATTTATTGAGGAGATTTTTGATGTATTTTTCTTGATTTATAAAAGTTCCTTCTGGATTTGTTTGATTTGGATTCCCAGAAAATAGTTTAGTTCTCTCATCATGCTCATTTCAAAGTTTGTTGTCATAAGTTCCTGAAACTCTTTACAAAACGATGTACATGTGGATCCAAAGATGACGTCATCTACATAGATTTGTACAACCAAGAGATGGCCTTTTCTTTCTTTTAAGAATAGTGTGGTGTTAATGGATCCCTTTTTAAAGTTGGCAGATAAAAGAAACTCAGAGAAGGTGTCATACCATGCTCTGGGTGCTTGTTTTAGACCATGCAAGGCTCTATTGAGTTTACAAACGTGATTTGGAAATTTTTCACTTTCGAATCCGGGTGGTTGTTCAATCTAAACTTCTTAATCAAATTTTCCATTTAAGAACGTACATTAAACATCCATTTGATAGACTTTGAAACCTTTGAAGACTGCAAAGGCCAAAAATATCCTGACAGCCTCAAGTCTTGCGACTAGGGCAAAGGTTTTATCGTAGTCTAATCCCTCTTGTTGACAGTATGCGTTTGCTACAAGTCTAGCTTTGTTTCTAATTATGGTACCTTCTTCGTCAGTTTTATTTCGAAAAACCCATTTAGTTCCTATAACATATTTGTTGTTAGGTCTTGGAACTAGATTCCACACATTATTTCTTTCAATTTGTCCTAGCTCTTGTTGCATGGCTAGGATCCAGTGGGGATCCTGAAGGGCTTCTTTATAACTTTTTTGTTCTATTATACCGAGGAATCCAACATAGAGACACTGATTAGCTGAAGCTGCTCTGGTTTGGATACTTTTGTTTTGATCACCAATGATTAAATTTATGGGATGATCTTTTATCCATTTTGTTGCTGGAGGAAGAGTGGCTAATTCTTCACTCCCAAGCATTAGGTCGGTTGTGTCAATCTCTTGACACTCCCCCTTAACTGATGGACAATCAGCTGAGTGCGAGATCTCATTTATAGAATCATTTAGGAGCTCCGGAGTAGAGTTCTGTAATGTTTCTATAGTTGCAATTTTTTCAATCAAAGGGTAAGAGTCAAGGGTTTCATTATTTGTGTCTTTTGAACAAGAAATTTCATTTTGGTTCACAACCTTTTTGCTATCATTTTAGTGATCTTTTGTGATAAAGTTTTTTGAAAGAGAAGAAAATATGGGAAAGTTATTTTCCTCATCAGAATTTTCTTTGAAAAATTTATCAGATACTTCTTTTTCTTTTTCTGAGATTGTTACTCCAGAGATACATCCTTTATTATTTGGAGATGTGGTGCTGGTATGCATAGCCATTTTATCGTCGCTAAATGACACATTTAAACTTTCTCTTACCACTTGAGTTTTTTTGAACAAAAACTTTGTATGCTTTTGACTTGAGTGAGTATCAAATGAAGATTCCTTTATCGGCCTCTTTGTCGAATTTTCCGAATTAATCTTGATCGTTTAGTATATAGCACCTGCATCCAAAGACATGAAGAAATTTTAAATTAGGAATTTTCTTATTGATTGCTTGGTAAGGAGTTTGATTGATCCTTTTGTTGATGATTGATCAATTTGGAGTGAAGCATGCTGGTGCAATAGCTTCAGCCTAGAAGTAGATGTGAAGATTTGCAGAGGAAAGCATGGATCTGGTGGCTTCTACTAGAGTTTTGTTTCTCCTTTCTACTACCCCATTTTGTTGTGGGGTCATTAGTGCTGAGAACTCATGAGAGATGCCTTTACTGACTAGATATGTGTCTAGTTTTAAGTTTTTGAATTCGGTTCCATTGTCAGGTCTTATTCTTCTTACTTTTAAGTGCATTAGTTTTTGTATTCTTCTTATAAAGTTAATAATAAGATATGTTGTTTCACTTTTTGATTTCAATAATTCGACTCATGTATATATGGAGAAGTCATCCACCACAACTAGGATGTACTTCTTTCCACCAAGGCTCTCTGTGCTTATGGGTCCACAGAGTTCCATGTGTATTAGCTCGAGTGGTTAACTTCAAGATATTTCTTGAAGACTTTTGTGAGAAGTTTTCTTTATCATTTTTCCCATTTGACGATCTTCACATATTTCTTTGGATTTTGAAGATACGGCAGGAAGACCTTTTACCATCTTTTTATTTGCTAGTTCAGCAATTGTTCTAAAGTTTAGATGGGATCGTCTTCTGTGCCAAAGCTCAGACTCTTTGTTAGAGGATTTTGAAACAAGATAGAAAGACTAACTTGAAATCAGATTGTTGAAGTTTCTAAAATAAAGACTCTGATTTATTCTTGTTCCCGTTAAGTAAATTTTACCGTCGTTTAGTCCAACAAGTTCACATTTGCTGGAATAAAGAGTAAATTTGAAGCCTTTGTCACATAGTTGTCCACAAATCAATAAATTATATTTTAGACCTAGGACGTGTGAGATATTTTCAATTGTGACTTCACCATTGGTAATGGTTCCATACCTAATGGTTTTGTATTTTATACCGTCACCAAAAGTGATGGATCTTCCTTTTCTCTTCACATAGTTGTTTAACAGTTTTATTTCCCCAGTTATGTGGATAGAGCATCCTGAACCAGAATGCAAGATTTGTTGTATGTGATGCTCTTGACACTTAGTTTGAGGTTTTTGATACTGGTGAAGATTTTTTCTGTTATGAGGCATAAAAGAGGTTGAAGAATTTTCTTCTTGTGCCTTTTGATTACAGAAAGTTCCAGTTCAGAAGGATGGGATCTGTTGGGTATGCAATCCATTAGGGAGTTATCAACTTCTTTTAGAAGATTGGTAATTTTAGATTTCCACTGTGGATATTCCTCCCTAGCAAGCATAGGCAGGTTTGTTAGTGATCCTAGAGATTTCCCATTATTCTGACTTGACGACATGTTTGAGAAAATGTAGAAGAAAAAACATGTTAAAGAGCAGGAACTTTGAATATTGATTATTCAATCTACTCTGATACCAATTGTAAAACATAGTAACGATCTTACTACTGGATGAACCAATCGATCTAGTGCACGAGAATGTAAATAAGCTTTGTTTTATTGATTTCACAAAGAGAACAATTACAAAGCTTTGGTTTCTCTCTCTAGAACACTCTTAGAAACACACACTTAGTGGAGATGATATGACCAGGAGTTCTAACATGCTAAGCTAGTCAACCTATTTATAGTGATCAACTTACCACTGGCGTATCAAGTTCCGGACCAATTGGTACGGGCGTACCAATTGGTACGGTGTACCATATGGTACGTACACCTTGGTAAGTTTACACTTAGACTCACAATGACACGCTCACTTAGATACATTACACGAGACACATTGTAGCATAGGAATATGCTCTAACAAACTCCCCCTTAACGTGTAATGTAGCTATGCTAACTAAACTTCAGTCTTCAATCTTCAGCATCGCTGCATCTGATCTTCAACTTGAAATTTCTTGTCAGCTATAGAGCTTGCATGGCTGGATCATTCTTGAATCAATTTTTTTTATTAAACTTCAAGATCCACTTGTGAAAATTACTTCATACTCACCCTTTCACCATGCTTGAGTCTTGACAGCACACAAACTGCAATGTCAGAAGACAGAAACGCGGTTTTCCATTTTCAAGTCAACATAAGTTAATCTTGGCGCAAAACTTCTCTTCGAGAATCCAAGATATATGATTTGAAAATGTTTTTCGTATCTTGTGTCGATTGATCGAAAACAAACAAGAAATAAAATCTTTTTGGCTTTTATGAAATTTATACTAAAACACACCAAAAATCTTTTTGAATTTTCTGAAAAATAAAAATAAAAAGCAATACAGAATTAGACTCTATTTTTGGTATTTTGCGAGAAAGATCACGACGCGAGATCATATCAGACATAACGCATCTACCACATTTCAATTTCGGTCTTAATCAGCATGCATGCCAAGATAATCGCAAATACAACATTTATGTTTATTTCAGCATGTACCAATCATTTTTTTTATCATTTTCATATATGCTTAAGGTAATTTTATCATGCACTGATAACTCGGCCTCCACTCTATCAGAAATACTGGTAAATCATCATATTTATCATATAGGACCAACTTTCTTAAAGATTTAATCATCCTTGATGAGTCATGCAAAAATAAAGCAGAACCTCAAATACCTAGCAATCAGGTCGGTCTTGTGGACACGCATAGAAAGCCCAAGTATTTGAGAAAATAAGAAAGCATAACAAGTTGAAGTTGTATAATCGAACAACAATCAGGTCGATACTTCCGTATACGCAGAGAAAGTCCGATGGATTATACGAAACACCAAAGAAAATAAAGCAGAACGTCAAACGAACAACAATCAGGTCGATCTTTCGATACGCAGAGAAAGTCCGATCGTTTGACAAAATAAAGAACATCAAACAAGTTTAAATCTTTCAAAATGAAAACATGCATTCATCAGGATATCTCTTTATTCTGTTTTTGGAATCATCACACATCATTCATCAAGAAGCAAATAACCAAAGATCATCAGGCAAGCTTTATATTTATATCTTACTTGCAGATATCAGATTAGTCATGCACATTCACAGATTATGCAAGTACCTACAAACTTTAGACTTAGTCTATCCATGGCAGATAACGTATATGCTGATGTACTATCATTTCTCGCTTCTGTCGAATCAATTTCTCAATTTTTCATTTTTTTTTTATATTTTCCAATTACTCCCCCTAAAATTCAAACAAACACTATTTTTTGAATTTTCAAATTTTCTCCCCCTAAAAATATGAATGAAAGAAAATGAATAACAAAAATGAAAATGATCGATCAACACTTGACACATTTTTTAAAATGATTTTTGTAAAAATCTGTGTTTCAAAGATAGGAACGATGCATTTTGACTTAAATCAACCACAAGTATTCCACTGTTAGCAATTAGGTAATCACTAACAGGTCTTCTTGAAATACCTGCACACACTGGAAAATAATAAGTTTGTAAAACCCCGACCCTCATCCCCATTTGTGATAGGTCGTCCAGTGTCTTCAACAAAATCAGTGTTGGCTGTTGAGACAACCTTTGGTCTCCATTCCTGTTTTGGTTTCAACATTTCTAGTGAACCATTGTCAACTGATGAGTGACAATCAGAACTACTACCCAACGTGTCTGTGTTAAGTTTCTTTTTCCAGAAAAATGTAGTGTTGGGCATTGGTTCACTAAAAATAATTCCATCAGGATCAACATACTTTGTATGTTTGGCATTTGATGATGAATTGTTAGTTGTCGTAGGACAATTATTTGCATAATGACCCTTCTCACGACAAACATAACACAGTCGGTGATTAATTTTAGTGTTTGAAATTGGTTTTCCAAACTGATCAGTCGACCATTCATCATAAACTTTTAAAATCACAGGTTTAAATTTCTTTGGTTTCTGAAATTTTGGAAAACATTTTGGAGAATCATAAAAACCAGAATCATCTCCATAACCAAAGAATTTATCTTGATGATAAAACCTGTTAGAATTAGCAGAATAAAATGAATCTGAATTTTTACCGCCTTGTGGTGTAGCATCAGATATGCAAGAAGACTCTTCACAAGAAATCTTTTCATCTGCAGATGGTGAAGATACTTTCTTCTTCCAAAACTGAGGCTTCTTCTCTGTAGACACCTTATGTTTCTGTTTCTGCTCATCTTTCAACTTCTTCTTGTTGGAATCATTAATTGGAACTTCTTTTTCTTCATATCCCAAACCACCATTTTTCTGCTTAGTATGTTCTTTCACAGAATGCCCTTGTGAGCTAGACGAGAAAATTCATCTTTGATAGCTTTAACACCAACTTCCTTATTTAGTAAAGATTCATCAATCACAATATCAGAAAAATTAAGAATCTTCACATGACCTAGATTTCCTTCAAAAATCTTTTCTTTATCAAGAAATGTAGACTTGGAATCAAACTTCAATCCTTTGCAATAATCAACCCCCTTTTCATTCTTTTTAGTCTTTGACTTTTGTGCTTTTCCAGACTTAACACCATCTCCTTCATGAAAATCTTGCAACGTTTGACTTAAATCATCATTAGATCAATCACTTGAGCAAGAACTTCATGATTATCAACATCTTTACTTGGTTTGCCATCTCGTTCCATATGATACAGATAATTCTGAAACACACTTGATGTATTGCAATTCTCAAGCTTTCGTTGAAGATCAAGCATTTCAATCTTTATCTCAGAAACCTTTGTATTAGCTTCCAGTAACTCCTTCTGAGAAGCAATAAATTGCTCACACAACTCGTTATACTTAAGCTTTTGACTATACATTCTATCACATCCAGCAAGAACTTCTGCAGTACCCTTCTCTACCTGTTTCTTATAATAGGCAACATCTTGTTTCAAAATGTCATTTTGACTTTGAACCTCACCTTTTTCATCATGCAACTTTGTGAGTTCCTCCTGAAGTTGAATTACTCTATCAGCAGTTTCGACAACAATTTTATTAACATTTTCATATTTCTGTTGAAGAGGATAACATTTTGCAAATAAAGCATCAAAATCTTCAACAGCTTCCTTTTCATTAGCTTTAGCTTTATTGCATTCTTCAATTAACACTTCTTTTTCTTTCAACCAATCTTCCTTAATTTTAACAAAAGCAGTACACGTTGTACACGAAGAAGATGCACTCTGTTGAATTTTTGCTTTGTAACCATCATGAATTTTATTTTTCCATTCCTCCAATTCCTTTCTCAGAGCACTATTCTCTTTAGATAACTTTGCTTCTTTCTTCTCTAATTCTTCAATTTTACCTTTAAACTTCAACTCTTGATCAACCGTTTTCTGAGTAATTTTAGACATATGATCTTCACACCGTTTCTTTACAAAATCCCATATCAGCTTTGCGTTTCCATAATCTCTGACTTGATTTCTAATAGTTATAGGCAAAGCTAACCGAACAAGTGCTTTCGCCTTTTCATTTTGATCGTATGATTCCTTTTCTTCAATTGAAAAATTCCATCTCATCTTACACTGACCACCAAAAGTTGTTGGATACCGATATTCATTTGAAATCGGTAACCATAACCGTTTATCCAAGTCAACAATATATGCTCTAAAATTTGTTGCCCAACCATGATAATCTTCAAGATTTATCAACTTCGGCACATTCTGACTATGTTTCTCAATAAATGCATCAATTGCATACATTTTGAAAATTGTGAAATTGGATAACAAAACTTCAAACTCGAAAACGGAGATGTTAGAATTTGATTTTGAAAATCAACTTTGAACGAACAATGTAGAGCTCGTCGAGACGATCGATTTTAGTACTTATGGCTCTCGTAGCGATTTACGATGCAAAAGTTATGACACTTTTAAAACTCTGCCAGGGGACCAAATGTACCCAGCGGACTAAATGGTACGGGGCGTCTAACACTAATTGTTGGGTCCTGTGAAGGGCTCTTTAATAATGTTGGCATAATTTGATTTAAACAAGATAAACAAGTTGCAGAAAGTAAATCAAATTGGAAGACAGCAATTCATAAAAAGGGTTATTCTATATATCTCAAATGTAAATAAAGGTTTACACGAGTTTATAGTATAACTATGTATCAACAGAAATAACTTTCTATGGGAGTGATGTTGTAATTGCTTTGAGAAGATATTGAATTGTATGCTTGATCTCTTGCTTTATTTGGTGAAGTTAGCTTGGTATTTATAGGAAGATGTAGGAAATTGCATGGGATAAGGTGGTTGAGGACGGTTGAATTTGGAGTGTGTCAGAGTATATAGAGATAAATTGAGGATGTTCAATTTATCTCTTCTTCAACTGACGTCAACTGTTTTGATATTCAATGCCAATTTGGTATTCAAAATTGCTTGTTCTTCACGCAAAGGCAGAATGTGTTCTTCTCGTAATTTTTATCTTCTGATAGTCCAGAACTCCTTCAGGACTCTTCTTTGAAGACTATTGATGCTTCCCATTAGAAGCCTTCTACGGAAATGAGGATTTCTGTAGAATTTGGTCTATACAGAACTACTTCGGAATTTCCGGAGTAGTTTTGTATGAATACAGAAATCTTTATTTCGTACAGATTTTCATATCCTTTCTCTTTTGAGGATATATCTTATCTATTCTTCTAATACTTGATTGTTATCCGTTACATTTACATTGTGTTCTAACAGTACTGAGGGGAGGTTCCTCTGTAGCTTTTCGTTTTCTAGACAGTTGTTCTTCAATAATCTCAGTCTCTTCTTCTTCGACTTCTATATCATCAAGATATGTGCCATAGTCGATATTAGCATCATGATTATCAAACTGCAGAGCTTCAATCTGTATATCTCTTAAGTCAAATTCATCTGCCCACTCATCATTATCAGACAATTCAGCAACAGGCTTCTCTGAAGTAGGCAGATTATGTACTTCTTCTATTACAGCATTTCTTTGAAGCGGGACCTCCTCTTTGGCAATCTCAGCAAATTCCCCAAACTTGTTTCCTGTGACGCCCACTCCCAGACTTGGCACTAGGAGGGGTCACGAATCGGATTTACTCATGAACACAAGGTATCAACAGAGATATTAAGCAGCGGAAATTTAAAACTTTTATTTATATAAACCAAGTACTACAGTAAGAGAGATATTGTACATAATTATAACTAATTATGAATACGAAATCTATAACTAAGCCAGCTTGCCAGAGATCCTTCCTTGATAGCTTTCCCGATTATCCCGTCCTCACAAGATCCGTGCCTTTACTTCCAAACGTCTCTGCAGAACCTAGCATACATACTTTTAAAAAGTCAGCTTACGCTGGTGAGTTCTACCGTTTAGTTCAAAACCGTTAAAGTGTTTACCTGGTTTTCACAACACACATTTATAAATCACATATAAATTCTAACACGTATGTACTATGATAATATATCTTATTATCTTAACCATGACCCTAGGCTAAACTTCTAGGTCACTATATTCAACCAACTAATTTGGTTCTCCATGAAGAGTCCGCCCGCCACTGCACACTCCGTCCCATCTCGAAGGATAGTTATTACAACGGCCCAATGCAGCTCCGTCCGTACACGGTTCCCTAAGCCACCACTATGGGGAAGCAGCGTCTCCTCATTCTTCATCTCCTTCGAAAGGTTCGCCCGCCACTGCAATCGTCATCCTACCTTTTTCGTAAGATAGCTTTTGCGATGACCGACTGCCGCTCCGTCCATACACGGTTCCCTAAGCCACCACTATGGGGAAGCAGCGACCCTTCGTCTTCAGTAGCAACACATGCTCTAACTCTAATAAGTCATATTAGCAACTCATGCTTCAACTCTATTAGGTTCTAGTAGCAACTCATGCTTTAACTTTCTTAGGTCTTTTTCTCGTTTTAATGACTCATTATTCGATCGTATATACTACCTACTCCTAGTTAAATAACCAGATGCTTTAGGTTTGTTATTAAACAGTGATAAGGCATTCATATACTGCAACAAATGGACATCCCCCAATTTACCGTTAGTGTATGTATACAGGATGTACCAGCGGCGTATCCTCCACACATTAATATAAGCAAATGCATCACTTGTTCTCATATAATCATACATATTCACTAAATGTTTACTAACAACTCCCTAGTCACTTGGCCACTTAATTTCAAAGCAAGTATATACACATCACATTATAGTCAACATAATTGCATAACACGTATAAGCAATTTAATAACAATTTCATCATATAACACGTATATATCAAGTCACAATTATCTTGAATATATATTCACAAGTATTGTATGTATACTAGCCCGGAAAACATTTAAAACATTTAAAAACATTTATAGAGTGGGCTCATAGAACTCACCTGATATCTTTAATCAGTTATTCAGACAGAACCTCCGTTATGGTCCACAATTAACCTAATCGCGTATCGGATTGCATTAATGCAAAGTTATTATAAATATTACCTACGTTTATTTATATCTTATTATTCTAATAATACTTTATTAGGGTTTATCTCTTTTAAGGTCAAAATGACCAAAATGCCCTTATAGGCATAATAACCTTTTTATTGATAATATGAAGACGCGCATTCCTATAAGTAAACACTCACTCCGGGATCGCCCAGTGTTGGGGTGCCATTGCCCAGATGGGATGGCGACACCCCCGCTTTTGCCAGAAACCCCAGTGTACAGGTGCCTACCCTTCCGGTCCGCGCGAACCTCTAAATATCCGATTAACTCGGTATCTTTAATACTTTATTATTTCTCCATTTTAAACCCATATATGTTTATTATATATATAAACATGTTACCATACCAAAATTCAAGTCCCCATACCCTCCGGATCATTTTATATTAAATAACCTTATTTCGAAACCCTAATTTCATAAAATTCCCATTTTATTATCAAAACTCATTTTTATTCAAAACCGTCTTAGGGTATTATCCATTATAACATTTTATAATATCCTTTAAAATGGCAAAGCTTAATTCAAAACCGTTTGCTCGATTTGGGCAGAACAACGACACGAAAACCCTAATTTTTGACCCGTTTACAAAACCCATACCAAACCTTTACCAAGTCTGAAAAAAACTTAGGGCTTTCTTATATAACATCATTTTAAGAGTACTTACAAAAATTCAGAGCCTAACTCCCACCCGATCACCCGAATTTGATGATTTATATTCAAGAACCCTAATTTTAACCTAGATTTAGAACTCGATCATAACAACAATATTAACTGAAATTGATTGAGGGCTTTTGTAGAGCATACCAACTTTAGTAGAACTGCAGAAGATGGCCTTCCAACTCCTCACCGATTGCTCGAATTTTGCAGAAGAAGGAACTGGGTTTGTTTTAGGGTTTTTCGGACTTGTTTGAGTGAATTGGCGAATGATTAAGGCCGATCTAAGGTGCCTTTTATAGCAGTCGAGGTCGCCCCAGGTCCCTCCACGTGTATCAGTGACTAATTCGAAGAAAACGACGCGTATACGGATCAAACTTGGGCTGCAAGTTCGAACGTGGCTGATTCTGCGACTGCACACCCACGGCGTACCGCGCCAGGTTCGAACCTGGGCTGCGCGTACCGCCTGGGATCTTTGGTGAAATGACAGTTTTAGTCCCTGTACTTCTATTTTACATTTTAAGCCCCTGTACTTCTACAAACTGTTATTTTATGCTATAAAACACTTAAGGGTATATTTATAAAAGTTTCTAAGGCTCGGGATACGCTCGATGATATACGTATACATACGTATATATATATTTATATATTTATATATATCTTTTGTTATTTTGCGTTCTAGCCCCTCAAACTTTACAACACTTATTATTTCATGTTATGGATCATGTTAGGATATATTTTTACTATATTCTAAGCCTTAAAATGTTTATAATAGTTATAGATACGTATAATATCCATATACGTTGATAACTTTATATAAATTACACTTTTAGTCCTTTTACTTTTCCATTAACTACTAACACACGTATTCACATGTATATATCTATCAATTCACACATATATCATCATGTTATTCGTATCAACACATATCCATCTTATATTTTACTTTCTTTGCCGTTTAACTTATCCGTTTATGCATTTTAGCTATAGAATACGTATTTCTAACACATGCAATCTATCTAATGCATAGTTTACCATATTTATCAATCAAGTTTACGTATTTATAATATAAACACGTATTTAATATATATATCATATATCTATAAATTTTGGGATGTTACAACTCTACCCCCCTTAAACAAGGTTTCGTCCTCGAAACCGGTTTAACCCGTAATCAACTCAAGGTAGAAATCTCTCACCTCGCCTTTTCCTTCCTATGTAAATACGAAACTTACCTGCGTATCTATCGAGTTCTAGACGTTCGAACTATCTCGTTCCGAGCTTTCTTCTTATTCTGACTTGTCTACTTGTGGGACTTCTTCCTGGACTGCTACAATTGTTCGGGAAGATGCGTCTCCGTGGGACTTCTAATACTCCGTTCCGCCTTTGCGTACGCCAAACGTCCGGCTCCATACTGCACGTCCTAATATCTATTACTTTTCTAATAAACCAGTTAGACCTCTGTTGCATAATCTGGTATAACCAATGCCTCAGTCTTCTGAGTGTAACCATTATTGCTGAAATTTCGAATTGTCAGGTTTATGCGCGTGTCATCATTTGTCTTGGGATCATCTAGCTTGTTGATTTGCAAATGTCCTAAGGAAGACGTAAGTCTAAGCTATCCAAGGTAGCTTGATTACGGGATTCCTTGACAATGCTTCTCCTATTCTGTGCTCATGTAGCTCGTCTGATCATCATATGGATTTTTCCCGCCATTTGTTGAAGAACAACATCTTCTAGGTTGTAAGTTCTTCTTGGCCTATACCTAGAGTATCGGTCGTTCCCGTACTTGCATTCTTGAATTGATTCTCCTTGCACTTGTGCTTCCTAAGCTCGCCGTTGATTCTTGATCTTATGGTAGCCTCCGCCATTCTTTTTGAACTATTCCTAACTTCAACTGCTTCCGGCCTATTGCCTATAGTAATTTCCTATGGTCTTCTGAAGATAGCAACGTAGCTTGGAACGTTGTTTCCACAACTCTTGTCATAGCAACTTTTACCGTGATTTCGTCTTTCTTCATCGTGTCTTCGGGTACCTTGCTTAAGGTGACATTTCAGAACTTGTGTGATGTAGAGTCTCCAAATTTTGAATTCATGATAATTATACGTGCACTTATAATTATGATGTGTTCAAAACCTAGTTACTTCTCACCGCACTTATCCTTAGTGCCCACACTTTTCTCCTTCGTCTTCGTCGATATTCTAAGTTAAAATCGTCTTCGAATCTTCTCCGCGTTACTAACCAGATATCACGTTATTATCTATCTACCCCGCACTTGGCCACATAACAGTTAGTACTTGGAATTTGCTTATATGGCGAACACCAAATTGCAATGGCCAACCGCAATCGTGCATTTTCCATATTCAAATACCACAAGTCCCTACCTATTATGTTCCTTATGCGTTTTATCCTTACTGGCACAATTTATCCTGGCTGGCATCTATATTTCCTATCTCAATTTACTTTACCCAGAGTCCTAGTTTAAGTCTAGGTACCGCGCTTGTACCTAAATCTCTTAAACCAAGGCTCTGATACCAACTTGTGACGCCCACTCCCAGACTTGGCACTAGGAGGGGTCACGAATCGGATTTACTCATGAACACAAGGTATCAACAGAGATATTAAGCAGCGGAAATTTAAAACTTTTATTTATATAAACCAAGTACTACAGTAAGAGAGATATTGTACATAATTATAACTAATTATGAATACGAAATCTATAACTAAGCCAGCTTGCCAGAGATCCTTCCTTGATAGCTTTCCCGACTATCCCGTCCTCACAAGATCCGTGCCTTTACTTCCAAACGTCTCTGCAGAACCTAGCATACATACTTTTAAAAAGTCAGCTTACGCTGGTGAGTTCTACCGTTTAGTTCAAAACCGTTAAAGTGTTTACCTGGTTTTCACAACACACATTTATAAATCACATATAAATTCTAACACGTATGTACTATGATAATATATCTTATTATCTTAACCATGACCCTAGGCTAAACTTCTAGGTCACTATATTCAACCAACTAATTTGGTTCTCCATGAAGAGTCCGCCCGCCACTGCACACTCCGTCCCATCTCGAAGGATAGTTATTACAACGGCCCAATGCAGCTCCGTCCGTACACGGTTCCCTAAGCCACCACTATGGGGAAGCAGCGTCTCCTCATTCTTCATCTCCTTCGAAAGGTTCGCCCGCCACTGCAATCGTCATCCTACCTTTTTTTCGTAAGATAGCTTTTGCGATGACCGACTGCCGCTCCGTCCATACACGGTTCCCTAAGCCACCACTATGGGGAAGCAGCGACCCTTCGTCTTCAGTAGCAACACATGCTCTAACTCTAATAAGTCATATTAGCAACTCATGCTTCAACTCTATTAGGTTCTAGTAGCAACTCATGCTTTAACTTTCTTAGGTCTTTTTCTCGTTTTAATGACTCATTATTCGATCGTATATACTACCTACTCCTAGTTAAATAACCAGATGCTTTAGGTTTGTTATTAAACAGTGATAAGGCATTCATATACTGCAACAAATGGACATCCCCCAATTTACCGTTAGTGTATGTATACAGGATGTACCAGCGGCGTATCCTCCACACATTAATATAAGCAAATGCATCACTTGTTCTCATATAATCATACACATTCACTAAATGTTTACTAACAACTCCCTAGTCACTTGGCCACTTAATTTCAAAGCAAGTATATACACATCACATTATAGTCAACATAATTGCATAACACGTATAAGCAATTTAATAACAATTTCATCATATAACACGTATATATCAAGTCACAATTATCTTGAATATATATTCACAAGTATTGTATGTATACTAGCCCGGAAAACATTTAAAACATTTAAAAACATTTATAGAGTGGGCTCATAGAACTCACCTGATATCTTTAATCAGTTATTCAGACAGAACCTCCGTTATGGTCCACAATTAACCTAATCGCGTATCGGATTGCATTAATGCAAAGTTATTATAAATAATACCTACGTTTATTTATATCTTATTATTCTAATAATACTTTATTAGGGTTTATCTCTTTTAAGGTCAAAATGACCAAAATGCCTTTATACGCATAATAACCTTTTTATTGATAATATGAAGACGCGCATTCCTATAAGTAAACACTCACTCCGGGATCGCCCAGTGTTGGGGTGCCATTGCCCAGATGGGATGGCGACACCCCCGCTTTTGCCAGAAACCCCAGTGTACAGGTGCCTACCCTTCCGGTCCGCGCGAACCTCTAAATATCCGATTAACTCGGTATCTTTAATACTTTATTATTTCTCCATTTTAAACCCATATATGTTTATTATATATATAAACATGTTACCATACCAAAATTCAAGTCCCCATACCCTCCGGATCATTTTATATTAAATAACCTTATTTCGAAACCCTAATTTCATAAAACTCCCATTTTATTATCAAAACTCATTTTTATTCAAAACCGTCTTAGGGTATTATCCATTATAACATTTTATAATATCCTTTAAAATGGCAAAGCTTAATTCAAAACCGTTTGCTCGATTTGGGCAGAACAACGACACGAAAACCCTAATTTTTGACCCGTTTACAAAACCCATACCAAACCTTTACCAAGTCTGAAAAAAACTTAGGGCTTTCTTATATAACATCATTTTAAGAGTACTTACAAAAATTCAGAGCCTAACTCCCACCCGATCACCCGAATTTGATGATTTATATTCAAGAACCCTAATTTTAACCTAGATTTAGAACTCGATCATAACAACAATATTAACTGAAATTGATTGAGGGCTTTTGTAGAGCATACCAACTTTAGTAGAACTGCAGAAGATGGCCTTCCAACTCCTCACCGATTGCTCGAATTTTGCAGAAGAAGGAACTGGGTTTGTTTTAGGGTTTTTCGGACTTGTTTGAGTGAATTGGCGAATGATTAAGGCCGATCTAAGGTGCCTTTTATAGCAGTCGAGGTCGCCCCAGGTCCCTCCACGTGTATCAGTGACTAATTCGAAGAAAACGACGCGTATACGGATCAAACTTGGGCTGCAAGTTCGAACGTGGCTGATTCTGCGACTGCACACCCACGGCGTACCGCGCCAGGTTCGAACCTGGGCTGCGCGTACCGCCTGGGATCTTTGGTGAAATGACAGTTTTAGTCCCTGTACTTCTATTTTACATTTTAAGCCCCTGTACTTCTACAAACTGTTATTTTATGCTATAAAACACTTAAGGGTATATTTATAAAAGTTTCTAAGGCTCGGGATACGCTCGATGATATACGTATACATACGTATATATATATTTATATATTTATATATATCTTTTGTTATTTTGCGTTCTAGCCCCTCAAACTTTACAACACTTATTATTTCATGTTATGGATCATGTTAGGATATATTTTTACTATATTCTAAGCCTTAAAATGTTTATAATAGTTATAGATACGTATAATATCCATATACGTTGATAACTTTATATAAATTACACTTTTAGTCCTTCTACTTTTCCATTAACTACTAACACACGTATTCACATGTATATATCTATCAATTCACACATATATCATCATGTTATTTGTATCAACACATATCCATCTTATATTTTACTTTCTTTACCGTTTAACTTATCCGTTTATGCATTTTAGCTATAGAATACGTATTTCTAACACATGCAATCTATCTAATGCATAGTTTACCATATTTATCAATCAAGTTTACGTATTTATAATATAAACACGTATTTAATATATATCATATATATATAAATTTTGGGATGTTACATTTCCAAAGGGAACCTTATCATAAAACTTCTTTTTGGGATTGATCATTGGGAAAATATAGATTCCTATAGGCTTTGTATCATGTGTGTCACTGGACTTTCTCAGGTTAGGATATCTGGTATCCAATGCCAGCTCTATAAATCTTTGAACAGCAGCAAAGTCTTGTCCCTCTTTATAACAGTCTTGATATCTTCAGATATCATTCTGGACCAGTTAAACTTTAATTCTCTGACAAGTGACACCATTGCATGGGTGTGCACTTGATTTAGTTGATCCGTAGAACTCTTCTTCGCAATGACACACTTCTGCAGATAGTGTGCCAGGATTCTCCAGTAAGGAGGGATAAGAGATTTCATGGTTAGTGGAGACTCAGTGGCATACCCCATTTCCCTCAAGAAGTGGGTCACAATCCCTTATCTAGTGCAATAGGTTTTGATGCTTCGTCTTTTAATCTTAGAGCCTGTCGGAAGTTTTCTTCAGTCGGCATCACACTTGTGTTCTGGAACTCAGTTGTACTTGCTTTTCATTATTAGAAAGAATTGCAGTCTTCCAGAATTCTTGTTGCATCCTTTTGCAAATAATAGGATTAGCACCCAAGGCATAATGCAAACATCATTTCTTCAACCCTTCAATCAAAGATTTGTACTCTTCTTTATAGTCAACAGGTGGATCAAGTAGATAAGCTACAATATTGTGATCCTTCGAACTCTAAGTCCCTACAAACACACAAAAGATAAACCAAAACAAGCAAATATCAGTTAGATACCACAATGACACAATCAAACCCTTAGACTCTTTAGGGTTTTTGATTTTTTTTGAAAAACGAGCAACATAACAGCTTAAAATAGAACGAATCCATGTGAAACACATCATCAGGTACCTTTTCGATCAAAAACTAGGTTTTCGATCGAAAAGCCTCCTTCTGATCGAAAAGCTACCATGTTGCCAAAAACCCTGATCGAAAAGCCTAATGGTTGATCGAAAAGTGTGTATTCTCCGAGAAGATTGACCGAAAAGCTAACCACTCGATCGAAAAGCTTCTCGTTACCGAGAAGACTGATCGAGAAGTGGTTCAGGATGATCGAAAAGCCTATGACCTGATCGGAAAGCACTGACCTCGATCTAAAAGCCTCATGTTACGGAGATTTCTCGATCGAGAAGTGCCACGGCTGATTGAAAAGCATGTTAGCCCGATTGAAAAGCCCTTCTTCTCCATGCGTAACCTGCAACTCAACAAAACAACCCGCTTTCGAGTGTTTTAACACTTGATTTTAGACATACTCACCTGCAAACACGATTTCTCACCAAATCCAAGCAAAATAATCATAAAAACATCACATACCTGGCGGTCTCTTTTGGGGGTTTTGCAGATCGCTTCAAACGGAGTGCCATTGCTCAATAGAACACAAAACCAACACCGGGGAAGTGTTAGGAGGTGTGTTCCGATGGCCCTGGTGGATTTGGATGGTGGCAATCGGCGGTGACGTCGGCGATTAGGTGAATGGCAGCGGTGGCAGCGACAGGATGAATACGGGGTGTCCCGATGGTGATTTCAGAAAAGGGAGGTGGTGGTGAGGTCGTGATGGTGATCCGAAGATGGTGATGGTTTTCGGTGGAGGTGACCGACGAGACTGATGGTGGTGGCGATGGATTAGGGTTTTGGGAAGGAGGTGGTGGAGAGAAAAAAAGGAGAGAGTGAGGAGGATTAGTGGTACGTGGATCAGGGAGGCTCTAGGTCTCTGCTATCGCAGAATAGAGGAGGTCTGAATCACATACAACATCCCAGGTCATTGCTCACGCAAAGCAGAGGGGATGGGATTTTTTAGCATGACGTCAAAGAACTCAGAATCGGGCGTGTGTCTCAGGATCCCTGGTACACAGTCAAATTGTTGATACACGATATGGCAATGAGCTGGATCAAACGAAGACATGAAGATTTAGGTTTTTGGTCTGGTGGCCGAACTCCGGCCGAACCCTGGCCGAGCCTTGGCCGAACCTGAGGTTCGGACAAGCCAGGGAGTTCGGACACCCGATGGCTATATATATATGTTTATGTCTTTGTAATTGTAAAGTTCTGTGAGAGTGAGCGAACTTTGTCTGTGAGTTTTCTCTGTGTAACTCTGATTCTCTGTTAAATACGAGATTGAGTTTTATTTACGTTTGTGTGTTGATTTCTCACTTGTTTACGATTTTATTCGATCAATTCGACCAAACCGATCCACGATCAGTCACTTTTAAGTGGTATCAGAGCAATTTGGTGCTGTTTGGTTCGAATTGTTGCAAATCGTTTACTCAAAGTTCGTTTTTCGTGTTGCTCTCTGGAATTTTACGTGAAAAACATCATGTTTTGCCTAAAAACTCTTTGTTTCTGATTGCTTGTGTTCGTTTGAGTGTTAGAGGTCAGTTTTGAGTGGTTTCTGGTGAGATCCAAAATTTTTCGAATTTTACGTTCGGTCGAACTCCAAGTTCGGTGAAACCGCTCCGAAGCCAGAGTTCAGAGTGAAGTTCGGTCAGTTTTCCTGATTCGGTGAGAGTTCGGAGTTCGATCGGAGAGAGTTCGGTGAGAATCTTGTCTCGGAGGGAGTTCGGACTAGGATCGGAGATAGATCGGCGTTTCTGAGTTCAGTGATACGTTCGTTGAGAGTTCGGACATTTGTTTTCAGTTCGGACTAGGATCGAAGATAGATCGGCGTTTCTGTGTTCGGTGATACGTTCGTTGAGAGTTCGGACTTTTGTTTTCAGTTCGGTGAAGGTTCGGAGCTACTTCGGAGCTAGTTCGGAGCTAGTGTTGAGTTCGGATCAAGTTCGGCGATATCAGAATACAAATTTCTCAAAAATGTCGGATTATAACGCGTTTGCTGCTATTCAAACGCAGATGCAAACGTTACTCAATTACGACAATGAAATCGGAACAACACAGAAAGTTCCAAAGTTGCTTAAATTTGAAGACTATGCAAATTGGAAGAAACGGTTTGAGGCTTATATTGGAACAACGGATCCAGATCTATGGATCGCTATGAATGCACCATATGTGTATCCTGTTGGCGTTAACAATGTTCCCATTATGCAACGGAATCTGGATCTTACACAAAAAGCTGATTTTGTTCGTGAACAGAAAGCATATGGTTTAATCACTCAAGCTTTGCCAAAGGAATTATTACACCAATTCAAAAGTTGCAAACACTCTCATGAGTTATGGACAACACTGAAAGAGAGGTGTGAGGGCAACGAACAATATAAGAAAAGTAAGAAGAAGGTGATAAACAAGGAATTTGACAACTTCAAACATTTTGATGGCGAGGGCGTTCCTGAGCTAATTTCAAGATGTTGTCATTTATTGTCTGAAATGGATAATGTCCAAATTAAGAAAGATGACGAAGAGCTGAAGGAAAAGTTGTTGGAAGGTCTTCCATCGAAATGGGAATCTTATGTTTTGATGATCATGAATGATAAAGACTATGCCGATTTAACATTTGTGAAACTTTTGCGTAAACTGCAAGCTCGTGATTTAGAAATGAAGAATGTTAACACTACTCCAGCAGCAATTCAGAATCCAGATGTTTATTATGGGTCAAATGCAGCAACAATCTCAGGGAAGTCAGCAAAGATAACAAGTTCTGCACCTGCTACGGCATTTGTGGCTGGGAATTTACCTGGATATGTTTCAGGTTCAGGAACTGGAACTGGCTCACAAAGTGTTGATTACAATTATAGTTCTGGAATAAGTGGCTCGTCAATCCCAGCAAGTAATCTGGTGAACACGGGAAAGATGGCTATGTCAGTATCTACCACTAAAGATTATATGGCTCTTGTTTCTGCATTAGTGTCATCTTATTATGGATTGATCATTGGTAATGTCAGTAATGCTAAATTGACAGAAGAAGACTATGATCAGGTGGATCCTGATGACTTGGAGTTGATGGACATCAATTGGCAGTTTGCCATGCTGGCGAGAAGAGTAGAAAGGTTTTTAAAGAAGACCGGAAGAAAAGATTTGAATTCTGGTGGCAGAATTGGATTTGATAAGTCTAAAGTTAGATGCTACAATTGTTCCAATTTTGGTCATTTTGTTCGCGAATGTTAGGAGCCGAAAAAGTAGGAATATCAGAAGTTCACTCCTAAGTCAAATGTTTCTGGATCCAACAATCCTCCGAGTTCAGGGAGTACTTCTAACTCAAAATCTGAATCCACAAAAGCTCTTTTTTCTCAAGTTGACAAAACTTATAATTGGGGTAATCAGTTCGCTGATTCATCTGCTTTAATTGGTACTCACGTGCAGGATGAAGAAACTATGACTGAATCTACTGAAAATGAAGAAGAAGTGCATGGTGAAGCGACTGATGGAATTAATGATGAAGATGAAGTCTCAAATTCAAGGAGTGGTCATAAGTCTGTGCTTGAAGAAAAATTTGCATTTATGGCTGATGTGTCTGAAAAGATCGAGTCCGATGCAATTCTCTTGTTGGAAAAGCAAATTTAACTTCTGACCGAGGAGAAAGAGGCATTGATTCGAGAATGTGACGCAGCGAAAGCCGAAGCAATTGATGCAGCAAATGATTTTGAAAATCTTTATCAGAAGAGTCTTCCACTGAAAGAAAGATATGAGAAAGCACAACAAAATGCTATTGAAATTGCTGATAAGATGCTTGCATTGCAGAAGGATATGCAGAAAATTACTGATGAAAATTCAAGTCTGAAACAGGAGATTGGTTCATTGAAAAGGAGCAATCTTACTGAAACAGTTGCTCTGATGGCCGATTCTTCAAAGGTAGTCTCATATCCTTCGATGTGTAAATCGTGTGATGACTTTGCTACTGCTAAGAGTGTGCTCTTAGATAAGAAGACAAAGTTAAATGATCTTCTGGCAGTAGCAAAAGCTGATAAAAACATTTATAAGGAAAGATGGGAAGGGACAACCCAGGAATTACTGTCAGTACATGAGCAATTGCGTTTGCAAAAATTTGATTTTTCAAATCAGTCTGAATTGCTCGTGTCTGTACAGAAGGATTTGGCTGCTAGTCAGAAACTTGTCGCTGATTTGAAAATTGAGGTTTTTGAGTTAAAACAAAAATTGGATTCTGTTCAAATGTCATCTTCTTTTACAAATTTTCTTTATAAAACTGAAAAAGAAGATGTTTCTGGCAAGCTGAGTCAAGTTCCACTTCCGGTGAATATCACACTTGGTCCTTCATCTGAGGAGAAAGTAAATGTTTTTAATCAAGCTGAACAAAACAAATTTGATAAAGTTTTAACTGAAAAATCCATCTTGGATTCAACAGTTGATGAGCTTTTCTATGACGTTTCTGATTTTGACAAAGTTGATGACTTAGTGTCTGAAACTGATGTTGAAAATTCGGTGCACACTCAGTCTAAAGTTAGTAAGCCAGATCATAATGATTTAATTTCCAAACATGATTTTCCAACAATTAAATCTGAGCTTTCAAAACTTAGTGCATACGAACAAAAGCAGATTGCTCGGAGCAAATCTGTGGAAGGTAAGAAGGTTAAGTACGGAGGAGTCGGAACTGAGTCCTCAGCTAAATCTAAAACTGTTGCAAAAGATTCTTCTTCGAAAATTTTGAAACCTACAAATGCTAAGGCTCGAAATCCTACTTTGGACACCGACTGTGATAAGGTTGAACCATGGGTGACTTATCGGTTAAAGGGTTCCAATCGGATTTATAGTGACAAAGAATTTCCTTTGGATATGGTGAATCCAAATTTAATCGATCAAATTTTCTCATGTAAATATGATCAAGCATATGATACTAAAGTGCGAAATGTGCCCATTAAGAGGGGAAATAGCAGCAGTGCTAATGTAATGGACACATTTCAATCTGAATCTGAGTCTGGATGGTGAACAGAGTAAACAGAGTGAAAATTTCTGTTGAAAAATCGTCAAATAAGAAAACATCAAAACCAACTGTTCAAACACCACCGAAAGGTTTTTATGATAAAAAACAACCGAATTTCAGAAAATCCAGTCCATTTTTCAAAAGATCTCAATTTTATAATGATGAAGGATTTTATGATGAGTTTGGTTGTGGATCAAATCAATCTGGTTTTAGGAAAAGTTCAAAATGGGTTGATTTTGAAGGTCAAAATGAATATGATTCAAGGTTTGGTGGGTATAGAAACAGATCTCAGAATTTTAGGGATCATCGTTTTTCTGAGAATCCTTATGCTAGAAATCAGGCTGGATTTTATGATGATTGTTCAGGAAACGTGTCTGGATATGAGTCAGGACGTAACGATGAGTTTGGACAACGTTATGTGTCTAAAAAGCAAGGTGTAAAACCCAAGTTCCAAAAACGGGTTGTTGAGTCCGAAGTGGATGACAACGCGAGTGAAAAAGTCATAATTGATAAAAGAGAGTGTTTTAAATGCAAAACTCGTGGTCATACATATCGGACTTGCCCGTTGAAGAAATCCAAATCCACCAAATCTGACACAGAAAAGTCTGACGATATGTCTGAAGGTTATCAGACTGATACTAAGAAAAAGGTCAGATTTGTGGATGAGCAAGGCAGGAGTCATTCTAATGAGAAATCATCAGATTTTCATAAAAATGAAAAGAAATGAGAAAATGAATTTTCAAAGACAATCAATTTTGAAAAATTCTGCTGCAGGTAAAGATTTTGTTGAAGATGACGGTCGACCCAAAGCTTCAAGCTTGGGTACGTCCCGAAACTAATCTTCTGTCGTAATTTATGCAGGAATCTTCGCGACAACTGATGAACAACATCTGGGTTGTTGATAGCGGAGCATATCGGCACATGACCGGAGACATATCTTTGTTGCATGATGTGAAATACTTTGACGGAGGTAAAGTAACATTTGCTGGGAACAAAGGAGGTCAAGTAACCGGTATTGGTAAACTTTCGAACGGTGCTGTCACATTTGACAAAGTTGAATTTGTTCAAGAATTGGAGTACAATTTTTTGAGTGTCTCCCAGATTTGTGATAAGCGTTTCACAACTGCTTTCACTAGGAGTGAATGTTTAATACTGAAACCTGAATTCAAGATTCCTGATGAATATGTGGTAATGCGAGCACTGAGATTCTCAAACTTGTACATGCTCGACATGAATTCAGCAAAAGCAACGGTCGCAGGTCAATGTTTCTTGTCAAAGGCATCCGAAAGAGATTCCGTTCTGTGGCATCGTCGCATGGGCCACATACATTACAAAAAGATGAACGAACTAGTGCGGAGGGGTCTTGTTGAAGGGGTTCCAAAGCAACAGTTTATGTTTAATGATGTGTGTTTGAGCTGCAAGAAGGGTAAACAGAAAAGAAAATCCCATCCACTGAAGAAATATCATTCTATTAAAGTACCATTAGAGTTACTTCATATTGATCTTTTTGGTCCTGTGAATCGACAAAGTATCTCGGGAAATTGGTATTGTTTGGTGGTTACTGATGAATTTTCAAGATATTCGTGGGTTGATTTTCTGGTCTCTAAGGATGAAACGCCAAGAATTCTCATCAATTTGATCACAACACTTGAATCTTTGTACAAATTGAAAGTTAGGAGAATTCGGAGTGACAACGGCACGGAGTTTAAGAATTTAACCGTGAGGACATTTTGTATAGAAAAAGGGATTGTGCATGAATTCAGCACACCATACACACCTCAGTAAAACGGCGTGGCAGAAAGAAAGAATCGCACAATTATTGAAACAACACGTACAATGTTGGCTGATGCTCAATTACCTGTTCCTTTTTGGACAGAAGCTGTCAACACTGTGTGTTATGTGCTAAATCGAGTGCTTACCGTAAATCGTCTTGGAAAGATATGCTATGAACTACTGAAGAATCGTAAGCCAAATCTCGATTATTTAGAGCCGTTTGGGTGTCCCTGTACCGTATTGGCTGCTGCAGGAAAATTTGATGACAAGGTCTTTGAGGGACTGTTTGTTGGTTATTCAAATCAGAAGAAACGTGTTTTCAATAAGCAGACCGGTATGGTGGGTGAATATCTGCATGTGGATTTCCAATCATATACTTTACCACCCAAAGGCGTTGGACCGGACTGGATGTTCGATTACAAAACTTTGTTTGAAAATCTTGAATCGACGCCAGAAGTATCTGATGAACAACTCCGATAGTGTTTTCATTTAATTACAAGATGATACTCCGGTGTTAAACATTCAAACTCTGCCAACTCCGATAGTGCATGTTGCTGATGAGTATTTGACCGAGACATCTAATAATACGACTTTTGCTGCTGATGATATGTCCTCTGAAGATGACAGTGAATTTCATGAAGCCGTGACACATCAGGTGGAAATTTCTGCTCAGCAACCTGATCCACAAGTTGAATCTACGTCTGGTGAAGCTGATGTTAATGCAACTGAGAATGTGGTGGTTGAGGAAGATCATGTTCCTGATTTACCTGAAGCGGTGGTTGTTCCTATTCATCAAACACTCCGGATAAACACCATTCATCCACAAGAAAATATCATTGGTGATTTAAATGAAGGAGTTCATACAAGACATCAAATTGAGAGTGGTGCTTTACTATCTGTTCTGTAATCTGGTATTCAAGAGGAAGTATTTCATTCATGCTTTATATCCCAGATCGAACCGACAAATGTTAAAGAAGCTTTATTAGACGGTTCGTGGGTTGAAGCAATGCAAGAGGTATTATTGCAATTTCAAAAATTGGGTGTGTGGCATTTGGAAGATTTACCTAAAGGTAGCAATGAGCCGTGTGGTATACGGTGGGTTTACAAATGTAAACAGGATGATCGTGGAGTCATTGTCCGTAACAAAGCCCGTTTGGTTGTTCAAGGTTTTTCACAAGAGGAAGGAATAGACTTTAACGAAGTGTATGCACCTGTAGCCAGAATTGAAGCTATTAGAATATTTTTGGCGTTTGCTGCATATCGTGGGTTTAAAGTCTTTCAAATGGATGTAAAGAGTGCGTTTCTGTATGGAAAAGTTAAGGAAGAGGTGTATGTCAAACAACCTCCGGGATTCTTCGATCCTGATTATCCGGAGAAGGTTTATAAGTTAGACAAGGCTTTATATGGTCTCCATCAGGCTCCTCGAGCTTGGTATGAGACGTTGTCTACTTATCTACTCGACAACGGGTTTAAGCGTGGGTTGGTTGATCCTACTCTTTTCTGTCGTAAAACGGGGGAGAATTTGCTTCTGGTACAGATTTATGTCGTCGATATTATTTTTGGCTGTTCAAACGAGAAGTTATCGAAGGATTTCGAGACTTTAATGCAAACAAGGTTTGAGATGAGTTCGATGGGAGAAATGTCTTTCTTCTTAGGATTGCAAGTTCAACAATCTGATAAGGGTATCTTCAAACATCAGACGAAGTATGTGAGAGATGTCCTGAATCGATTTAAGGTGGAAGATGTTCGAATTCCTGGAACTCCTATTCAGTTGTCGCATGGCCTATGTCCTGATGAAAACGGTGAAGAAGTTGAAGTCACTCGTTATCGGGCTATAATAGGTTCACTGATGTATTTAACAGCTAGTCGACCTGATATAATGTTTGCTGTTTGTTTGTGTGCCAGGTACCAGGCGGCTCCTCGTGTTTCTCATATGAATGCGGTTTTGCGAATTCTTGCTTATCTGAAGGGTAATTCAGATCACGGGATCTGGTATCCTCATGATGATAAGTTCGACTTATCGGCATATACGGATTCAGACTACGGCGGTTGCAAGATTAATTTCAAGTCAACCACGGCCGGATGTCAGTTTCTCGGCGATAGGTTGGTATCTTGGCAGTGTAAAAAGCAGACTTCTGTTGCTACATCCACGGCTGAAGCTGAATACATAGCAGCTGCTAGTTGTTGTTCTCAGGTTTTATGGATTCAACAGCAGATGCGGGATTACGGTTTGAAGTTTCTTACTACTCCAATTTACATAGATAATTCGGCCGCTATTTGCATAACAAAAAACCCCGTTCACCACTCTAAAACGAAACACATTGATATTCGTTATCATTTCATCCGGGATTGTTTTGAGAAACACCTGATTGATCTGCAAAAGATCCATACTGATTTTCAAAAAGCGGATCTTTTTACGAAAGCTTTTGACAAAACCCGCTTTCGTTATCTTTTGCAGATCAACGGCATACAAAAGTTACCGGTCGAGTAACTTTTGGTTGATCATTTTTGCTTCTTGTTTTTCTTTTGTTTGTTTCTTTCTTGTTCTAAAAATACAAAAATAGCGTTGTGTATTTTAGGGGGAGAAATATCAGAAAATATTTAAAAAAATGGAAAAAAGAAAAATTGAGAAATTGATCCGACCAAGCGAGAAATGATATTACATCGGCGTGTGTTATCAACCACGGATAAAGTAAAACAGAAAAGCTGTAGGTTCTTGTTTGGTTAGGTAAGTGCGTAAGGGTAAATCTGATATATGCTAGTATGATATAAACATAAAAATATTGCTTGATTAATTGTGAGACACATCATGATGATTATTGTGTGATCTTGGCATTAAATAAAATGAAAAAGCAAAAACAGAATAAGAGATGTTCTGGTGTACACATGTTTTCATTTTGCAAAGATTTAAACTTGTTTGATTTTCTTTATTTTGTCAAACGATCGGACTTTCTCTGCGTATCGAAAGATCGACCTGATTGTTGTTCGTTTGACGTTCTGCTTTATTTTCTTTGGTGTTTCGTATAATCCATCGGACTTTCTCTGCGTGTACGTGAGTACCGACCTGATTGTTGTTGGATTGTACAACTTCTGCTTTATTTTACATTTCTTATTTTCCTAAACAATCGGACTTTCTCTGCGTGCCTACTAGCCGACCTGATTGTTGTTTGTTTAGGGTTCTGCGTTATTTTTGTATGAAACACCATGAACGATAAATCTCTGTGAGAATCAAATTCTGTGAAAAGTATAAAAATAATAAGAATAAGCCAGATTACCGGTACTTCTGATTGTGTGGGTTTTCACATTATCAATGCTTGCTAAATATATCTTAACATATCAGAAAGCTATAAAAATTGATCTACCCAAGCTGAAATAAATTGAAAAATTGTATTTGCTGCCAACTTGACTTGCATGCTGATTAAAAATGAAATTGAAGTGTGTCTGATGCATATTGGCCGATATGATCTCGCGTCTGGATCTTTCTCATCAAAAATACTTAAGTTATATCAATTCTTAGTAATTCTGTTTCAATTCTGTTTGGTTTGTTATGTGAATGTCTGAAAAATCACAAAAAGATTTTAGGTGTGTTTGAAAATTTTACAAAAATCAAAAAGATTTTATTCTGTGTTATTTTCGATCAACCGATTAGTGAAAGATGTCAAATTATGCCGGAAACAACCAAATGGACTTGATTTGAGAAAGTTCATCAGTAAAATTGAACGAAGTTTGAGGAAAATTGATAAATTTTAAACTTTGGATGTTCAATTTGAAAAATTCATCGAAATCAGGGGTTAATTTTGAAAAATTTCAAATCTCCAAACCTGAAGTTCGGAGGGCCGAACATGGAGTTCGGAGGTCCGAAGATGGGAGTTCGGCGGACCGAACCTCAGTATCGGACAAGATTTGGAGGTGGCCGAATTGGGAGTTTGGTGCTACAGTTCGTCCGAACTTGGAGTTCGGAGGTCCGAACTTGGTTAGATATATATACGCCAAACCTGAAGTTCGGAGATCATTGTTCACTGTTTATTCTCCGAACTTGCACCGAACTGCTGCCTGATTTTCGAATTTTTGTTTCACTGCGTTTTTGGCGATTTCAAGGCTTATACTAGGTAGATATCTTGATTCCGAACACACTGATGGATTTAGATTAGGTTTTTATCTTGAACTTATTGGTTTTTGATTCAAAAACTCGTTCGGACTTAATCCAGTTTATAGATCTGAAAATACTCCATCGATTACATGTTTTTAACAGTTAAAATTGGTTCCTATGTGTTTCTTATCAAAATCCGACCAAGGGTACTTATTGGTTAAGTTTATTTTGGTCGTTTTCATCGAGTTTGAGATTCAAAACTCTTGGAGTTTTTCATTCTCCGAACCTGGGGTTCGGAGACTCCGAACATGGGGTTCGGAGGAGGCTCGGACAGAGTTCGGAGTATTCAAAATTTTTGATCAAATGTTGTTCGTTTACGCAAACGACAATGATTTGACGACATCGATGATTATATCTGTTAATAACATTGGATTTAATGAATGTTTTCTTTTATGTGTTTTCAGATATGGCTAACGACTTAAAAATTGGCGATAAGCATAATATTTGTGCGCATATCGGGGTTGCACGAAGCAAACTTGATAAATTTGGAGGACCGGGAATTTTTGATTTTCTGAGACGGTAAAAGATTCACTATGCCATCACTCAGCAGTGTGAAGTTTATCGGGATATCATTCTGGAATTTTGGAACACAGCTCATACAATTACTGATTCTCCAATCAGAATTGTTGCAAATGTACAAGGACGACCTGTTGAAGTCTCTGAGGCAGATATACGCAGGGTTCTACATTTAGAGTCAGACGCGACAAATGCACGGATTGAATTCCCACATGAGCATAATGTGGCTTTCTTAAAGCGGATTTGGTATACCGACGATCCAAGTAAGGAATGGGTGTACAAATCATCATTGAGTGTGCCGTACAAGTATCTTGCCCATGTGCTGTTAGTCTGTTTGGGACATCGAATTTCAGGTCATGATGAAGTCCAACAGATAATTCTATCCTTGATGAATGCACTGGTGATGAATCGGTCCTACAATGTCTCTGGGATGATTTTCCATTATATGCGAGACAATTTGACTCAACGTCAAAAGAAAGCAGCAATTTATCCCAGATTCCTCCAAATGGTGTTGAATGACAAATATCCGGATTTGATAAAGAATGATGCACACAGAATGGAGTTGAAACATATGACGGAAGCTAGTGTTGGTGCTTTAGCGTCTTATCAGATAAAAGCACTTGAATTTCAACCTAAGCTGAAAAGATTGATTGGCCATCTTGCCATTGTCAATTATGTGCCACCGGTAACGGGTGCACCTCGTCATGATGATGGAAGCGATTCAGAGGAGTTGGATTACAGCTGGATCATTGAACAGGACCAAATACCAATACAAGGTCGAGTGAAAAGGCCTAAGAGGCAAGTCCCAGTGGTTCAAGAACCGGTACATCAAGAACCAGAACCAGTATCTCAGCCGCCTAGAACTGAAACGGTGGTCTCAGCATCTGTTACTGTGACAGAGACACCGTCGGTGAATGTCCTTGATGATGAATCTGAGACGTATGATGACTTTCTGAATGCTGAAGTTGATTCCGAAGACTTCTCTGATACAAACAATCCGTTTGTGAGAGTCTTAATCGACTCGAAATATGTTAAGCTCAGGAAAGGTAGTGCTGAACATTTTGCCTACCGGATCAGCAAGAACAAGAACAACGATCGTTACAAAGATCGTGTGTATGAAACAATGGCCTCATCTGAATCTGATAAAGATTATGATCCAGATGCTGATGTGATTTCTGGTAAAGGTAAGAAGTCGGTTGCTGGGTCGTCAACAGTTCTTTCAGGAAAGAAGAGACAGAAATCAGTGGCTGGGGGTAGGCTGAAGAAAAAGAGGAAAGGTGTACAACAATTTATCTTACAGCCTCGGTCTGGTGTTTCTACATCAGCTACTCATGCAGTGTCTAATTCTGAAGCAGCTACAACGGTTGAGACTTCAGTGTCTGACGTTCAAGCTGATTTTCTGCAAAACTTGATGAATGCCACTCGTTCGACAACTATTAGCACAGCACCTTCAGCAAGTGCTAGTGCGCAGTTTGTTAATCAGCCAATGGGATCGACAACTCCGGTGTTCTCAACTGCTCCTGCAACTGCTTCTACTCAGTCCACACCGGATGTAAATTTCAATTTTGAAGAAGGTTCAGTTTCTTTCTCTCAGGCGAGTATCTTACAAAGCGCATTATCTGATCAACAAACACAGATTGATGCCTTGAAGGCTAAAACTGAATCCAAGAGAAGATGATTACGGTGCTGCGTTTTGATAATGAAGATTTGAATCAGCGGGTTGTATCTCTGCAACGTCGGGATGAAATTAAAGATCAGGAGATTATAAAATTGAAACGGGTTAGTCAGAACCAGTCTAAGATGCTTCTGGAAATGAATGAGCAATTAAAATTCTTGATCAAGAAGTTTAATGCTCAGGGGGAGATTGGAGACGGTACGGGCTGTAATGAAGATCCGTTGAGATTTTTGAAAGATGATCCTGATCAGGATGATCCTGATGGGAATGTAGGTTGTGGACCAGGCCCATCTGGAACCGCAGGTTCGGGTGCTGGAACATCATCTTCCCAGATGGAAAAAGATTCTAGAGAAGCTGTGCCAATTACCTCAATTCCATACAATCAAGCTGCAAAGTCAATGAGTGAATTTGCTGATATGCTACAAACGCTTGAAGAAGGGGAATTTGTTGGAGATTTAACTGCCGAAGAGTTACAACGGGTGTTTGATTTAAACGATGAGGAAATGAAGAAAGCGTCTGAGAAAGCTCCTGAAAAATTCGAAGATCCAGAACCAGAGTCTGATGAAGATGTGGAAGGTATTTTTGATGAAGAAATTGAAATTGAGGATATTACAGAAGAAGAGTATCCGGATTTGTATTCCAATTCCGATCAATCTGGTGGTGATGAGTTTGAGGTGTTTCCAAAAGAGAAAGATGCTGAAGTTGAGGAGATTTTGAAAAAGAAAGAATCTGAGAAACCTGAAGACCCTGTGGTTAAGGAGGCAAAGATTCAGAAACAGAATCAGACTTTTAAAGAATTCATGAAATCATTTCATGATAATTATGTGCCGCCTCCAAAACCAGTCAAGCAAAGATCGTCTTTCAAGTTTAAGGGTCAGGTGTCAGGGTAGATTATAAGTTGGATGTATGCATCAAGCTTGAAGTGCTATGGGATTAAACATGAACATGGAATCCAGTACTTTAAGTGCGCCAAAGATTTCAGCAGTTTGCCGATTTGGGATATTCGTGAGCTGACGAGAAACCATTTTGCTGTTATGGCAATGATTGGTTGGGTATGCATTTCAAAAAGACTCTTGAGAGGGAATGTAATGAGGGGTTTCAGTTTTTGAATCCTCAAAAGCCAAAAAGAGGGCGATCCCGAACAAGAGTACATCAAAGAACTGGCAAGAGGTTGATTATCTTGGTATTTCCAAAGAAGCCTGAGGTGATGAAGAAAATACCGTTGATGAAGATGCAACAAGATTTCATCAAAGATTTGCGTTGGTGGTATTATAATGAGAAGACAGGAGAAGCAGTGATTGTACTGAGAGAAGATAACCGGGTTGTGAAGATTTACGATCCGATGTGGCTGATTAACTTGTCAAAGGCTGATATTGACGAGTTGTATCACAATCCAATCCTGTATCACCCTGATTACATGGATCAAGCGCTGAAGTTCCAAAGGGTGATAAGGGTTTGTTTTGCGTTCAACATCTTTGCTGGAAATAATCATGAGTTGGTTTGGAAGGAAGATGAGGCTGCTACAAATGTTCAATGCTGATGAAGAACGGTCCAGCTATTGCCAAGGGGGAGTTTGTTGATACACGATATGGCAATGAGCTGGATTAAACGAAGACATGAAGATTTGGGTTTTTGGTCTGGTGGCCGAACTCCGGCCGAACCCTGGCCGAGCCTTGGCCGAACCTGAGGTTCGGACAAGCCAGGGAGTTCGGACACCCGATGGCTATATATATATGTTTATGTCTTTGTAATTGTAAAGTTTTGTGAGAGTGAGCGAACTTTTTCTGTGAGTTTTCTCTGTGTAACTCTGTGTAACTCTGATTCTCTGTTAAATATGAGATTGAGTTTTATTTACGTTTGTGTGTTGATTTCTCACTTGTTTACGATTGTATTCGATCAATTCGACCAAACCGATCCACGATCAGTCACTTTTAAGAGGTTGTACTAACCTAAGTGTGTGTTTCCTATCAAGCATCATACGTTATCTTCAAGTGTTGTGACAAACCATACCTTTTGATTGATTGACAGCAGAGCCTACCAAGCATATCAACCGTGAATCATAGCTTTTCACATCCACCTTACACGTGTTAGTCAACAAAAACTTGGAAATTTATATCACTTCCCAACCTGGTCAACAAAACCAGTAAAAAAGTTTAAAATCACACAAAATTAGGGGAAACATCAAGATCTTTATTTTATATCTTCCCCTTCCTTTTAGATTTTTTTTCAACACATACAGAAAAGAAAGACACTATTTTTGGAATTTTTTGATGATATTTTTTTTTAAATATACAGATAGTAGTTGTCAGAGTACTCATCAAAGGCTATCATTCTGAGGCCTTTGAGACACATTTCAAAATTTGTAGTAGGGAGGGGTTTGGTAAACATGTCAGCCACATTGTCATCCGATTGCACCTATACTAAGTGAATGAGCTTGCGTTTATAGCAATCCCGGCTGAAGTGCGTTTTGATATCAATGTGCTTACTTTTCGAATGCTGCACATGATTCATAACAATTTGCAAAGCAGCAAATTATCACAGTATATGGGAGTATCAAAGAAATTCAACCGTAATCTCCCTATTGATGTTGTAGCCAAACCACCTGTGAACAAAATGCAGACGCCGCCACGTATTCTGCTTCAACTGTAGATTGGGACATTCTGTGCTGCTTCTTGCTCTGCCAAGCTACCAACATGTCTCCCAGGAACTGTGTTCCAACAGATGTAGATTTCCTGTCAAGCTCACAACCACCATAATCACTATCAGTGAAAGCATACAAATTAAAACTAGACTCTTTAGGGTACAGAGGCCCAGCCTTGGCCTACCCTTCAAATATCTAAAAATTCTTTTAACAGCAGATAAATGAGAGAGTTTAGGGTTAGCCTGATATCTTGCACATTGGCACACTGCAAACATGATATCAGGTCTGCTGGCCGTCAAATACATTAGTGACCCACTCATTGACATGTACATGTGCTCGCTGACTGGTTGACCCTCTGGATCTTTGGTGAGTGATGGCCTGGCTGCCATGGGTGTGGCAGCAGGCTTTGAATCTACCATCTTGTACCTTTCCATAATTTCTATCACATATTTTGCTTGATATATCAGAATTCCGCTATCACTTTGCTTCACCTACAATGCCAAGAAAAACTCCACTTCACCCACTTGACTCATCTCGAACTTTGTCCTCATCACTCGTTCAAAGTCTTTGCCTAACTACTCATTCATGGACTCGAAGATGATATCATCCACATATACTTGCACCATGATAATGTCATTCTCAACCTCTTTCCTGAGTAGTGTCTGATCCACTATTCCCCTTGTGTACCCATGAGCTAGAAGGTGATCTATTAAGGTTTTTGTACCAAGACCATGGGGCCTGATGCAATCCATAAAGAGCTTTTTCTAGCTTGTACACATGGTAGGGGTCCTCTTCATCAATAAATCCTGGAGGGTGAGTGACATACACCTCTTCATCCATGTCTGTATACAGAAATGCAGTTTTCATGTCCAACTGATAGACTATGAAATTCATGTCGGGGGCATATGCCAGAAAAACTCTGATTGCTTCTATCCGGGCAACTGGTGTATACACTTCACCATAGTCAATTCCTGCAATCTTCTTATGCCCCTGGACGACCAGCCTTACTTTATTTATGACAATAATTCTATTGTCATCTTTCTTATTCTTGTAAAGCCACCGAGTTATAATGAGCTTCTTATCGACAGGCTTTTCCGCTAACCTCCATACTTGAAGCTTCGAGAATTGGTTCAACTCTTCGTGCATAGCTTCCACCCAGCTAGGATCTTGTAAAGCCATTATGATGTTTGGTGGCTCAATTTGAGATATGAAGCATGGATAAATGCAGTGGTTGATGTGACCCGATTTGCTTCTTCTTATCACCCCAGATGCTAAAGGGCTAATGATGTTGTCCAAGGGATGATATTTATGAATTCTTTTTACACGAACTGCTTGTACCGGGATTCTTGGAGGTAGGTTAGCCTGTACGGGTTCTTCATTAATCTCCGTTTCTGCCTTTGCCTCAGCTTCCTATGTTTGAACAGCTCCAGTGCCTGGGTCGTTATCTGACTCTTCCTCATCTCTAACTTCATTTGTTTCTGAAATTTCTTGAGCGTGTGGATCGTCTACTTAATCGTTATGAAATCAATGTTATACGAGCTAGAACACAAAGAGTAAAACAAAAGACTTGTATTAACCACAGTGATGACCACAGAGTACACAGAAAAGATATCACACGGAAGCTCATGAATTCTATTACAAGACAGCTATATATACTAGTGAGAACCCGCTGGTCCGAACCTCAGGTTCGGACCTGTTCGGCCCTGTCCGAACTCCAGGTTCCGCCTGAGTTTGGACCTCAGCAATCTTGTATGTTTCATCTTGTATTCGATACTTCACATGACGATCTAGAACCATGTATCAACAAATTCCCCCTCGGCTTGTGCAGTATCATCTCCTCTATTAAAACTTGTATCTTGTATCTTCAATCAAACTCTTCCCCGATAGTGACGATGAGTTCAATCTTGAATACTTGATATTGCATCGTGTGTAAACTCTTTATCAACAACCTTCAGAACACTTGAAGTTGTGATGTTCTCTTTCCACTTAGAAACCTGCCAACATAAATAATCTTGGCGCAAAACGTCTCTTCAAGACTCCAAGATATTTTGATTTTCGAAATTGATTTTGTATGTCATGTTGATCATTCGAAAACAAATCAGAAACAAAATCTTTTTGGCTTTTAGAAACTTTATATCAAAACACACCTAAAATATTTTTGATATTTTCTGATAAGAAATGTAAATGTATAACAGAATCAAACACTATTTTTGTCTTTTGCGAGAAAGATCACAACTTGGGATCATATTGGTCATAACATGCTAAACTACACTTCAATTTCGATTATTGTAGCTCTTAAGCCATGCCGATTGCAGATATAATTTGTCCAACTTTAAACTCTGGCACAATCATACTCATAACATCTGGATATGTTAAGGTATTGATTAGATTTGCATTGACCAGTGTACCCCACACTATCAGACATACTCAGATATGTTTTTGTTTATCACATTTTGTGATTTCATTTGGGATTTTAATAACATAATGATTGTAACCATGATATAGTCAATTGTGTTCCATGCAAAAAGAAATAAGAATGTTAAATCGTCTACCTTAAGGTCGATCTTTCCATACTTAGATAAGGCCTCGGATTCAACAAAATAAGAAAATAAAACAAGTTGAAGTTGTACAACTCAATAACAATCAGGTCGGTACTCCCGTACACGCAGAGAAAGTCCGGTGAGTTATACGAAACACCTAAGAAAATAAAGCAGAACGTCAAACGAACAACGATCAGGTCGGTCTTGTGGACACGCAGAGAAAGTCCGATCGTTTGAAAAAATAAAGAAAATCAAACAAGTTTAAATCTTTGCAAATGAACACATGTATACACAGTGATTTCTCATTTCATTTTATTTTTCACATATCTTTTTCTTGATATATCTTGAGATACGCATCAAGATGTTGTCCACTAGTTCAAGCATCATATTTAGTGTATATCACATTCGTATACTTTCTGATTTGCCGAGCCTACCTTACACATCGATCAAATGGTCTTATGGATTTTTCATCTACTTTATCCACGAGTCAGACAATGTCAGCCAATGTACCATCATTTCCCAATCATGTTGGATACAATTTCTTATTTTTCAATGATTTTGGCTTTTTTCATTTTTCAATGTTTCTGTCTTTTCCAAATTTCTCCCCTTAAAAATGACAACTCTATTTATAGATTTTCATTTTTACAACTTGAAAAACAACACACTATTTTTGAATTTTTGCAAAACAAACTCCCCCTCAGAAATGAGACAGAGTGAAAAACAAACAAAAAATTGATCAACCAACATGAATATGTTCAGGTTAGCATTTTGAAAACAAAATTTGATTTTGAAATTCAGTTTTAATTTAGCACAGATTTTTCACAATTAGCAATTTCAATCACCGAAAGGTCTTCTTGAAATACCTGCTTGACACCAAAGAAATCATTAGTCGCTCTAGGAACGACATGATTCAACAACGTCGGTTCGCCCGGTGTCTTCCACATAGTCTTTGTTGGCCGTGGAAACAACTTTCGGTTTCCAAATTTGTAAAATTTTCAATTTTTTATCAGAACCTGAATCAGATTCAACCGACGTACTTGGTTTAGACCAAGACGATTTATGGGTTGATATAATCCTTGGAGACCATGGTTCATCAAAAATTTGACCTTTGTTATCCACATATTTGGCAGTTTTGTGGATATATGCAGTTGTCGGACAATCAGCAGTGAGATGGCCAGGTTGGCGACAGACATAACAAAGTCGTTCTCTAAAAATGTTTGAAAATTGTTTTGAGTTTTGAAAACCAGATGAATGATCAGAATCAAAGTTATCAAAGAAACCATCAAAAGAGTCATACCTAGGAGATGGACTCCTTGAAGATGATGACCTTCCAGAATAATAATAAAATTCTTTCAGAGCCGATGATTTCTTTGCAACTTGTGCTTTAGGAACGTTTGCAGCTTTCACTGGTTTCTTTGCTTGAATCGGCTCTTCCTTCACTTGATAACCCAAACCTTTGTGTTTGAATCCTTAATTATTTGAAGAACTTGAGGAAGAACCAGAAACCTCTCTTGCCTTAGCTTCGCTAGTAAATTTGGCTTTGATATCCTTCAGCTTGTTTTGTTTAATCAAAACTTTATCGTATTCGGTTGCAGATGAAGAACTCGAAGCAACCTTATCAAACACATTTTGATTTTCCAACAAAACAGAATTTGACACAAATTTTGGAGCTTCACCCAAAGGCTTTTCCTTCTTCTTAGACTTAGACTTGTTCTTCTTGGGTGGAGTGGCAAACTTGGAATAATCATGCACTTCATCTTTTGGATCAATCTGAGCAGAAGTAACTTCAATTAAATCCACTGGTTGTGGTACCAAGTGAACATCCTCATTCTTAGAACTCTCTGTACTCTGATCCTGCTTGTATTAGAAGTTTAGCAATGTCAGTGACAAATTGCAGTTCTTCACTTGCCTTTTCAACTCTAAAATTTCCAGTTTCAAATCATTAATCTTTTGTTGAGCTTCAAACACCTCTTTCTGTGACTTGATGAATTTTGCATTAAGATCATCATATTCATAAGTTTGTAGATTTCGGATCTCACATTCAGCAAATAATTCTTCAAGCACATTTTCTCTCTTTTGCTTATAAATTTCAACATCTTTAGTCAATACCTCATTCTTATCACGATAAAGAGTATTCTCATCTTGAAGCATAGAAATTTTATTTTGAAGCTTCTCAACAGTAACAACCTTTTTAGCAATAAGAGCAGTAGCTTCCTCATACTTTTGCTGAACTGGATAACTTTTCTCAAATAAAATTCTCAAAATATGGAGCTGCGTCTAAAGCGTCAGCTTTGGCTTTCTCACACTCTTCAGCCAATTGAGCTTTTTCTTTCAAAACATCTTCATGAACATGAACTAATTCATAATATTTCTTTTGAAAATCTTCCAACTCTTTCTTTAGCACCACAATCTCTTCAGTTGATGTTTGAAGACGTTGTTCAAAATGTGCAACTGTTTTGTCTATTTTTACACATTCAAAACATTTAGACTCCCCAACCTTTGAACTATTAATAACCTTTGATAAATCTTCTTGAACCAAGGATGCACTTGAATAAGAATCAGAATCAGTCAGAAAATTGTCATCATCATCATGACGAGCAGTCAAAGCAATGCTAAATGGAGCATGATTCTTTTTAGCTACTGAATCTGAATTCCAGGCAAATTCATCTGGATGACAAAATGTTTCTGTCAGATTATTAGCAAAAGTAATAGATTTCTTCTCAACTTTATCAGCTTCATTTGACGGATGAAAAACTAAATGTGCATGTTGACAAGTTTTTAAATTACTATCTGCTGAACTTGGACATTCTCGTGCAAAGTGACCATAGACGGAACACTTATAACATTTTACCTTTTTTATTTTGGGTAAAGGGTTACCCCGGTGATTGTATTATATTCACAGCCAATAAAACAAGTAGTAGAGTGAAATCCCTACTAGTTCTTTATAGGGACAGGCCCCTACAAAGAGAAACAAGAATCATCAAGTCAAGGAAACATTTCACCTTTGACTTGTCCAAACCAATCTTACCATCCTGATTTAATCTCTTTTTACCAAATCTATTGAAAAATTTATTCGTTCTTCGAACCAACATAGCATACTGCCAATTCAGATCCATTTCCTCCAAATGATCATAATCAATTGGATCGTAATCTTCATTTGCCAATTCAGCATTACTCACAGCACTAGTGATAACACCAAAATATGAAGAGACTAATGCAGACATGAAAGCATTATAATCATCGATAGTTTGAACAGACAATGCACTTTGAGTCGAAGAACTAGAAATCGAAACCGTACAACCGACAGAAAAATAACTTGGAGTTTCAGATTTACCTGCCAGAAATGCTGTGGGAGGTGCAGAACTAAGAATAATAGATTTTCCAGCATTTAGAGTTGAATCATTGTTACCATAATACACTACAGGATTTTGAACTTGCTCAGGCAGTGACTTATTCACCTTTAACTCCATATCCCTTGCTTGGATTCTTTGAATCAGATCATTAAATGTCAATTTTGAAAAATCTTTATCATGCTTGACCATCATCACATAGTTTTCCCACTTCTCTGGTAAATCTTCCAAAATCTTTTTCTTTCTTATCAGCTTCATCTTTTGTAAGATTCACCAACTTATTTCACTCATTAAATGAGCAAATCTTGCAATCAGATTTGGAATCGATTCATTTTGATAATGCTTGAAACTATCAAATTCCTTTTTCAACACCTTTTGTCAACTTTTCTTATATTGGTCATTGCCTTCACATCGCTTTTCTAAAGCATCCAACAAACTCTTTGCTGTGTAGTTACTTGAGAATTGATGTAATAAATTTATAGGCAATGCCATTGTTAAAGTACCATATGCCTTATTTTCAGCTTGATACGCTTTCTTTTATTCTCCTAAAAGCTTTCTTTGAAGAATTGGTTCCCCGTCTTCACCTTTAGGATAAACATATGGCTCAGAATATGACAACCACATATCAATATCATTTGCAGAAACATATGCTTCAAACCATGTAATCCAACTATGATAATCTTCCAACTTGAGCAATTTATGAACTTTCTGACTTGTTCCGATTTCATTATCATAGTTCATCATTGTTTGCATCGTAGTCTGAACCGAATTTGAATAGCCACGAACGCCTGAAAATTGGACATCTCGAAAAAATCTGGTTACTGTTCACTCCGAACCTAGTTCGAACCTCCTCCGAGCTAACTATGAATCAAGTCCGAACCGAAACTCGTCGAACTCCCTCCGAACCTGACCTTCGGAAGAACAAACAAAACCTGACCGAACTAGTACCGAAAGGTCACCGAACTTAGTCCGAACTTGGACCGAACTTCCACCGATCCTCACCGAACTCTCACCGAACCAGAATAACACCGAACTCCGTCCAAACCTCGAGTTCAGAGCGGTTACTCCGAAGTTGTCTGATTCGTAGCATCTTTTGCATAAAATAAATAAATAAATCCCGCTTATAAATAAGTTTATAAATGAAATTATCAAAATTGGTGCTTAATTGTATATAATTCAAATTTTTGATTTTAGATTGGGTTTTTTATTAATATTTGAGAAATATAAATTTTCACATTTAAATTGGGGTTTTAATTGAGAATATTATAATGTGATATTTATTGGTGTGTTTATTTGTTGAATTTGAGGTGGTTGGATGGTGCGCGATGATTTTAGAAGAAAAACGCAATTAACGGATTCGAAATCGAAGCCCGGATGTGAAAGTTATGAAAGAAAAAGAAAAATAATAATTATAAACAAGTGTAGCATCAGCAGCAGCTAGCGGCCCAGTCCACCAGCGAAGCCCAGTCCCTGTGTAAGACCACCAGCGAGGCCCAACAGAATAGCAGCCCAGCAGCAGCCCAACAGCAACCCAGCAACTTTATTAAAAATTGGAAGGTCACAGGAATCGAACCTGTGACCTCTTCTTCACCCAGTGAAATGCCTACCACCAGGCCAGCATATTATGTTGGCTTAAATTCAGTTTTAATTTTATTTATCTTCTCATACAGTCCAACCCATTTAAGACCTGATGCGACCTGACCTATTTTTTTCGTATAAATTCTTTCTTAGCCGTCATTTCATGAGTTCTGAACCCCGAGAGAGCCCCAAATAAACCCTAAAAACATACAAAACGGATCTGGAACATTAGAGGGAGATTTGGGAGCCAAGGTTCAAGCTTTTGGACTCGAGATTGAAGATCCAAGCCTCTTTGGGTTGCGTTTTCGCATAGGTTCTTCGTTTTGATCCGTTTGCTTTGTTATTTTTCATCATGTTTTGCATCAAGATTGTATTGTTATTGTGTTACATGATCATGCTTGGTTGATCTCATATTGCTTCACCTAGATTAGACAAATTTGGACCCGTTTGACCCGTTTCGGGTGATTTTTTACTATGACTTTGTGTTAAATTGCTTTTGATGATGGTTTTAAATGTTTATGATGATAAAGCTTGCTGATTTGGTTTTCATTATCGATGAATCATGTGGGTTAATTTTCATGCTTGGTAGAAATACCTAAGTTAGTTGCTTTATCAATTATTGATTAGTTTGAATTTTACCGGTCAACGATTAATGCTTGTTAGGAGACCTCCTACTTGATGATTTATCATTGATTTGGGGCTGATTTAGTTAATATCTCTATAAGATAGGTTTGACCAAACCATTCATATGCTAGAAGCTTGTTTTACATCGTTTGATAGGATGGATTGCTTGTGAACATAAGATTCGATGCTATTTATTCATGTTTAGCGGTTTCTAGGTCATAAGTGTTTGGAATCATCATCATTGCATGGTATAGGTACTATATAGAGACCTCTCGCGTAGTTTCCTATTTCATGTAGGATTAGTTTACTTTGACCGAAGTAGCTAGTCGATTAGGCAATTTTCACAGTTTTGCTATCCGTGCTTCATTTAGGATTTCCGGATTATTCGGGATGTCTCTATAGTCCTAGGTTGTCTAGTTTCCACATTAGAGGATAGCGTTCATGGTATTAGTCATCCGAGGGTCCGAGCGAGTGTAGAGGAGTCTAGTCTAGGTGATGCTTATCCTTCTTCTAATTATCCAGTGTGTTATCCGGTTTTTAGCTATTTTTGTTGGTTTTAGTTATTCTGCTTAGTTTTTAGTATTTGTTTACCAAATCACTTTCTTCGGCAACGATTCGGTATCGGGAGATCGTCATCGCGTCCACGAATTGATATCCGGTTCTTACCAATACTGTACTACATACGGTGGGTACACTGCCCCGGTGTGTAGTTTGGTCACTTGGTATTTACCATTTAAAACTTGACCACATTTTTATATATCCGAATTTACACATCAAGTTTTTGTCGCCGTTGCCGAGGACGCGTCAGATTCCGAGAAATATCCGAACTAGTAGTTTAACCATTTGTTTGCTTTATCTGTTTACTTGTTTTCTTTGCGTATTTTAGCTGTTAGTTTGTTGATCTGTTTCCGTGCTCCCTTTTCGTGTTAGTTAGACTTTTATGTTAGTTTCTTTTCATTTTCAATTTCTGTTTCATGGTTTCTGTCGTATTTTTGTCTGTTTATGCGCATACGTCGCCGCCAGAGCCAATTTTCACCGTTATGTGAGACCGAAAGAGTTTTCCATCACGTTAGACACGTGGAGGGCGAATTACCAGTGCCGATGGCTGTACCTGCAGATAAGAGGCGCACGCTTGCAGATTACACTCGTCCCAACATCGACGGGACGTTGCCGAGTGTTATCCGTCCGACGGTGGACGTGAATAACTTTCAGATTCAGCCTCAGGTCATCACTATGATTATGGACTATGTTCAGTTTGATGGATTACCTAATGATGACCCAATGACCCACATCGTGAACTTCCTTGAAATTTGCGACACTTTCAAACTTAAGGGGGTCCCCGCAGAGGCAATTCAGTTACGATTATTCTCACTTTTCCTTCGCGGTTCAGCGAAGGCGTGGGTTCACTCCCTTCCACCGGGATCCATCACGACATGGGCTATTTTGACACATAAACTCATCTCAAAGTATTTCCCTCCATCAAAGGTTGCGTTGTTTAATGAACTTGATGTTATAGGAGTCACGAAAGAGAAAGATGAATTTAAGGAAAAATTTCTGGAAGCTCTACCCGAAAAGTGGGAGAATTTTGTTATGATGCTTACAAATGATCCAAATTACTTAAATTGGACATTTAATCAATTTTTAAGCAAAGTACAAGCTTAGGAAATGGAACTACTTGTGAAAAAGTCAGCAACTCCATCTGTTCAGAATCCTGACATATATTTTGGAGAGAACTCTGCTACTGTGCATGCTAAAACAAAATCACATTCTATTTCAAGCAGTAATCCACCGTTAACAGCATTTCTTGCTGGAAAGTCTAAAAATACTGGTTATTCTTCGGGTTGCAGTTTTACTATTCCTGATAGATCATTCAGTAATTCCACTTCTAATCAAGCAACCGAAGATCTGGCTGCTTTCTTATCTGCTTTCATATCATCTTCATCTGGATCCATATTTAGTCAAATTGGTAATTCTGGTATATTTCCAGATGATTTAAGTCAGATGGATGATGATCAGCTGCATAAGCTAGATTTGGAATGGCAATTTGCTATGCTAGTTCAAAGAGGAAAAAGATTTATGAAGAAACATGGAAAGCAATCTCTTTTTAAGGAGGAAAGTTTGGTTTAGATAAGTCGAAACTTAAATGTTTCAAATATTCCAAATTTGGACATTTTGCTCGAGAATGCAATCAATCATCATTTGAAAAGTCTAATTCGGATAAGCATGGTCAAACTAAAGATGCAAAGGCTTTACTGACTGAGGGAGGTTATGATTGGGATGTAGACTTTCCGTATGAATCTGCATTTTTATTCCACTCTCCAGAAAATTATGGATTAATGGCTGGTATTGAGATTGTATCGAGTGGTTATGCATCTGACACCAATAAATCTGAATCAAGTGATTCTGAGACAGAAGTTAGTGGTTATGAATCCGTGTGTGAATTTTGTTCACAAAAGGATATTCGAATTCAAAATTTGTTGAAAGATAGTGAAGGTCAAGTTGCTGAAATCAAGAGAATAGATGAGGAGTTGGCAGATTATGTCAATAAATGTCAAGAATTTGATGAAAATTTTAAGACAAATGAGAAGTTACTCAAAGGAAAGAGTTTGTTGTTGGAAGAGTTGGAAGACCTTCGGAAACAAGTTCATGACAACTTCAACATGAGAATGATGAGTTCATGACAAAAATTGTCAAGTTAATTTCTGCAAATGAAAAGTTGGTCAAGGAGGTTGAAGAATATAAGTCTCAAGCTAAAGATATGTGCGAAGATTTTGAGAATCTATTTCAAAAATCCACAGCAAGAGTAAATGCACTGAAAGCATCTAATGATAAACTTCAGAAAGCATCGGATAAAGTTACTGCTGACAAAATTCAATATCAAATTGTTCAGTCTGAGTTGCAAGATACAATCACTACTCTGAAGAAGGACAAAATTTTGTTAACCAAAAATGTTGAGATCTATAAAGAAAGAGTGGATAAGATTACAAAAGAAGTGCATGCTGCTCATGATGGTATGAGAAGAGAAAAGTCGTTAGTTAACAGCACATATGAGAAATTGATTCAATCAGAAAAGGTTGTTGCTAAAGCTTAAAAGACAATAGCACTTGAAAATTAAAATCTTAGATCAATATCATCAATTGCATAACTTGAAGAATTCTCACTCGTTTGCAAGTTATTTATGTCAAGACGATAATTTCAAGAAGATGTTTGGAGGCGATGATTTCAATCAAATTCCACACCCGGTGATTCAAACAGAGCCTATTGTTGATTTGAGCATTCCGACTACAAAGAAAGATAATTCTGAATGTGTTTTTGAGAAATCAGAGAAGAAGAATTCAAAGCCTTTCAACAAGAAAGTTGAATCTTCAACATCTGGTGCATCAACGTTTGTTAAATTTGTTTCTAACGGAACTGGTGTTGCTAATAAAGAAAGGTTTGATGACAAGTTGGTAGAGGAAGATGAAACGATAGTGACTGATGAAGAGTTAGCTACTGAGTTGGTAAAAGCTAACAATTTGAAGGGTATTAAAGCTAAATTTACCAAGGTTGCTCAAGATGGTTCTTCTATGTCTCAAATTGATCTAACAAGTTAACGGGTTACAAAGTTTCTGGTTTGGGTAGTGAAGGCAAGAAGTATGACAAGAAAAATCAGAATAATGTGTCAAAGAAGGTTCAGAAAGCAAAGAAAGATATAAGCTTGGATCAAAATTATCATCTGGCTCAAGTATTCATTTCTACCATGGAGAAGGGATTTGGGGAAAAGCAGAAAAAGAATTTTTTCGTCTGAAAGTTATTCAAAAGAATCTTCTTCATCTGGTTCTAATGCTACACCTCAAAGTCCTACATCTAAATACATACATTCTAATCAATTTCAAGTTTTTGATGATATTTCTGATGATACTAAGTTCCCTTCTACATGTCATCTAGTTCAGGACAAGCTACACTCTAAACGATCATATCATTTGTGTTACCAATATCGCCGAAAGGGACATATGTCCCAGGATTATCCTGTAACTGCCAAAAGAATGTTTTCTGGAAAAACTACCACAATAATTGACGCATTAGGCAGAATTTTTACTGACTCACCACCTTCATTTTTTAAATCGAAAAGTAAAAAAGTTTTTGAAAGTGATTCTAGTGTTGGTGATTCATCACAAGATGATGTTTCAGTAAAAACTGCACCTGCAAAAATGCAGTGTCGACCTAAGTGGTCAACACGGCTGCTTCTGATTTTGTGGAAGACACTGGTCGACTAGAAGTTGTGTGCTTCGGGTCTTTTGAGTATTAATAATTTAAATCCAGAGTGCAGGTTTCTTCAAGAAGACCTATTAGTGATTGTGAAGTTCAAGTTCAAGCAGTTACTGATAGTGGAGTCTCCTGCTTAACATAAATTGAATGTTCATCTTACAAAAATTGAAATTTTTTTCTAAAAGCTAAATGGAAAAGGTATCAGTATCGATTGCTCAATTTTCTTTTTTTACATTTCGTTTGTAGTTTAGGGGAAGAAAATTGAAAAATCAAAAATAGTGTCTTTGTGTTTTGTTAATATGAAAATCCAAAAATAGAGTTTTTATTTTAAGGAGGAGAAAATGGAAAAATACAAAAACATTGAAAAATAGAAAATACAAAAACATTGAAAAAATGAGAAATTGATCCGACATGATGGGAAATGACGGTACATTGGCTTACGTGTCTGACTCGTGGATAAATTAGATGAAAAATCCATAAGATTATTTGCTTGATGTGCTTGGTAGGCTCGATATTAAATCGGAAAGTATTCAAATGTGATAGTTATTAAATACTAATGTTTGACCAAGTGGAGAACATCTTGATGCATATCTCATGATATATCAAGAAAAGATATGTGAAAAAGAAAATGATAAGTCACTGTGTAAACATGTGTTCATTTTGCAAAAATTTAAACTTGTTTGATTTTCTTTATTTTGTCAAACGATCACACTTTCTCTGCGTGTCCACAAGACCGACTTGATTGTTGTTCGTTTGACATTCTGCTTTATTTTCTTTGGTGTTTCGTATAACTCATCGGACTTTCTCTGCGTGTACGAGAGTACCGACCTGATTGTTGTTGGGTTATATAATTTCAACTTGTTTTTATTTTCTTATTTTGTTAAATCCGAGGCCTTATCTGCGTATCGAAAGATCGACCTTAAGGTAGACGATTTAACGTTCTTATTTCTTTTTGCATGGAACACAGTTGATGATATCATGAATTCAATCATTATGTGATTAAATCACAAATGAAATCACAAAGTGTGATATAAAAGAAAATGCATATCTGAGTATGTCTGATAGTGTGGTTACACTGGTCAAAGCAATCTAAATCAATACAATAACATATCCAGATGTTATGAGTATGATTGTGCCTGAGTTTAAGATGGACAAATTATACCAGCAATCGTCATGACTTGTGTGTTGAAGCAATTGAAATTGAAGTGTAGTTCAGCATGTCATGTCCAATATGATCCCAAGTGATCTTTCTCACGAAAGACAAAAATAGGGTGTGATTCAGTATTTCATTTTCTATATTGCATTTATGTTTTTAGTCTGAAAAATCCAAAAAGATTTTCAGTGTGTTTCGATATAAAGTTACAAAAAGCCAAAAAGATTGTGTTTCTTATTTGTTTGCGACCGATCAATACAAGATACAAAATTATGATTTCAAAACTATATCTTGGATTCTCGAAGAGAAGTTTTGCACCAAGATTAAATTAATTTTTCTTAAAGGAAAAAGAAAGCTGCGTTTCTATCTTTTGAAATTGCAGGTTCTGTGTGACAAGACTCAAGCATGGTGAAAGGGGGAGTATGTAATATATTTCATAAGTGGATCTTGAAGTTCAAAGATTGTTCAAGATTGATCCAGCCATGCAAGCTCTTTTTCTGACAAGATTTTAAGTTGAGGATCGGACGCAGCGATGCTGAAGATTAAAGACTGAAGTTTAGTTAGATAGATAGATACATAGTACACTACACGTTAAGGGGGAGTTTGTTAGAGCATATTCCTATGCTTCAATGTGTCTCGTGTATTGTATCTAGACTAGACCGTCTTTGTGAGTTATATAGTCAACATACCAAGATGGCCGTACCATATGGTCCACATATACCAGTTGGTACCGGGCGTACCAAGTGGTCTGCCAGGTAGTACGCCGACCAGTATGTAAGTGACTACAAATACGTGTTAGAGAGAGTTGTTTAGTTCTGTCATTTCTCTATCTCTTAAGTGTGTGTAACTGAGTGTGTTTCTCTCGCTAGCTTGTAACTCTTAGTGAATCAATAAAGCAAAGCTTTATATACATCGTGTTCATTCTCGTTTTACCGAATCATGCAGTAGTAAGATCCGTCTCTGTGGTTTTACAACAAGAGAACTAAAATATGCTTAAGTAAAGTGAAATATAACTTTATTTCGCAGGGTTATATTTACAAGTAGAGGGTTTCTTGTTAAATTAAAGTCTAATTAACACTGATCCTACAAATAAGTTGTAATACTTAAACATTATCTTTTTCATTAATCAATTAAAGATAACATACAATAAAGATAAACACACTAATTACATTTCAAAACTGATTTAAGGTTCTTAATCTAGGTCCAGCAGTCCTATCGTGATCTTATCAAAGCTCAAGTATAAATTCCTGCAACACGTATAAAATCAAGTGTCAACTACAAAAGTAGTTGGGGAGTAAACATACATTTATAAAATTCATTTTTAAAACATGCGATATATGTGATAAGAGATACATTCAGATATACAGTCAATCACTTAATGAACATATGGTATCATAATTTCCTCATAGAGAGGTAGACTGGCAGACTGGCAGACTAGCACATAGAGATTTCCATAGACAATTCCACATATAATTCATTCAATCAATCATATAATCGCATAACATTAAGAGAAATTATTATTTTTAAATAATGATACATGTTAGTTACACCCCAAAACGGTTAAAGATATGGAGCTATGATTTCTCACAAGTCGAATTATCATTCGAATGAATCACCATTAGAAATGATAATACTAATTGTATATTGAGTCATATCCCATTTTAAAATAAAGGGGGATTTAGTGGTTACTCACCTGATAAGTAGATCGGATACAAGAGATAGAACCAATCTGCAAGAGATACCAACCTGGAGGTTATCATAATGAACGAACATACTAAATGAATATGATAATGATTATAGTTCTAAGGACACGAGAAACTTAGGAGAGTTATGTCTTATTTGATTAAAAGACAATTTTAACCTTATCGGGAAATTAGTGATAATATATTATTTTATCAATTTTGGTTCCATAGATAATATATATATATACAATAAAATTTGAGAGATTAATAGTAATCTTTTTCATTCTCATAGTTTGGCCACTAAAGTTTGAGGGTTTGACATTTTCTTCCCTTAACTTTAAGACTTTGTTTTTTTTTTTGTTTTTTTTTAAACGAAGTTTGACATACTGACATTTTCTATCCTAAACTTTAACACTTTGTTTTTTTTTCTTTAACGGAGTTTGACGTATTGATATTTTCTACCCTAAATTTTAACACTTTGTTTTTTCTTTAACGAAATAGTAAACTTTAGGTTTTCATAGTTTAGCCACATATGTTTCATATTTTTACGTTTTCTATCCTCTAACTTTAAAAGTTTTTTTTTTGTTTTAAGTTTTATGGTCTTCTACTTTAGCCACAAAACTTTTAACTTTTCTACTTTCGTTTTTTAGTATACTTTTCTAGTTATATACTTTCACAACGAGACTATTAGAATTTTATGTTTTATACCCCTTAACTTTTTAAGTTTCGTTTTTTAAACGTTTTTTACTTGAGCTTTTGTTGTCTTCTACTTTGGTCACGAAACTTATAACTTTTCTACTTTCGTTTTTAGTATAGTTTTATACTTTCACCACGGGATTTTTAGACTTTTACGTTTTATACCTCTTAACTTTTTTAACTTTCGTTCAACATACAAATTCAACCCCGTAGCAACGCGCGGGGTGGTAAACATCTCGTTTATTATACATATAAACATGATCTCAGACCAAAAACCAAGTTTCAATACCTCTCGGTTTGTTTAATATTAAGTAATCATATTCAAAACCCTAATTTTAAAATATTTACCAAATAAATAGCAAAATATTTTATTAAATAAAATAAATTTAGGGCTTTTACTTAAAATATTATTTTATAATATAATTTAAAAGATTAGCCCTAGATTTAACCCGTTTGTTCAATATTGACAAAGCAACTTTTAGAAAACCCTAATTTTAACGTATTTATTAAATAAATATAAAAAACAATATATAAAATTGTAAAAACCTAGGATTTTATTCATTATAGTATATTATAATATTCCTCAAAATATCAAACCTTAATTCGACACCGTTTACTAAATTTGGGCAGAATAACGATGTGAAAACCCTAATTTTGACCAATTTTTAGATAAAATACCAAACATTTCCAAACTTGAAATTAACTTATGCCTTTCTTAAAACACATTATTTTAGGACTATCTACAAAAATTCAGACCCTAATTCCAAACCAAGCACTCATTTTTAGCAGAACAAGCTCAAGAACCCTAGTTTTTATACATTTTTAGAAATCATACTTAGACATAATATTATCAAAAACTGAGATAGGTTATTGTTAAGCATACCTAATAACGTGGGACTGCAGAATTTCAGCTTTAGAAGCCTCCTGGATTGATCGAATTTGAGAGAGAAAGTTGTTGATGCGTTTTAGGGTTTTTAGTGATGAAGATTGAGGAACTGGTGCGCAACTGAGAGTAGATAACGAGGCAAGTGAGTAAATGATAAAAAACGACACGTAGGGTTGTTAATCTTGAGATCCAAGTTGAACTCGTGGCCTATTTAGGACCTGTTCTTGAATCTGTTCGCAGACAAGTTCTCGCGTATCGTGCCCTTTCTCATATATCCCTCGCAATACGCGAGGGGGGGTGGTCCAGAATTGATATTTTTTCTTTTCAGTCGTTCGCTATTCATTTTAACTCGTTAACCTCTAAAATTTTACGAGCAACTTATATTAACCTTATAAAACATTATGGAACACAAATAATGATTTTTGAAATTTACGTGATTCCCGATTATTAACAGATATGCACGAAAAATGGAAAATTCAGTTATTTGTGTTTTAATTAACAAAATTGATCTATAATTTAACCAATTGGTTTTTAATATTATAAAATGATTGTAGGATATTCCAAAGTATTTATTTTGAGATAAAAACCCTGAGATTCTTGGTAAATGATAAATCGAATACCGAAATCGCATAAAAACCAAAAATCGCTTTATTTTTGTCTTAAGCAAAGAGTTTAACCTAAAACTTTGTAAATTTATTATTTTGTTTTCAAAAATGATTATGGAATATCCTGAACATAATTTAATTGTATATTTTAGAGAAGTTCTTCTGGTAATTGTTAATTCAAAACTCGATTTGTGTTATAAGTTCAAATTTGGATCGGCTTTTATAATTTGGTCCGACACGAGTGTTACAAATTGGTTAACCGGTAAATCACAGAATTAGTAAATTAATTTATGTCTATTTAATAAACATGTAATTAATTACGAATAATTATCCTTGCGAAAATAAATGGAGAATAACGTTTCGATTTATCGATTAATGTTTACGGTGAAAATAATAAATCAAGTAAAAGGTTATTTGTGTTTATAGGTTCTCGGATTTATGATTATATATTAATAAACTCGCTTTATTAATTTAATCGTAAACATTGATGGTTCGTTCCGATTAAGGAGAATTAAGGAGGGGCTTGAACTGTAATTAGTCCGCTTATTAGTAAGCGACTAAGGATTAGGGTTTTGGTTAATCCCTCTGGCGCCACTCTATCTGCCATCGCACCCCCTCCCTTTACGACCTCCCTCTCTCTCTCTCTCTTGTTCATCTCCACGCCACCAACCTCTTCATCGTATGAGCTTTATTGGTTGGAGATTTCTAGTCGTTCTTGCAAACGATCATCGTCGAATAATCATCATAATCATCAGAGAGCATCACCACCGCCGCCACCCTTTTGGGAGTCGTCACCGCCGTCGTCCCTCCTCCTAGGGCTGCCGCCGCCGATAGCGATCTACTTTTCTCCATTTCACTGTGACGCCATTACAACTCACATACGTCATCGATGTCACGACATCGTGAGTGCGAGCCGTCATCGCCGTCATCGTTTCATCGCCCCCGCTAATACGCTAGCCTCCGTCAACGTCTCGTTTCATCGGTGCTCACTTGTCGCAACCATAAACTAAATCGTTGCAATTTACAACGAATCGGTTTAAGACGGTTTTGCGATTTGCAAACAATTTGATCCGAACGTCGGATCGAGTTTCCGTGAAACCCTAGCGTCATCACGTTGTCCCTCAGTGTCTCTAACGTTTGTTAGTTCACCATGAAGGTATATCTAAACTCTGTTTTAGTTTAGATGTTTTTATCTTAATTACGTTTTATAATTGTTTTCGCGTTAACCGGTTTAACGCTAAAAGGTGTTTGCGTGGTCTTTCCTTGGTGATCGTGATCATGTTGACACGATTTCGATACCAACGGTTTACGCGTTTAAATTAGTAAAATATTAATTCCACTGCATAACGGATTACCGGTTAATCCGTTTTAACTCTTTACTTACTTAACTTGGTCGGTAATGTTTTAATCGAACCTAAATGTTTTTTTTAATATCACCGGGCACCCGTATACCACTGTCGAATCCCAAAAGATTGAAATGAAAGAGGGGCTATGAACACTCACCTGGGGAAGGAGACTCAAATAGATAACGATATCTTGAAATAGAACGATTAGAACCAAAGACGGCCTTCACTAAATAAATAAATAAATAAATAAGAATTAAATAATTAATTTCACGACACAATCGACTCGATGGCTCGTTGGTGATTTATTTATGGTGATAACGGTACGATCCTGGTCGTGAGGTAGGTCATTTCTAAGAATAAACATGCGATGTCAAAAAAATATAGGTAAACTATTTATTTTTACGACGTCTCAATATATATTTATTTTCCATGTAAAACACATAGGCCACAAATATCATTTGAGAACTAATTTAGCACTGATCTAAACTTAATCATATCATTGATACAAGTTCTAGACATAAATTAATCATATGTATATTTATTTTTCATGGAAATTATTTATTTTTTCCCTAAACTCTAAAATTAATTAGTTCTACCAAATTAATCAACCAAAATAAAAAAATTTGTTATGAAATCATACAGACTATTTTATATATGGCTAATAATGCTTGAATAACCTAGATCTATCATTCCTAGTCGTCAAGATCCCATCTTTTCACAAGATCCAAGCATGCTAGCACATATCTATATTATTTCAAGGAAAAAAAATTTATCAAGTTATCAACTTTTATCAACAAAACCCTCGATCTATCATGCTTGGTAATGTTCATGACGAATCATGCATAAAAATATAAACTTTAACAATACTAGCCAAGATCTATCAAGTTCCACCAAGATTCAACAAAGATACATTCTAAAAATCCCTAAAAATTAATTGAAATTCAAACTATAAGCAATTTATGACAAGATCTATCTTCGATGAACATGTATAACCAATATCTAGACTGAAAACCACATAAAAATCAGATTTTTATTATGTATTTGCAAGGATATTAGAAGATGGAAGCAAGACTAGAAGAAACATACCAATTCGAGTGAAAACAAGCTTTAAACTAAGCTTGAAATCACCAAAATTGAGCTTTATATCATAAAAAATGAGTGTCTTGAGAGAACACAACCGTCATGGATGTTTTTAGGTGATTAGGGTTGGAGAAATGGGGCTAAATGAGGCTAATGATGCTTAAATACCCAAAAAATTAGGTTTCCTCCTGTCAGAGAGGGATGCGGACCGCGGAAAATGGCCAAGGGACCTGTTGAGTTCCGCATGGAGGCCAAGCATGGGTTTTCCTTGGTCGGTTTTACCGTTTTCGTTTCTGTTTCTTTATTATTTGTCGTTCTTGAGTCTCATTTTTTAAGTTTTTCACCATATTTCATTCTCCATCTCATCAACCACATTTAACCAATCAAAATGTAAATAAAAATGCCACATAACTCATAACAATTAACACATAAGGTCACATAATGCATTTTTGGTCGGTTTTGACGTACATGTCGTTTTTTGGCAAATCACCACTCGATCAAGTGTGCGATGACTCGTGACATGATATGAGATTATCAGAAATATATATATGTGCACATTGACATACGCCACACAAAAATGTGATTTCCGTAAATGACGAATCGCGTAAACAACGGAAATTGCTATATGTACAATTCGAGGAGTCCAACTGAAATCCAGTTGATTGTAATTAAGTATTTTGTTTTGAAAAATGATTATAAATCATTTAGAACCCTTAATTGGGGGTATAAATACCCAAAAATTCTTTCGGTACTCAATAATCCACAAATCGGGAAAACGCAAAAAATGAATAAGAGGCTGTATGGTAAAGACGATATTGTCTTTTTCGTTCAGCAACAAATCTGGGGCATGATGAAACAGACAAAAATGTCTTTTTCGGTCAGACAATTTCCATTCAGACATTCGAACCAAACAACACCATATGAAAAAAATGTCTTATTCGGTCAGATTAAGCTAAAAATAAGCTGAACCAAACAGGACCTTATACGGTACATGTTGCATCCCAAAACAATAAAGTAAAAGCACTACGTCAAAATTCACCTTTGACCACGGAAAAAAACCGTGAAAAAAGGTGTTTGGTCACGTTTTTTTTTCTTCCATTCCAACCGACACCATAGGTGCCGTGACCATATGTACCCTACGGCCACGTTACAATATCAGTGGCTGAAGCCACCTATAAGCGTGGCTAAAGGGTACCAATATTTTTTGTTGTAATCAAACAATTCTTCAGAAAAGCGTGGCCAAAGGGTCCCAACGGCCACATGTGTTTGGTTAACGTGGCCTTTGGTATTTTATGGTCACGTATATTCGTGTTTTAGCCACATACATAATAAAAATACGTGGCCAAAGGGTTGCTGAAATCATACATTTTGTCACAGTACACGTTGCCAAAGGTTGGCAACGGCCACGTTAAAATATCAAAAGCGTGGCCTTTGGTATTATATGGTCACGTATATTTGTGTTTTAGCCACAAATGTTATAAAAAAACGTGGCCAAATGGGTTGCTGAAATCATAAATTTTGTCCCAATAAGCGTGGCCAAAGGGTGGCAGCAGCCACATTAAAATATAAAAAGCGTGGCCTTTGGTATTATATGGTCACGTATATTTGTGTTTTAGCCACATATATTTGGAAAAAAAAGTGGCTAAAGGGTAGTTGAAATCAGATATTTTGTCCCAATACGCGTGGCCAAATGGTGGCAACGGCCACGTTCAGATATAAAAAGCGTGACCTTTGGTATTATATGGTCACGTATATTTGTTTTTTAGCCACATATATTTAGAAAAAGAAAGTGGCCAAAGGGTAGTTGAAATCATACATTTTGTCTCAATACGGGTGGCCAAATGGTGGCAACGGCCACGTTAAGATATAAAAAGTGTGACCTTTGGTATTATATGGTCACGTATATTTGTGTTTTAGCCACATATATTTGGAAAAAGAAAGTGGCCAAAGGGTAGTTGAAATCATACATTTTGTCTCAATACGGGTGGCCAAATGGTGGCAACGGCCACGTTAAGATATAAAAAGCGTGACCTTTGGTATTATATGGTCACGTATATTTGTGTTTTAGCCACATATATTTGGAAAAAGAAAGTGGCCAAAGGGTGGTTGAAATCATACATTTTGTCTCAATACGGGTGGCCAAATGGTGGCAACGGCCACGTTAAGATATAAAAAGCGTGACCTTTGGTATTATATGGTCACATATATTTGTGTTTTAGCCACATATATTTGGAAAAAGAAAGTGGCCAAAGGGTAGTTGAAATCATACATTTTGTCTTAATACGGGTGGCCAAATGGTGGCAACGGCCACGTTAAGATATAAAAAGCGTGACCTTTGGTATTATATGGTCACGTATATTTGTGTTTTAGCCACATATATTTGGGAAGAAGAAAAAGTAACCAAAAGGTTGTTGAAATCAGATGGGTCCTTGCTATACACGTGGCCAATTTAAAAGCTATTACAAAATATTAATTACAAATCAAATAAAATTCAATTACAAGTCAATACAAATGAAATACAAATAAAAAATTAAAGAAAATTACACTGCATACAAGCATTATTCTCAATCTAATTCAATTACAAGTCAACAACACTACCGCGTACGTGGTCTTCATTTTCAACTGTCCAGATTTGAGCTTAATTAGGACCATTTTTTATTGTATTCCTTCCTATACCAAAACATATAATTGATAATTAGGTTATGGAAATTGATCATAATATATATAGCAATTTTGAAATACTTACCACCATGATAGATATGGACTGAGGAGTGCCATTTTATTGCAAGTAGTATGGGTCATCAGGTCCTACAGTTCAATTGATTTCCAGATGAACATTAGATATCCAGATGAACTTAAAACATCTGGATGAAGATCACATTAAGTTCCAGATCAACTTCAAAGTCAGTTGAACTTTGTTTGCTACACATCTCACCATTTGTTTCAACAATCCCTAGCTGGCCCAAGTGTTCGAGGTACCAAATAACATTTAAAATGGGACTACATGACATTACCAAACAGATTACTGTGAAACTATAGAACGGAATGAAACTTGACTGGCAAATATTTACCCTTTTCTTTTCAACCCCTTCAGACGAAGTTGATCGACCACCGATTTCACGCCCTACAGTTCAATTAATTACTTTATGTAAATGAGCAATCAAACCTATAATGAGTTTGACAAATACTAACCTTTGTGTGTATGTCAGCATGATTAGTGCTGTGGCTAGATCCAACAAAAATCTCCTTAGAACTTTCCTAGAACAATGTTTTTGAATTGGTAAAAAGTTAGAGCAGAATAATGACGCAGACCTATCATGAAAGTATTTATTCTGTTTTTTTAATCTAACATAAGTTGTTCCAGTTTTATTCATACAGATTATGTATATACTCTATTTTTTTCATATTAACATACATTTTCAATGAATCATAGCAGGGCCCCATTTAACTCATAACTTTGTTCTTACATGAAGTATATATTCTTATGTACCAGGAACTTGCATCTATTTGTGTTCTTCATGAACAAGAGTTCATTCGGATTGTGTTCTTCATGAACAAGAGTGTATGTGATTGATGTGTGCTAAACACATCTAATTTTCCTTTGTATATTGTATAATAATTGAGTCAGTTTTGAGTCATATTATGTGCTTTTTAGTTATTTTATAGTTATTTGAGTCTTAATGTGCTGTTGGGTCGTTTTTGTACAATTTAGTGTGAGTTTGAGTGTTTTATATTTTTAGTTATGTTTAGTTAGGTTAATTGTGATTTAATTGTGCTCAAAGTGGTTAAATATATTTGGTTGTAGGTTGATATAATTGCCCAAGGGGATGGTATGATATTTTATCAAAGTTCAAGGGGTTAAAGAATTAAATATGAAAGATCGAGGACCGACATAGAATTACACATAAGTTGAGGGGCTGAATGGAAATATATCAAACTTTCATGATGATTAAATTTAAATTCCGTAGAAGCATACTGATTCATTGAACATAAGTCTCTCATGCGAAATTAATTAGAATGGGGACCAGGATTCGATGAGAGCAATAAGAAGAAAATGATATTAAAAAAAACCTACGAGAATTGAGGGGAGGATTGAGACGAAAGGAGAATTAAATTGGAGCTCAAACCCTACGTGATATATATAATTTCGAACGGCAGAGAAAAAAGGAGGAGGAGACGGCAAGAAAAAAAAGGGGTTCGACACATCTATTTTTCCTGCCGATCACGAAGAGCCGTAAGGGACTATTTCATCGAGGAGAAGGTCAAGGATCAATCAAGAAGGCCCGGGATCGAAGCATTCGACACTTGTTAATCATTCGGGTTCTTTCTTTCTTATGAATTCTTGATTAATTATTTAGTTGAAACCATGTTTTTGATCAAGACTTTAACTTTTATCTATGATTATGGTTTAGACATGTGTGTTGGCTAATTTGATTATACCACCTAGACTATATGATTAATTTTTAGTGTTAATTGTTTCATTCGGTTTATGACAAATCTTGTGATGGATTTTGACTCTCTTTAAATTCCACTGATTTTTTGTAGTTGATGCATATGTGTGCTTAATTTAGGGTTCCAATTGTTATTCAATGCTTGCTTGATCTGCGGATGTCTTCCGGTTTGGGTTGGGTAATTAATTCGTGTGACTTTGTGTTTGCAAATTAATATGGTTAGTTGACTCTAATTGACCATAGAATTGAATATAAATTGTTGCCTTGAATTTTGTGTGCTGCTCTCTAAATAAGCTTAAAAGGATGATAGTTGTCGGGTAGTTGGGTTGGTTAATGAACTAGGGTAGCATTGTCTCAAAAGGAAGTGTCCTAGGAATTTGATTAGCTTGCTATTCCGTGTCAGTTATAGAAATCAGTGGTAGCTCCAGCTATTTTAAGGTGCCTTAGATTGTTTCGAGGGTGGCTAGGATAGTTGAAGTGGGAAGTACTCAAAAGGTGAACCACTTGTCCGAGCGTTAGAGCTGTCAATTAGGAAGGACTCAAAAGGTGAACTAATCAAACCGGTAAGCGTATTCCAGTCTTTAGGTATTCTATCAGTAACATCCGGAGAGTGATTCGGGGGCTCGTAGGGTTTCTATAGGTTGGTCATTAAGATCCCGGTTCCATCAGAATTGTCATAGCCGAGTGAGGTCGTTAATATTAATTAGGATTCTAGGTCTAGGTGGTACTTTTCTCATTCTTGGTTTCTCCTAAGTTCTCTCGTGTCGGTTAGTTAGTTAAGGTAGTTATTTAGTTAATTTATTTCTCCATTCACAAATCAAATACTCAAATTTCCATTCCATTAGGTCTAGGTTAATTCTTGTTTTCGTAGTGTCCTTAGGTTCGATTCCGGACTTCTGTAGCTATACTGTTTCCGACAGGTACACTTGCCTTTAGGTTCGGTTTAGTTTAGGTTTTCTGGGTTTAACTTAGTGTGTCTAGGTCTAGAATTAGGTCTAGGTTTTAATAGTTAATTTTAGGTGTAGTTCCGATCACATCAAGTTTTTGGCGCCGTTGCCGGGGACACTTGGCAATAGCAAGATTAACTAGGTCGTTATTAGGAAATTTTGAGTCTTTTAGGTTTTTTTCGTGTCTAGAGTCTTAGGATTTTTGTCTTAGTGTCTTTTGGTTAGTTGTATAGTTTTAGTTTTTCTTTTGTACATATTTCCTTTTAGTTTGTTCCGGTCAAAATCGCCATGTCTGTTGTTAAGAAAACAGTCGCTGAGCTATCGAGACCCTCCACATATCCTAGATCGCCCATCATTCCACCACCAATCAATGTCTCATTCACTATACCACCTATGATCCTTCCATATATCATGACCTCTGTTCAGTTTCATGGGAGGCAGGACGAGAACCCGTATGCTCACCTGAATCGGTTTCGACGAATATGCAGTATATTCAAGCTAAACGGAGTTTCTGATGATGCAATTTATTTGCATCTATTTCCTTTTTCCCTGTGTGACAATGCTGAGAGATGGTTGGATTGTCTGCCCGTAGGATCCATTACCACCTGGGATGACTTAGTCAAGAAATTCTTGAATATATTTTTTCCGCTATCAAAGATTGCCTATCTGAGAAAGAAAATCTATTCATTTTTCCAGGAAGATGGGGAGACATTCCATGAGATGTGGGACAGGTTTAATGAGTTGTTAGCTGAGTGTCCTCCTCATGGATTCGATCTAATGACACAAGTTGAGATATTTTACGAAGGACTGACGTTCGAGACAAAACGATTGGTCAACCTTACAGCAGGAGGATATATGTACAAAAATAAAACTGCAGAGGAGTGCATGGAGATGTTTGAGCGTCTGGCGTTGAGCAGTTCTGAGTGCCTTGCTTCGAGAGATTATGTACATCCTTATACGAGAATGTCATCTGGAGCTATGATCGCGGAAACCCTACAACAGGAGACGATAACGGACGTTGTAGTCCCACCTCCTGTCACACAGAGTTATTTTTATGATGGTTTGCCTGAAACAACACCTTATTGCAAGCCATTCGTATGGAAACAGTGGGACGATGATGACGTTTATAACTTGAATCGATGCATGAATGAGGATATGGTAGACGCCACTGAGCCTGTTGTTGCTGACGAGGAGTGTGAGGATGAGATCGCAACGAGTGCAACTACTAATGAGGTAGCCGAGGAAAAAGTTGAGGAAGTGCTTCAACAAGGTGATTCGGATGATTTATTTGAAGCACAAATGGTGGAAATGTTTGGTGAGGAGTGGACGACGATGTCACCAGGAGCGGTAGATGAGGATCGGTTTGACCCGGAGGGTGATTTGCAAAAGCTAGAAGAGATGTTGTACGGGGAGCCGACCATTGAGGGTGAACACGTCCCACACGTGGAAGAATTTTGTGAGGATAGCGAGGTTCAAGCGCCGAGGCACGTACCGTACTCAATCTCCATTCGGGACGTGCTAAGGTGTGAGGAACCAGTTGTTGAGGAAGATGAGGTGTTAGAAGACGTCCCACTTGGTAAGTTAGCTAGTAATAATGATGATCTTGTGTTTAGTCCAAGTGTGGGGACGTTAGTGGACGTAGATTGTAAGAATGACCCGAGATTGAGCTTTATTGTAGTTATTAAGTTAATTCCGGGTAGGTTTAAACACCGGTGGGTCGACAAGTTTATAGGTAAGATTTTAGGAGGATGGTTAGTTGGGGCCTTAGAAATTTTAAATGATTTGATGTTTATGGCCATGATTATTAAAAATGTTAAAGAGAAGCCTCCGGATGGTTTGGGAGGTGTTTTTACTGTTTTGAACTGAAATGATAAAGTGCCCGGGGTTGTAAAGTTTGTAATCACGTTTCAACTTGCTTTAATTTTCTTTTATTCTTATTTATTTTTATTTTTCGTGATTAATGGTGTTCGTCGAGTTTTTTTTGCTTTGTTTGTTTTTGTTTTGCAGGTTCGATGATGTTTGCGTTGAGATGCTCATGAAGATTCAATGGAGGACCTGTGGATTCAAACTCGCCTTCAACTCATCAAAATCAGAAATCAGGGGAGTTTGTTCCAATATTTCTTTTTATTTTTAATTTTTTCGTTTGCATTTTTATATTTATCTTTCGTGTGGTTATTTTTATTTCTGCTTTATTTTTGTTCCATTCCACATTGAGGGCAATGTGTGATTCAAGTGTGGGGATGGGAGACTTGCGTCTTGAGTCAGTTATTTATTTTTAGTGTGTTTAATTGAGTTATAAAAAAAAAATTTGAAAAAATTGTTAAAAAATGTCTGAGATTCTGGCTGCAATTAAATGGAAAATGATAGGTAAAACTGGGAATTGATTTTTTCTTAAATTTTGTGCTTGAATGTTAAAATAATGAATAAAAGTCAATAATATGGTAATGTGGTTAAGTATGGTTGAATGGAAAGCATTACTAAACTATGATGTGTTGGTAGGCCCAACTGACCTAGGAGTAGCTTAAATAGCATGTGTGTTTATTGTTGTATAAATATGCTAATCAGTCTGCTAGTGGGTTCCCATTTTAGGAGTGATAGGAATGCTGAAACTGATGATTAGGAGGAAAGAGACCGCTTTAGGCTAGATACTTCTATGTCCTTAGAATATCCAATGAGCATGTTAGTTAATAATTTGGCTAATGAATTAGAGTGAAGGGGCAGAATACTCATGTACAAACTAAGGATAGTATCCCGTGGTAAGTACCTCTGATGATGTTCCGGATCTCGCGGGCAAAATACTCATGTATGATTTCGGGGGTAAGACCTTGTGAAAAAGTACCTCTGATGATGTCCGTTGGTAATTTTAGGTAAAAGTAACCAATTATGAAAAAAAAATGAAAAAAAAATGAGAAAAGAAAAAAAAAGAAAAGAAATGTTAGTTTAGAGAATAAATGCTCAAGACTTTGCATATAAATAATTAGTTATTCTTTGGACATCTTAGTATCTGGTTTAAGGGGGGTTGGAGAAAATATAAAAGTTTAAATCAATTATACCCTTTGCTTTGACTGAATAAGATTCAGTAGTAGGTTGAACTTGACCTTTCTTTAGTGGGATCCATAGGCGACTGAACTTATATCTGGTAATTTCATAAACACATGGGGGCGAAAGAAAAGGTCGGTGGTTGGGTTTAATCGGATAGAAATATCGGCAATTGTAGTTAGTGTGTTATTACGTTTTGGATTGCGGAATAGTATGGTGGATTGATATATATAAATATTGAATACTTAGAAGTCAATCTCCTGGTTATGATTCCATTGCAGTATTTTTCGAGGACGAAAAAAGAGTAAGTGTGGGGATGTTTGATGTGTGCTAAACACATCTAATTTTCCTTTGTATATTGTATAATAATTGAGTCAGTTTTGAGTCATTTTATGTGCTTTTTAGTTATTTTATAGTTATTTGAGTCTTAATGTGCTGTTGGGTCGTTTTTGTACAATTTAGTGTGAGTTTGAGTGTTTTATATTTTTAGTTATGTTTAGTTAGGTTAATTGTGATTTAATTGTGCTCAAAGTGGTTAAATATATTTGGTTGTAGGTTGATATAATTGCCCAAGGGGATGGTATGATATTTTATCAAAGTTCAAGGGGTTAAAGAATTAAATATGAAAGATCGAGGACCGACATAGAATTACACATAAGTTGAGGGGCTGAATGGAAATATATCAAACTTTCATGATGATTAAATTTAAATTCCGTAGAAGCATACTGATTCATTGAACATAAGTCTCTCATGCGAAATTAATTAGAATGGGGACCAGGATTCGATGAGAGCAATAAAAAGAAAATGATATTAAAAAAAACCTACGAGAATTGAGGGGAGGATTGAGACGAAAGGAGAATTAAATTGGAGCTCAAACCCTACGTGATATATATAATTTCGAACGGCAGAGAAAAAAGGAGGAGGAGACGGCAAGAAAAAAAAGGGGTTCGACACATCTATTTTTCCTGCCGATCACGAAGAGCCGTAAGGGACTATTTCATCGAGGAGAAGGTCAAGGATCAATCAAGAAGGCCCGGAATCGAAGCATTCGACACTTGTTAATCATTCGGGTTCTTTCTTTCTTATGAATTCTTGATTAATTATTTAGTTGAAACCATGTTTTTGATCAAGACTTTAACTTTTATCTATGATTATGGTTTAGACATGTGTGTTGGCTAATTTGATTATACCACCTAGACTATATGATTAATTTTTAGTGTTAATTGTTTCATTCGGTTTATGACAAATCTTGTGATGGATTTTGACTCTCTTTAAATTCCACTGATTTTTTGTAGTTGATGCATATGTGTGCTTAATTTAGGGTTCCAATTGTTATTCAATGCTTGCTTGATCTGCGGATGTCTTCCGGTTTGGGTTGGGTAATTAATTCGTGTGACTTTGTGTTTGCAAATTAATATGGTTAGTTGACTCTAATTGACCATAGAATTGAATATAAATTGTTGCCTTGAATTTTGTGTGCTGCTCTCTAAATAAGCTTAAAAGGATGATAGTTGTCGGGTAGTTGGGTTGGTTAATGAACTAGGGTAGCATTGTCTCAAAAGGAAGTGTCCTAGGAATTTGATTAGCTTGCTATTCCGTGTCAGTTATAGAAATCAGTGGTAGCTCCAGCTATTTTAAGGTGCCTTAGATTGTTTCGAGGGTGGCTAGGATAGTTGAAGTGGGAAGTACTCAAAAGGTGAACCACTTGTCCGAGCGTTAGAGCTGTCAATTAGGAAGGACTCAAAAGGTGAACTAATCAAACCGGTAAGCGTATTCCAGTCTTTAGGTATTCTATCAGTAACATCCGGAGAGTGATTCGGGGGCTCGTAGGGTTTCTATAGGTTGGTCATTAAGATCCCGGTTCCATCAGAATTGTCATAGCCGAGTGAGGTCGTTAATATTAATTAGGATTCTAGGTCTAGGTGGTACTTTTCTCATTCTTGGTTTCTCCTAAGTTCTCTCGTGTCGGTTAGTTAGTTAAGGTAGTTATTTAGTTAATTTATTTCTCCATTCACAAATCAAATACTCAAATTTCCATTCCATTAGGTCTAGGTTAATTCTTGTTTTCGTAGTGTCCTTAGGTTCGATTCCGGACTTCTGTAGCTATACTGTTTCCGACAGGTACACTTGCCTTTAGGTTCGGTTTAGTTTAGGTTTTCTGGGTTTAACTTAGTGTGTCTAGGTCTAGAATTAGGTCTAGGTTTTAATAGTTAATTTTAGGTGTAGTTCCGATCACATCAGTGATTATAAGGTACTTGAAAATAGTATGATTAAGTTATGATGTAAAGAATTCACCTCTGTAGATGCCGGAGCATTAAGTTTTTGTGGTAACGGTGGTCCAATTGCAGATAGATGAGCTATAAGTAGATCAAGTTTTTTCTCCGATTCTTGAATCTTCAAGAAGAGGGCCTTAATTTGTTCATTTTTTTTCATCCCTAAGAAGTCTCTCCTCTTTAAGTTCGAACTCAAGTTTTTCCAATTGACCATCAGTGTTGTTGGATCGATCCTTGAATTTTGTACAATTAACAGAATGTAGTTAGATGCTTTTTAACAAAGTACATAAATAGGAAAGCATGCAGACCCTATTGATTCATTATCTCTTAGTTAGTTCTTAATTATTAATATATCACATAAAGACCCTATTGATTAATTATTTGATATGTTATACACAAATTAAAGACATCTAAAGGGAAGAGTGGAACACATCATGTCTTCAGTGGATATAAACAAACAGTTCACCATTTCTAGCAAAGTAGCAGATGCATGACATCAACATTCTTCTATTCTTCTACAGGGGATTTAAACTACAATTTCTTTATTTTGTACCCCTCTAACATGAACCTACAAAAAATGTTGGAAACATTCCTATATATGTCATCTAGGATCATTTCCTAGCTAGTAATGACCAGAGTAACGTAAATTAGTTCTTAGTTATTAATACATCACATAAAGACCCTATTGACTAATTATTTGATATGTTATACACAAATTAAAGACATCCAAAGGGAAGAGCAGAACACATCATGTCTTCAGTGGATATAATTAAACAAACAATTCACCATTTCTAGCAGTGTACATGAAGAAGAAAGGAGGTTCACCAGTAACATGAATCTACAAACATGTGCATATGCTTGACCTCAACATTCCTAGCATAAAAATAACTAATTTAGCATGCTCCCCCAGTCATTTAAGAATGTAAATAACTAATTTAGCATAAAATGAATGGGTTGAAATGAATGGAGAGGATATCTGCAATATATACCCCTTCCTAATCAATTCTGTATGAAACGAAATTTTATCGATCTGTAACTGTAACTGTACACAAGTACAGGGATCCCAAGTTAAACGTGTATCAATAATAAACAAAAGAAACAATTTTATGAAAACAGATTGTAATTAATGAAACGGAATAACTTGACAATTACCGTTTTCTGGACTGATTGGTCTTCCAAATCACATCCCACTTCCGAAGAATCGCTAGCGCTGTCTGTTGAAGCTATTCGTTGTTGAAGCTCCATAGAAGATGTGAATGATATGGGTGAGAAAGAAGACCTAGTTATTCGCTGGAGGTTTTTAATTGGAAATTTTCTGATAAAGTGAGAGGGAAAAATATCTGATGAATCGATAATAAGTAAATTTAGTTCGAAATTTTGGGTGTAGTTTGAACTAATGGTGGGAGATTCAAATTTTTTGGTGAAAATTTTTAACTAAAGGGGGGGGGGGGGGATTGTTCAAACTGATAATAAAACCCAAAATTAATATAAACAATATGTATATTAAACATAATTAAACCTAAAATTAAACATAAACATAATTAATTAATTAATTAAATGTCTCCACGTGGCTCTTCCAGCGGGTTCTTCTTGAAGATGAAATTCATAACTGTGATCCTTTAAGCAGATCTGGATGACAATTGGAGTTAAAAGGCCTAATTAACAAAATTATGTTTTAATAAATATTAACTTTATTATTTTCTTTTAGATATAATAAACAAGATTTTAATAACACGTGCCTTGTGGCCGTGATAACGCAACTACAAAAAACGGATACATTACTAAAACACAACTCAAAAATGAAAATGATAAATTACTATGCAATTCAGAACAAAAATACCAAAAGACGGCCATGTTGTGAATTTCTCATGTATAATAATATTGTTTCCAAAAATATTAAACGACGTCCAATTAGGATGGTGAGGAGCAATTAGGAGAAATTAGGACCAACTAGACTCAATGAGGACTAAATACTGACAATTAGCGTCATTTAAGATACTTTAGTGAAGACCAATTAATTATGGTCAATTAATATGGTCAATGAATACAAATTAGGACCAGTTAAATGAGAAGGTCGATTATGCTCATAGGACCGATAAGGACGGAGCATGAAGGAAGTGACTAATGAGGATTGATAATCAAGTATGACCAATTAGGACTAATTGGGGCCAATTAGTTAAAATGAGGACCAATGATACCAATAAGGGTAAATCAGGGTTAGTGATGGTCGATTAATACCAATTAGGTTCAATTAGGGTCAATGAGGACCAATTAGGACCAATGATGGTCGAATATGCTCGATTAGGACCAATAAGGATGAATTATGACTTATTAGGGCCAGTTAGGACCGATGAGGGCCAATTAGACAGAATAAGTACCAATATGGCTCAATTCGGGTTAATGAGGAGCAATTTGCACAAAATGGACCAATAAGGACCAATTAGTGTCAGTTAACCTCAATAAGGACCTACTAGACTTATCGTTTGCCATTTACTTTGTAGTACAACAAATTTGAGTCAATTAGGCCCAATTGACCCCAATTGATTATAATTGGTCCTAAATGAGCCTAATTGATCGTAATTAACCGTAAGTGATCTTCATTGAACCTAACCGAGCCGAATAGACTATAATTGACCTTCATTGGCCCTAATTCATCCTAACTGAGTGTTCACTGGCCCTCATTGGTACTCATTTGTCATAAATGACCATGGTTGACCTTAATTCAGTCTACTGGTCCTCATTGAGCATAATTTGGCCCTCAATCGGCCTAATAGACCCTAATTGGTCATATTTGGTCCTCATAAGGCGTCGACATTGAGCAAAATCGACCCTCGTTAATTAGTTATAAATGGTCTTCATCAGTGACCCTAATTAATCCTCATTGACCTAAATTGACCCCAATTTACCCTAATTGGGCCTCGTGGCTTCGTTGGTCCTAATTGGTCCTACTTTATCTTCATTTGTCCTCATCGGTCTTAATCGACCCTAATTGATGTGGATTCAATTAAAATAAATTAATAATATTTTTCTAAACCTAATTGATGTGGATTCAATTAATGTAATGAAACTTTAAATCTTTTAAAATTTCTAAACTTAAATAACTTCAACTAAATGGGCAAACTCCAATAACTTTTTAAAATTTCTAAACTTAAATAACTTCAACTAAATGGGCAAACTCCAATAACTTCCCCTGTTTCAACTCTTAGGGTTCATTGTGATCCAGAAGAACTGCCGTTAGTGTAAAACTGCATTTTCGAAAAACAGTTACCCTCTATTTTCTCTCGAGGTTTCTAATTGGCGATTTAAACCTAAACCTTACTCTCTAATTTCTACCAAATGGCACCCAAATTGAATCGAAAGGCTGCATCAAAGGCTACTCAACTGTTCTTCGCCGAACACAATGTTGTAGCGTACTTCGAGAAGTCTGATAAGTCAAAGCTATTTGATGAAATGAACGATTTCCTCGAGAAATCCAACACTCATTTTGCTTTAACTGTGAATCCTGTAATATGCAAGCAGAGAATTGCTGAATTTTGGGACTCAGCCAAAAAATCTGTTGATAGCAACGGGGTTGGTAAAATTGACTCTAGAGTCAATGGGAATGAGATTAGTTTGACTGAAGAAATGATCCGGAAGCACATGAAATTCAATGATGCAGGAGGTGATCCTGATTACAAGTCTGAATTGTACTTGAAGACGTACGAAGCAATTAGGTATGGGGGTGACTTAACTTGTGGGACCATCAAAAAGGGACAACTACCCTATGTTTGGCGATATCTTGCTCATACCATTCTCCAGTACTGCCTGTCTCACAAGAAAACTGTGTGGGATGAACTTGCTGTACCTCAATCATCCGCTTTTCATGGATTGGTAAATGGGCTCAACTTTAACTTTTCAAAAATGATATTTGATGGAATGATGGAAAATCTAAAACCTAAAAGGATCTTTTACATGTACCCCAGATTCATCCAACACATTCTCAATTGTGAATTTCCAAATCTGCAAATCTCTGATCAACATCTTGAACTAAAATCTTTTACAAGTAAAAAATTTTCTAACATGCAAGTGAACAAAACTGTCTTCCTTGGTAAAGACAC
>JBCNJP010000027.1:85051428-85285765 GCA_039602395.1 Deinandra increscens subsp. villosa | reverse complement strand
GGATTAAGTTAGATAGTTTCATCCATGAAAAATACATGGATTACAACTTATAATTTGTAACTAAACATGGGTTATTATGTTATTTGTTTTCCTAACACTAAACTGTAGTGTTTTTATATAAAATAAAAACCTATAATTTAACTTACAAATTTAATGGCTTAGTTTCATCATTTGGTTAGATTATGATGTTTACATATTTTGCATGGATAATCTTAATCATAAGCATGTTTTAGTATGATTTAAATTACTAGAATTGCAAGTTGTGATTTATGTTGATTAATCACCTTGATTTTAGACTAATATGTTGCTAATGACAATTAACATGATGTTAAGTGACATTTGGACTATTTTGGACATTAGGATGATAATATAAAAATTAGACATGAAATGATAATCTTAAAAACCCTCAAACGGATTTTTATGGATAAATATCAAAGTTAGTAACTTTATAAAAAATTACTTGGATATTTAAACTATACAAATTTCACCATAAGAGTTGTTATATAAAATGATCACATTTTATAAAAATATAAATTCTAAAAACAAAAGACTTAAAAGTCTTGTTTAGATTTTATAAAAATAAAATGGATAAAATATATATAGATATATTTTATGTTCAAAAATGATAAAATATCATATTTTTGAACTATTGACAAAAAGTATAAAACCTTGGATTTTATACAAAAATGGAAACATTTTATGATGGTGAAATATTCTATAAAAAGTCTTTTATAAACATCCTAACTTTATTTGATAAATAAAGTTCTTTAAAAATGATTTTATAAAAATAAAATCAAAAGACTTATAGAAATTATGAAAAACATATTTTAAACATTCTTGATTATTTTAAATAAATCAAAATAATCAAAACATCTTAAACGGATCAAATGTTTATTTTAAACGTTTTGACTTGAAACGAAATATTTAAACGTTTTAAAGACGTTTTACGTCGTAACGAAACGTAAATAATTATTTCCGACAAATAATCATTCGTATGAGATTTAAAAACCCTAATTTTAGCTAAACTCATCATGGTTTGTTAATATTAATTATTTTGACAATAATTATATATATTAACTTAAAACCCTAATGTTTCTAGCATGAAGTTAAATATTAAGGAACCTTAATATTTACCTAATTGTGTTTAATCATTTAATCATTAACTTGTAATAATTTAATAAAATTATTTCGACAAGTTTGAATAATTATTTCGATAACAATTGTGAACCCTAGTTATATATATTATAACTTAACGCGAGTAATTATTCAATCGATCAAGCGAACTTAAAAATAATAATGAATATTATTATTTAAAACGATGTTTAATACTTGATTGAACTAGCCTTCATGATACGTGATTTCATGCTCATTACTTGTATTTAATTTACATAAATGCCTTCATATGTGAACATTAGCATTTACTGATTTTAAACTGATTAACTAACGGGTTTTCAAACGCTACAAACGGGATTATACGTCAAGACTTGACCGGTATCATTTGGGTAACGTTCGTTACACAACTGATTATGTGGAAACTTATGCATATTGTCTTATGTTTTATTAGGACTTTACTTTCTAGATGCCACTCGGTAATCCATCATCATCATTGAATCAAGTGAGTTTCACGGTCCCTTTTCTTTACTACTGTTTTACACTTATGGGGGAGAAATCATGAACTGATAAAATGCTTTTTACTTAATGTTATGGTTTACCTGTTAGCCGTTTCACTACATGTTCCATTGCGTATCCCAAACAACTGGTACTTTATCGTTATAAACGTTAGTACAACTGAAATCCCACTATTAATTAAATTCGATTAGTTCTGCTCGAAACGATAACTAGTGGATATATCTATTTGGGTTGACAACCCTGCCCAGATTGGTAGCTCCAATCCTGACTTCGTACATTGTCAAGGGGTACACGTCAGTTATTCTAGCATGTTCGGTATTCTTGGGATAGAATGCCATGAGTGGGTAATCCGTTAGTATTCGAATTTGAGGTTCATGGGAGATCTTACAACCACGACAGTAAACCAACATAACATTTAAGTATACCGTAAACTGCTTTACCAACATACTGTAAACTGTTTTAAACGTTTGAACCATCCCAAGTGAACCATAAAGTCTTGAAAAACGACCCGTTAAAACTCCAGTTTTTTTTCTAACGATCCTAAACACGTAAACTTTTCTTAAAACTTAGGATTGTAGGTTTTGAAAATGTGGATTAAGTTAGATACTTTCATCCATGAAAAATACATGGATTACAACTTATAATTTGTAACTAAACATGGGTTATTATGTTATTTGTTTTCCTAACACTAAACTGTAGTGTTTTTATATAAAATAAAAACCTATAATTTAACTTACAAATTTAATGGCTTAGTTCCATCATTTGGTTAGATTATGATGTTTACATATTTTGCATGGAGAATCTTAATCATAAGCATGTTTTAGTATGATTTAAATTACTAGAATTGCAAGTTGTGATTTATGTTGATTAATCACCTTGATTTTAGACTAATATGTTGCTAATGACAATTAACATGATGTTAAGTGACATTTGGACTATTTTGGACAGTAGGATTATAATATAAAAATTAGACATGAAATGATAATCTTAAAAACCCTCAAACGGATTTTTATGGATAAATATCAAAGTTAGTAACTTTATAAAAAATTACTTGGATATTTAAACTATACAAATTTCACCATAAGAGTTGTTATATAAAATGATCACATTTTATAAAAATATAAATTCTAAAAACAAAAGACTTAAAAGTCTTGTTTAGATTTTATAAAAATAAAATGGATAAAATATATATAGATATATTTTATGTTCAAAAATGATAAAATATCATATTTTTGAACTATTGACAAAAAGTATAAAACCTTGGATTTTATACAAAAATGGAAACATTTTATGATGGTGAAATATTCTATAAAAAGTCTTTTATAAACATCCTAACTTTATTTGATAAATAAAGTTCTTTAAAAATGATTTTATAAAAATAAAATCAAAAGACTTATAGAAATTATGAAAAACATATTTTAAACATTCTTGATTATTTTAAATAAATCAAAATAATCAAAACATCTTAAACGGATCAAATGTTTATTTTAAACGTTTTGACTTGAAACGAAATATTTAAACGTTTTAAAGACGTTTTACGTCGTAACGAAACGTAAATAATTATTTCCGACAAATAATCATTCGTATGAGATTTAAAAACCCTAATTTTAGCTAAACTCATCATGGTTTGTTAATATTAATTATTTTGACAATAATTATATATATTAACTTAAAACCCTAATGTTTCTAGCATGAAGTTAAATATTAAGGAACCTTAATATTTACCTAATTGTGTTTAATCATTTAATCATTAACTTGTAATAATTTAATAAAATTATTTCGACAAGTTTGAATAATTATTTCGATAACAATTGTGAACCCTAGTTATATATATTATAACTTAACGCGAGTAATTATTCAATCGATCAAGCGAACTTAAAAATAATAATGAATATTATTATTTAAAACGATGTTTAATACTTGATTGAACTAGCCTTCATGATACGTGATTTCATGCTCATTACTTGTATTTAATTTACATAAATGCCTTCATATGTGAACATTAGCATTTACTGATTTTAAACTGATTAACTAACGGGTTTTCAAACGCTACAAACGGGATTATACGTCAAGACTTGACCGGTATCATTTGGGTAACGTTCGTTACACAACTGATTATGTGGAAACTTATGCATATTGTCTTATGTTTTATTAGGACTTTACTTTCTAGATGCCACTCGGTAATCCATCATCATCATTGAATCAAGTGAGTTTCACGGTCCCTTTTCTTTACTACTGTTTTACACTTATGGGGGAGAAATCATGAACTGATAAAATGCTTTTTACTTAATGTTATGGTTTACCTGTTAGCCGTTTCACTACATGTTCCATTGCGTATCCCAAACAACTGGTACTTTATCGTTATAAACGTTAGTACAACTGAAATCCCACTATTAATTAAATTCGATTAGTTCTGCTCGAAACGATAACTAGTGGATATATCTATTTGGGTTGACAACCCTGCCCAGATTGGTAGCTCCAATCCTGACTTCGTACATTGTCAAGGGGTACACGTCAGTTATTCTAGCATGTTCGGTATTCTTGGGATAGAATGCCATGAGTGGGTAATCCGTTAGTATTCGAATTTGAGGTTCATGGGAGATCTTACAACCACGACAGTAAACCAACATAACATTTAAGTATACCGTAAACTGCTTTACCAACATACTGTAAACTGTTTTAAACGTTTGAACCATCCCAAGTGAACCATAAAGTCTTGAAAAACGACCCGTTAAAACTCCAGTTTTTTTTCTAACGATCCTAAACACGTAAACTTTTCTTAAAACTTAGGATTGTAGGTTTTGAAAATGTGGATTAAGTTAGATACTTTCATCCATGAAAAATACATGGATTACAACTTATAATTTGTAACTAAACATGGGTTATTATGTTATTTGTTTTCCTAACACTAAACTGTAGTGTTTTTATATAAAATAAAAACCTATAATTTAACTTACAAATTTAATGGCTTAGTTCCATCATTTGGTTAGATTATGATGTTTACATATTTTGCATGGAGAATCTTAATCATAAGCATGTTTTAGTATGATTTAAATTACTAGAATTGCAAGTTGTGATTTATGTTGATTAATCACCTTGATTTTAGACTAATATGTTGCTAATGACAATTAACATGATGTTAAGTGACATTTGGACTATTTTGGACAGTAGGATTATAATATAAAAATTAGACATGAAATGATAATCTTAAAAACCCTCAAACGGATTTTTATGGATAAATATCAAAGTTAGTAACTTTATAAAAAATTACTTGGATATTTAAACTATACAAATTTCACCATAAGAGTTGTTATATAAAATGATCACATTTTATAAAAATATAAATTCTAAAAACAAAAGACTTAAAAGTCTTGTTTAGATTTTATAAAAATAAAATGGATAAAATATATATAGATATATTTTATGTTCAAAAATGATAAAATATCATATTTTTGAACTATTGACAAAAAGTATAAAACCTTGGATTTTATACAAAAATGGAAACATTTTATGATGGTGAAATATTCTATAAAAAGTCTTTTATAAACATCCTAACTTTATTTGATAAATAAAGTTCTTTAAAAATGATTTTATAAAAATAAAATCAAAAGACTTATAGAAATTATGAAAAACATATTTTAAACATTCTTGATTATTTTAAATAAATCAAAATAATCAAAACATCTTAAACGGATCAAATGTTTATTTTAAACGTTTTGACTTGAAACGAAATATTTAAACGTTTTAAAGACGTTTTACGTCGTAACGAAACGTAAATAATTATTTCCGACAAATAATCATTCGTATGAGATTTAAAAACCCTAATTTTAGCTAAACTCATCATGGTTTGTTAATATTAATTATTTTGACAATAATTATATATATTAACTTAAAACCCTAATGTTTCTAGCATGAAGTTAAATATTAAGGAACCTTAATATTTACCTAATTGTGTTTAATCATTTAATCATTAACTTGTAATAATTTAATAAAATTATTTCGACAAGTTTGAATAATTATTTCGATAACAATTGTGAACCCTAGTTATATATATTATAACTTAACGCGAGTAATTATTCAATCGATCAAGCGAACTTAAAAATAATAATGAATATTATTATTTAAAACGATGTTTAATACTTGATTGAACTAGCCTTCATGATACGTGATTTCATGCTCATTACTTGTATTTAATTTACATAAATGCCTTCATATGTGAACATTAGCATTTACTGATTTTAAACTGATTAACTAACGGGTTTTCAAACGCTACAAACGGGATTATACGTCAAGACTTGACCGGTATCATTTGGGTAACGTTCGTTACACAACTGATTATGTGGAAACTTATGCATATTGTCTTATGTTTTATTAGGACTTTACTTTCTAGATGCCACTCGGTAATCCATCATCATCATTGAATCAAGTGAGTTTCACGGTCCCTTTTCTTTACTACTGTTTTACACTTATGGGGGAGAAATCATGAACTGATAAAATGCTTTTTACTTAATGTTATGGTTTACCTGTTAGCCGTTTCACTACATGTTCCATTGCGTATCACAAACAACTGGTACTTTATCGTTATAAACGTTAGTACAACTGAAATCCCACTATTAATTAAATTCGATTAGTTCTGCTCGAAACGATAACTAGTGGATATATCTATTTGGGTTGACAACCCTGCCCAGATTGGTAGCTCCAATCCTGACTTCGTACATTGTCAAGGGTTACACGTCAGTTATTCTAGCATGTTCGGTATTCTTGGGATAGAATGCCATGAGTGGGTAATCCGTTAGTATTCGAATTTGAGGTTCATGGGAGATCTTACAACCACGACAGTAAACCAACATAACATTTAAGTATACCGTAAACTGCTTTACCAACATACTGTAAACTGTTTTAAACGTTTGAACCATCCCAAGTGAACCATAAAGTCTTGAAAAACGACCCGTTAAAACTCCAGTTTTTTTTCTAACGATCCTAAACACGTAAACTTTTCTTAAAACTTAGGATCGTAGGTTTTGAAAATGTGGATTAAGTTAGATAGTTTCATCCATGAAAAATACATGGATTACAACTTATAATTTGTAACTAAACATGGGTTATTATGTTATTTGTTTTCCTAACACTAAACTGTAGTGTTTTTATATAAAATAAAAACCTATAATTTAACTTACAAATTTAATGGCTTAGTTCCATCATTTGGTTAGATTATGATGTTTACATATTTTGCATGGAGAATCTTAATCATAAGCATGTTTTAGTATGATTTAAATTACTAGAATTGCAAGTTGTGATTTATGTTGATTAATCACCTTGATTTTAGACTAATATGTTGCTAATGACAATTAACATGATGTTAAGTGACATTTGGACTATTTTGGACAGTAGGATTATAATATAAAAATTAGACATGAAATGATAATCTTAAAAACCCTCAAACGGATTTTTATGGATAAATATCAAAGTTAGTAACTTTATAAAAAATTACTTGGATATTTAAACTATACAAATTTCACCATAAGAGTTGTTATATAAAATGATCATATTTTATAAAAATATAAATTCTAAAAACAAAAGACTTAAAAGTCTTGTTTAGATTTTATAAAAATAAAATGGATAAAATATATATAGATATATTTTATGTTCAAAAATGATAAAATATCATATTTTTGAACTATTGACAAAAAGTATAAAACCTTGGATTTTATACAAAAATGGAAACATTTTATGATGGTGAAATATTCTATAAAAAGTCTTTTATAAACATCCTAACTTTATTTGATAAATAAAGTTCTTTAAAAATGATTTTATAAAAATAAAATCAAAAGACTTATAGAAATTATGAAAAACATATTTTAAACATTCTTGATTATTTTAAATAAATCAAAATAATCAAAACATCTTAAACGGATCAAATGTTTATTTTAAACGTTTTGACTTGAAACGAAATATTTAAACGTTTTAAAGACGTTTTACGTCGTAACGAAACGTAAATAATTATTTCCGACAAATAATCATTCGTATGAGATTTAAAAACCCTAATTTTAGCTAAATTCATCATGGTTTCTTAATATTAATTATTTTGACAATAATTATATATATTAACTTAAAACCCTAATGTTTCTAGCATGAAGTTAAATATTAAGGAACCTTAATATTTACCTAATTGTGTTTAATCATTTAATCATTAACTTGTAATAATTTAACAAAATTATTACGACAAGTTTGAATAATTATTTCGATAACAATTGTGAACCCTAGTTATATATATTATAACTTAACGCGAGTAATTATTCAATCGATCAAGCGAACTTAAAAATAATAATGAATATTATTATTTAAAACGATGTTTAATACTTGATTGAACTAGCCTTCATGATACGTGATTTCATGCTCATTACTTGTATTTAATTTACATAAAGGCCTTCATATGTGAACATTAGCATTTACTGATTTTAAACTGATTAACTAACGGGTTTTCAAACGCTACAAACGGGATTATACGTCAAGACTTGACCGGTATCATTTGGGTAACGTTCGTTACACAACTGATTATGTGGAAACTTATGCATATTGTCTTATGTTTTATTAGGACTTTACTTTCTAGATGCCACTCGGTAATCCATCATCATCATTGAATCAAGTGAGTTTCACGGTCCCTATTCTTTACTACTGTTTTACACTTATGGGGGAGAAATCATGAACTGATAAAATGCTTTTTACTTAATGTTATGGTTTACCTTTTAGCCGTTTCACTACATGTTCCATTGCGTATCCCAAACAACTGGTACTTTATCGTTATAAACATTAGTACAACTGAAATCCCACTATTAATTGAATTCGATTAGTTCTGCTCGAAACGATAACTAGTGGATATATCTATTTGGGTTGACAACCCTGCCCAGATTGGTAGCTCCAATCCTGACTTCGTACATTGTCAAGGGGTACACGTCAGTTATTCTAGCCTGTTCGGTATTCTTGGGATAGAATGCCATGAGTGGGTAATCCGTTAGTATTCGAATTTGAGGTTCATGGGAGATCTTACAACCACGACAGTAAACCAACATAACATTTAAGTATACCGTAAACTGCTTTACCAACATACTGTAAACTGTTTTAAACGTTTTAACCATCCCAAGTGAACCATAAAGTCTTGACAAACGACCCGTTAAAACTCCAGTTTTTTTTCTAACGATCCTAAACACGTAAACTTTTCTTAAAACTTAGGATTGTAGGTTTTGAAAATGTGGATTAAGTTAGATAGTCATGGATTACAACTTATAATTTGTAACTAAACAAGGGTTATTATGTTATTTGTTTTCCTAACATTAAACTGTAGTGTTTTTATATAAAATAAAAACCAATAATTTAACTTACAAATTTAATGGCTTAATTTCATCATTTGGTTAGATTATGATGTTTACATATTTTGCATGGATAATCTTAATCATAAGCATGTTTTAGTATGATTTAAATTACTAGAATTGCAAATTGTGATTTATGTTGATTAATCACCTTGATTTTGGACTAATATGTTGCTAATGACAATTAACATGATGTTAAGTGACATTTGGACTATTTTGGACATTAGGATGATAATATAAAAATTAGACATGAAATGATAATCTTAAAAACCCTCAAACGGATTTTTATGGATAAATATCAAAGTTAATAACTTTATAAAAAATTACTTGGATATTTAAACTATACAAATTTCACCATAAGAGTTGTTATATAAAATGATCACATTTTATAAAAATATAAATTCTAAAAACAAAAGACTTAAAAGTCTTGTTTAGATTTTATAAAAATAAAATGGATAAAATATATATAGATATATTTTATGTTCAAAAATGATAAAATATCATATTTTTGAACTATTGACAAAAAGTATAAAACCTTGGATTTTATACAAAAATGGAAACATTTTATGATGGTGAAATATTCTATAAAAAGTCTTTTATAAACATCCTAACTTTATTTGATAAATAAAGTTCTTTAAAAATGATTTTATAAAAATAAAATCAAAAGACTTATAGAAATTATGAAAAACATATTTTAAACATTCTTGATTATTTTAAATAAATTAAAATAATCAAAACATCTTAAACGGATCAAATGTTTATTTTAAACGTTTTGACTAGAAACGAAATATTTAAACGTTTTAAAGACGTTTTAAAGACGTTTTACGTCGTAACAAAACGTAAATAATTATTTCCGACAAATAATTATTCGTATGAGATTTAAAAACCCTAATTTGAGCTAAACTCATCATGGTTTGTTAATATTAATTATTTTGATAATAATTATATATATTAACTTAAAACCCTAATGTTTCTAGCATGAAGTTAAATATTAAGGAACCTTAATATTTACCTAATTGTGTTTAATCATTTAATCATTAACTTGTAATAATTTAATAAAATTATTTCGATAAGTTTGAATAATTATTTCGATAACAATTGTGAACCCTAGTTATATATATTATAACTTAACGCGATTAATTAGTCAATCGATCGAGCGAACTTAAAAATAATAATGAATATTATTATTTAAAACGATGTTTAATACTTGAGTGAACTAGCCTTCATGATACGTGATTTCATGCTCATTACTTGTATTTAATTTACATAAAGGCCTTCATACGTGAACATTTGCATTTACTGATTTTAAACTGATTAACTAACGGGTTTTCAAACGCTACAAACGGGATTATACGTCAAGACTTGACCGGTATCATTTGGGTAACGTTCGTTACACAAATGATTATGTGGAACCTTATGCATATTGTCTTATGTTTTATTAGGACTTTACTTTCTAGATGTCACTCGGTAATCCATCGTCATCATCATTGAATCAAGTGAGTTTCATGGTCCCTTTTCTTTACTACAGTTTTACACTTATGGGGGAGAAATCATGAACTGATAAAATGCTTTTTACTTAATGTTATGGTTTACCTGTTAGCCGTTTCACTACATGTTCCATTGCGTATCCCAAACAACTGGTACTTTATCGTTATAAACGTTAGTACAACTGAAATCCCACTATTAATTGAATTCGATTAGTTCTGCTCGAAACGATAACTAGTGGATAGATCTATTTGGGTTGACAACCCTGCCCAGATTGGTAGCTCCAATCCTGACTTCGTACATTGTCAAGGGGTACACGTCAGTTATTCTAGCCTGTTCGGTATTCTTGGGATAGAATGCCATGAGTGGGTAATCCGTTAGTATTCGAATTTGAGGTTCATGGGAGATCTTACAACCACGACAGTAAACCAACATAACGTTTAAGTATACCGTAAACTGCTTTACCAACATACTGTAAACTGTTTTTACAAACTTACCATAGAATCATAAACCTGTGAACCTCACCAACTTTATGTTGACCTTTTAAACTCATGATTTCTCAGGTATCTAAGCTTATCATGGAAGACGTGAAAATGGGGCTTCACTGTAACTTTCGACTCTGCTTTACCGGAGTCGTAGTCCCGACCTATCTTAAATGAATTGCTTTATGATTTCAATATCGAACTAAGGCTTTTATTCAAATGTAAGACAATATCATTTCACCATGACTTTCTGCTGCAACGTGAATGGTATTATGTTTTAAATGACGTTTGAAATTAGTAGAAGTTGTTCTGTATATCTGCGACTATGATTCCGTCTCGCTCACACCCAAATCCGTTAACCGGGGTGTGACAAAGACCTTGGAATGCGATACGTTTGAAAGCATATTTCATGTAAGGCTTACTGTCCCAGGATCCAGCTGCCCAGGTATGTGTTTAATTTTTAAATTCATGCTAGAAATCCATGTCAGTTTTTCTCACTTAATTTATTTCGTTTATTCCCTTATATGTTTTATCTTCTTTATTCATTTTTTAACATCAGTCACACATCATATCTTATTTGAGGTTGTTATTCATTACCCTGAATACACTAAGATCTATGTTTCGTCAGTTGGGTCACTCAGAATCCAGGGTATCCCAGGATTCAGGGTACCTAAGATACAGGATGTTCAAAAATCCAAGGTACACGGGACAAAAGTGTACTCATGATACACTAAGCTAAGGATAATCAGCATATGTCTCCTAAGTTTGAGACTGGCCATCTCACTTCCGTATTAGGTAAGGCCTAAACCTAATCCTAAGGTTTGAGGACTAAGCTTCCTCCACCTGAATATGGGCTATCACGCCTCGCCTCGGACGCATGTGGCGATTTTTGCCTCGCCCAAGACGCACGTGATCCAAGTATGAAACCCTGGGATTGTGGGATCATCCGTGTTAATAGCATTGGTGGCAACCTCCCAATCCAGGGACATATGCGGATCCTGTAAAACACAGTAACGATCTTACTACTGGATGAACCGATCGATCTAGTGCACAAGAATGTAAATAAGCTTTGTTTTATTGATTGCACAAAGAGAACAATTACAAAGCTTTGGTTTCTCTCTCTAGAACACACTTAGAAACACACACTTAGTGGAGATGATATGACCAGAAGTTGTAACATGCTAAGCTAGTCAACCTTTTTATAGGTGACACTAATTGAGCTGCGTACCACCTCTATACCATCTGGTCCGGGCGGACCATTTGGTACGCAGGACCAACTGGTCCGCTGCCCTCATAGTCACACACACATACGCTCTCACATAGATACAATACACGAGACACAACGTAGCATAAGAATATGCTTCTACAAACTCCCCCTTAACGTGTAGTGTATCTTTTCTAACTAAATCTATTGTCTTCAATCTTCAACAATGTTTACACGAGACACAACGTAGCATAAGAATATGCTTCTACAAACTCCCCCTTAACGTGTAGTGTATCTTTTCTAACTAAATCTATTGTCTTCAATCTTCAACAATGTTGCATCCGATCGTCAACTTGAAATCTTGTCAGAAATAGAGCTTGCATGGCTGGATCATTCTTGAATAAATCTTTGACCTTCAGGATCCACTTGTGAAAGATATAACAAACTCCCCCTTTCACCATGCTTGAGTCTTGACACACAAAAAACCTGCAACTTTAGAAGACAAAAGTGCGGATTTTCTTTGAATTTGCAAAAATAATTTAATCTTGGTGCAAAACTTCTCTTTGAGAATCCAAGATATTGATTTTGAAATTTTGATTTTGTATCAAGTGTTGATCAATCGAAAACAACTAAGAAATAAAAATCTTTTTGGCTTTTAGAAACTTTAGATCAAAACACACCTAAAATCTTTTTGATTTTTCAAAGCTAGGCTAAAACATACCAAAAATCTTTTTGCATTTTACTAAAATGGAACTATAAATGCAATACAAAATTACACTCTATTTTTGGTATTTTGCGAGAAAGATCACGAAACGAGATCATATCAGACATAACGCATCTAGCACATTTCAATTTCGGTCTTAATCAGCATGCAAGCCAAGATAATCGCAAATATAACATTTATGTTTATTTCAGCATGCACCAATCACTTTTTATCGTTTTCAGATATGCTTAAGGTAATTTTATCATGCACTGATAACTCGGCCTCCACTCTATCAGAAATACTGGCAAATCATCATATTTATCATATAAAACCAACTTTCTTAGAGATTTAATCATCCTTGATGAGTCATGCAAAAATAAAGCAGAACCCTAAACAAACAACAATCAGGTCGGCCTTGTGAGCACGCAGAGAAAGTCCGATTGTTTAGGAAAATAAGAAATATAAAAATAAAGCAGAAATTGTATAATCCAACAACAATCAGGTCGGTACTCCCGTACACGCAGAGAAAGTCCGATGGATTATACAAAACACAAAAGAAAATAAAGCAGAACGTCAAACGAACACCAATCAGGTCGATCTTTCGATACGCAGAGAAAGGCCGGTCGTTTGACAAAATAAAGAAAATCAAACAAGTTAAAATTTTTGCAAAATAAAAACATGCATTCATCAAGATATCTCTTTATTCTATTTTTGGAATCATCACACAACATTCATCAAGAAGCAAATAACCAAAGATCATCAGGCTAGCTTTATGTTTATATCTTACTTGCAGATATCAGATTAGTCATGCACATTCACAGATTATGCAAGTACCTACAACCTTTATACTTAGTCTATCTATGGCAGATAACGTATATGCTAATGTACCATCATTTCTCGCTTTTGTCGGATCAATTTCTCAATTTTTCATTTTTTATATTTTTCCAATTTCTCCCCCTAAAATTCAAACAAACACTATTTTTTTGAATTTTCAAATTTTCTCCCCCTAAAAATATGAACGAAAGAAAATGAAAAACAAACATGAAAATGATCAATCAACACTTGACACATTTTTGAAGATGATTTTTGTAAAAATTTGTGTTTCAAAGATAGGAACGATGCATTTTAACTTAAATCAATCACAAGTATTCCACTGTCAGCAATTAGACAATCTCTAACAGGTCTTCTTGAAATACCTGCACACACTGGAAAATAATAAGTTTGTAAAAGCCCGACCCTTATCCCCATTTGTGATAGGCCGTCCAGTGTCTTCAACAAAATCAGTGTTGGCTGTTGAGACAACCTTTGGTCTTCATTCCTGTTTTGGTTTTAACATTTCTAGTGAACCATTGTCAACTGATGAGTGACAATCAGAACTACTACCCAACGTGTCTGTGTTAAGTTTCTTTTTCCAGAAAAAAGTAGTGTTGGGCATTGGTTCACTAAAAATAATGCCATCAGGATCAACATACTTTGTATGTTTGGCATTTGATGATGAATTGTTAGTTGTCGTAGGACAATTATTTGCATAATGACCCTTTTCACGACAAACATAACACAGTCGATGATTAATTTTACTGTTTGAAATTGGTTTTCCAAACTGATAAGTCGACCCTTCATCATAAACCTTTGAAATCACAGGTTTAAATTTCTTTGGTTTCTGAAATTTTGGAAAACATTTTGGAGAATCATAAAAACCAGAATCATCTCCATAACCAAAGAATTTATCTTGATGATAAAGTGTCACACCCCCAATTAACCACTAACGGAGTTTATACCGTTAAGGGGTGAGAGCAAACCAGGACCACAACCATTAGTTACAAATACTAAACAAATCAGAGTAAAGTCCAAACATTTATAATCAAAACAGTTTAACAGTACGCAGCGGAAAATAAGCATAATTGTCTTAGCACTAACCACGTGCTTAAATTACAAAACATGAATAGTTGTTTAATTCCCAAATTAAGTTTAGAATAAAATTAAGAAACTTCAAGCGCCATGCCAACCTCCGGTGGATACTCCTCAGCGATCTGCAAAAGTGAAAACCACACAAGTGTCAACCTAACGGTTGGTGAGTTCACGGTGGGCATGACATGCATTGGCCCGGTCTCATAATCGTATTTATCAACATATAAATAAGTAATAGATTTGCAAAACATTGCCAAGTGTTGAATTACCGAATATGCACTAGTTAAGTAAAAGTTAAAGCGGTCAACCGATATCGCGGGTAGCTAATCCGGTTTCCATGCACTAAGGAGTCGTACTAGGGCTGAAAGCTGACGTAACAGAGTTCGGAAATAGCCGATGGTTGGTGCCTCCAGTTGTGTCCCATTTGGGAGGCCCACAACTAAACATAGGCTGACATTGAACTCCGTTCGGCCTCCAACCGGTTGGTTACACATTTGTGTACCGCGGAGCAGGGTTTGTCAAACCCTCAGTAGATCTACCCAACATCCCCTCGCTTCTCAGATCAACAGTACTAAATTAAGGACTTTTAAGTTTTTAAGGCATCCTTAGAAATCATGTGATATCATTTGGTTTAGACTTTAACCTACACTAGTCATATTAAAAATGTTTATTCTGGATTTCATTTGAAATAGTTTAAGTATCAAAATGGTCGTTTCCGGATTTCAATTGAAATCCCAAGGATGGACAGTTGCAAGCGCTTCCCATACAACACTCCAACTTCCATAACAGGTATCCCAATTGTAATACCTCAAAACGTCAGCGTTTTTTATCGTTAAGTTCATTCGTTGTGTCCCAAACGGGCTCACAATTTAAGGGTTTGTGAAACTCACCTTAGGTTGCTCAGCTACACTGATATTTAATCCAAGTATTGCTTAATGGAGACCTATGAACACGTTTAGGTCTTAAGTATTAGTTTTGTGTCTAATCTTGACGTCACTATGGCCCATAACATAGCACGTTGGAACTATGACACCACATAACGACACACGACACCGATGGTTGATCATAAACAAGGGTTCACATACATCAGAAATCAAAGCATGTATCATCATAGCAAAATCATGTAAGTCATGGCATAGAATTCAAGTAAATTACACAAGTTTGGATTTTGGTCAGGTCACAGTTTCGCTAGCCTAGTGTCGCTGCACAGTTTCGCTATGTGCACGGGCAGCACTTTCGCTAGGGAATATCCGATGACACAGTTTCGCTAGGCTAGTTTCGCTCGAAACTGTTGGCACAGTTTCGCTAGCCTAGTTTCGCCCGAAACTGGTTTGAACTTTCGTTCAGGGAATTTCGCTCGGTAGTTTCGTTCGGACAGGTCTGGTTGGTTTACCCGACGACACTATAGTTTCGCTGTATAGTGTCGCCTGAAGGAGATGTACATAATCTCGCTATACAGTTTCGCCCAGAAAACTTCACAGTTTCGCTGGTCGCGAAAAACACATAAATCAGCCTAAAAATCAATCTAACAGCTTCCATATCACATGTAATTCATTATCTAGCATGCATAATCATTTACCAACATAAATCAGTAAGCTTTAACACCTTAAACATGCATTTTCATCATCAAATCACCAAAAACACATTTTAACCTAAAATGACCTAATCTAGCATAAATCTTCATCATGGATGGATTTCACACGTAAAGTTATAAACTTTATAATAGATCTAGCAATCCTAAGCAACATATCAGAAGATCAAGTGATTCCATGGAGGTTTGGTCATGCTTTAAAGTAAAACACCAAGAAAACACATATAAATGCATAAAGAATGGTTTTTGGGGACTCACGATTCGATCTAGGGCCGAATGGATGAGATGAGATGATGGTTCCTTGATGGTTCTTGGCTGGAATCAGCTGGTCCAGAATATCTCAGGAGAGTGTGTGTGTGTTTTGTATGAAATGAGGCAAGAATGTGATATCTAGGGTTTTATGTCATTATATACCAGGGCCTAGTTTCGCTGGATAGTTTCGCTGGCCAAGCGAAACTGGCTCTGGTTGTCAGAGGGTAGACTAGCCGGGCGACACTATAGTTTCGCCCGGTAGTTTCGCTGGAAACCCAAAAGTGACCAGTTTACATTTTAAGCAAGATAAGTACAGTTCATGGGTTGTCATGCTATTCACAATGCTAAATCATGTATTTAAATCACATTGCACATAGTAACTATAAGTAAATGAACACATAACACATATGGGCGGGTTTGGTGATCAACCAAAGGTCGTGGACGTATTCGGCCTAGTTAAGCATTAGTTACTAAGTTAACACTTATAACGTAACTAACGGAGATTGTCTAACGGAAGTAAACCTTGAAATTCTCGGATGTCACATCATCCCCTTGTAATTGGAATTTTCGTCCCGAAAATTATTCTTGCGTCGTAGCGTTTGCAGCCTCGGCTGTCGTCGCTGGGGAAAGAAAGCAAAAGTTTTAGGGTCGCCACATAAAGCCTGTTAGAATTAGCAGAATAAAATGAATCTAAATTTTTACCGCCTTGTGGTGTAGCATCAGATATGCAAGAAGACTCTTCAGAAGAAATCTTTTCATCTGCAGATGGTGAAGATACTTTCTTCTTCCAAAACTGAGGCTTCTTCTCTGTAGACACCTTCTGTTTCTGTTTCTGCTCATCTTTCAACTTCTTCTTGTTGGAATCATTAATCGGAACTTCTTTTTCTTCATATCCCAAACCACCATTTTTCTGCTTAGGATGTTCTTTCAAAGAATGCCCTTGTGAAGCTAGACGAGAAAATTCATCTTTGATAGCTTTAACACCAACTTCCTTATTTAGTAAAGATTCATCAATCACAATATTAGAAAAATCAGGACTTTTCACATGACCTGGATTCCCTTAAAAAATCTTTTCTTTATCAAGAAATGTAGACTTGGAATCAAACTTCAATCCTTTGCAATAATCAACCCCCTTTTTATTCATCTTAGTCTTTGACTTTTGTGCTTTTCCAGACTTAACACCATCGCCTTCAGGAAAATCTTGCAACTTTTGACTTAAATCATCATTAGATGGCTTTTTCAGATCAATCACTTGATCAGGAACTGCATGATTATCAACATCACTACTTGGTTTTCCATCTCGTTCCATATGATACAGATAATTCTGAAACACACTTGATGTATTGCAATTCTCAAGTTTTCGTTGAAGATCAAGCATTTTAATCTTTATCTCAGAAACCTTTGTATTAGCTTCCAGTAATTCCTTTTGAGAAGCAATCAATTGCTCAGACAATTCGTTATACTTAAGCTTTTGACTATACATTTTGTCACATCCAGCAAGAACTTCGGCAATAACTTTCTCTACCTGTTTCTTATAATATGCAACATCTTGTTTCAAAATGTCATTTTGACTTTGAACCTCACATTTTTCATCACGTAACTTTGTGAGTTCCTCCTGAAGTTGGATTATTCTATCAGCAGCTTCGACAGCAATTTTATTAACATTTTCATATTTCTGTTGAAGAGGATAATATTTTGCAAATAAAGCATCAAAATCTTCAACAGCTTCCTTTTCATTAGCTTTAGCTTTATTGCATTCTTCAATTAACACTTCTTTTTCTTTCAACCAATCTTCCTTAATTTTAACAACAGCAGTACACGTTGTACACGAGGAAGATGCACTCTGTTGAATTTTTGCTTCGTAACCATCATGAATTTTATTTTTCCATTCCTCCAATTCTTTTCTCAGAGCACTATTCTCTTTAGATAACTTCACTTCTTTCTTCTCTAATTCTTCAATTTTACCTTTAAACTTCAACTCTTGATCAACCGTTTTCTGAGTAATTGTAGACATATGTTCTTCACACTGTTTCTTTACAAAATCCCATATCAGCTTTGCGTTTCCATAATCTCTGACTTGATTTCTAAGAGTTATAGGCAAAGCTAACCGAACAAGTGCTTTGGCCTTTTCATTTTGATGGTATGATTCCTTTTCTTCAATTGAAAATTTCCATCTCATCTTACACTGACCACCAAAAGTTGTTGGATACCGATATTCATTTGAAATCGGTAACCATAACCGTTTATCCAAGTTAACAATATATGCTCTAAAATTTGTTGACCAACCATGATAATCTTTAAGATTTATCAACTTCGGCACATTCTGACTATGTCTCTCAATAAATGCATCAACTGCATACATTTTGAAAATTGTGAAATTGGATAACAAAACTTCAAACTCGAAAACGGAGATGTTAGAATTTGATTTTGAAAATCAACTTTGAACGAACAATGTAGAGCTCGTCGAGACGATCGATTTGAGTACTTATGGCTCTCGTAGCGATTTACGATGCAAAAGTTATGACACTTTTAAGAAACTGCCATCGGACCAAATGTACCCGGCGGACCAAATGGTACGGGGCGGACCAAATGGTCCGCTGAAACTGCCCCGGACCAAATTTTAAGATTGTCTTCCGGACCAGATTTGTTCTTCTAGTGGACCAGAATTTCCAGTGGCGGACCAGACTGAAATTGATGAATTTTTCGAGTTTTTTGATGTTTTGAGCTAGAATATGGATCAGTAAGGTGCGAAAACTCACTAGGAACACTCAGAAATCATTTTTTTTTACCTCGGAAACACTCGGAATTAGAGAAATTTGATGAAAAACCATAGAAACCCACTTTCTCTCACTAGAAAAATCAAGTTTCGATCAATTCAAACCAGCAGAGCAACCTGGATTTGCTCTGATACCAATTGTAGAACACTTAATCGATCTTGCTAGTGCATGATTACAATCGGATTTGAGCACAACGAGGTAAATAAACTTCTTTGTATTGATCACTACTCGTAACAGAGAGAACAGAGAGTTTACAGGTTTACACCAGTGAAAACACACAGTTAAAACGCTCAAACCTTACTCGCTATATCTCTCAACAAGCTAAGACCTATAAATAGGCAACTGGCCAGCAGACCAACTAACCAGCGTACCAGGTGGTCCGGCGTACCACCTGGTCCGCCACTGGTCCGCTAGAACCAGAAAACCTAGACTTACAAATTACATACTCAAAAGAACAAGACCTAGCACTAGACAACTATATATGCTTCTACAGATCCTTTAAGGTTTAAAACGATTAACGCGTTTTCAAGATGGATTGGTGCAAACGTACCAACTTAAGATTCCGAGGACATGCCCTAGTCAGTCAGTACGACTAAGAGGAAATCCCTAGTTCGCCAGTACGGCACCGGGCATGACCCCAGAAATAACTTAAAGATTATCTAGTGACCCAGGATTATTGACATAATCCAGGGTTATAACGGCGGAAACCTAAGTAAATTAACTACTTGGCTACTTAATTCTAATTGTTATGTTCATATGACAGGAAACAATCATAGATCTACTGAAGCTGCGAGGAGTCCTAAATCCTGGGGGCAACCCAGGAATACTAAGGTAAACCCTAGAATGATTCCACGCATTAGCAGATATCTTTTAAATATTTCGAACACAAACATGTAACTAAAGGAAGTTATATTAAAAGACCCATCCTGGGTCCGGAAAAGCTCTGGCCACCCAGGATGGGGGCATGTCTAAAACCTTAGATTCGAAATCCAGGGGTGGGGCATAATTGTCTTAAAAACAAAAATGGGAAACATCAACCGGCATCACATCACAAACATGAAATTAAAATTGTTTTTATAACAAGAACCACAAAAACGAGAAGACGACCCCCAACCTTCAGACTGCATCCTGGGTCGTCTCCTTAGCTTCTTCCACCGGCACCTCCTCTGCTGCCTTGGGCTCCTGGGCTGGCGTATCCCCCTCCTTGGGCTGGTCAATGTCCATGGCGTGATCAGCAGAACCCTTGGATGGGTTACCCTTGCTGGTTCCAGGGTCGGCTTTAGGGTCACACCCAGCAGGGATGGTTGCGGCTAGTTCACGCAGTTTAGCTGCCCATTCAGTCACATCCCATTTGGGGTTTTTGAACCCCAGGTCCCTGGCATCCTTAGCCATTTTCAGCCTGCATTGGAGAAGCGAGATGCGGGCTATTAGCCTGCCCTCGTCACCCTTTGAAGCCAAGGCAGCCTCGTGATCAGCCCGCGCTTCCACAGCATTCCTCTCCAGGTCCTGGACCAGCCCCAGGTTCTTGTTAGCCACCACCCTGGTCAGGTTCAGCTCCTTGTTCAGAGCAACGACCTCCCTCTTGGCTGAAGACTCAACATCCTGGGCACGTTTTTCAGCAGCCTGGACCAGCTCAAAGAATAGCCCAATAATCTGCAAGAAAGGGTAATTTAATTAAATATTTTAGACCTTGAATGGCTTAACTATGCCGAAAATTCAGGGGTACCCAGGATTTACTTACTTGGCGAGAGGAGGCTTCAGCATGCGTGAGCAGCCCAGCAGCGTCCATATTTTCCAATGGTTGCAGGGCAGGAGTAGCAGTGGCAGCCCTGGTCTTGCATTTTGTTCCCGAGGCTCTTGAAGAGGGAGCCTGGCAGACATGGGCTCAGCCTTCACTGTGGCCAGGACCTGGATATCTTGTTCAAATCCACCCAGCAGAAAGGCATCCAGGTCCACGTCCTGCGAGGTTGATGGGAGTAGCAGCAGCTGAAGAACAGAAACATGAGAAATCAATAAAATCCAATGAACAAAAGGTAGGGTACAGGATACTTACAACTGGACATGCTATGAGAAGTGAAGGAAGCAGCTTGATGGGGATCCGCCTTGAATTCTCGGTCCTCTTCGGTGATGGTCAAGAATGTCTCGAATCTCTCAAATGCCCCTGGATTTGCAGGACCGATTGAACTCAAGCTAGGCACTTCAAAACAGAAAAATCCAAGGTCAGTATTTGAATAACATATAATGAAAAGAAAATCCTAATCCCTAATGCAGGTGAAAAACTACCCTCTACTTTCCACCTAATTGGAAGACCCATTCCTCCGGGGATGGTTGATCTCTTGACGAAGAAGAATTTTCCCTTCCATTACTCGTGAAATGAAGCCCGAGGAATCATTTGAACCTCCTTGTTCAAAGCCTTGAACAAGAACCAATTACTACCATGAGACTTGAGTTCGTAGCCTAGGGCTAATTCAGGTAACCCAATCAGAGAATCAAACTCCCTATTGAGACGGTCAAGGGTGCCCAGGATTCTCCATATGATGGGGAGGGTTTGGGCATAAGCAAGGCCGGTGGCCTCGAAGAACTCGGCCAAATGACCGGTGAAAGGGTAAGACAGCCCCATGGAAAAAGGGGTGAACGGGAAGCAGACCCATGTTTCAGAGCTGAAATCTGACCTAAGCCTTCTATCGAAAGGTTTGATTTCAGCAGAAGAAGGAAGAAGACCTGACGACGACAATGCTTCAATGTTGTCTTTGGTGAAGGTGCAGGTCTCTAGTTCCCGGCTTTGCAGGTAATTTTGATCGAGGAAATCCTCGATTCTCGTCTTTTTAGCTAGGGTTTCCAATCGGATCTTCTTGCGAGTCATGGTCGGAAAGAAAGAAAAGAAAGGGCTGGAACGAGAGATTACCTGGTCGGAGAAGGTCGGAAGCCGGAGATATCAGTGGAAAACTTTGGTCTTGAAAAGTTAATGGGAAGAGGGGAGAGGTTAAAGCTGATATTTAAGGAGGTTAGAAGTTGCAGGGGTGATGGGATGTTACCCCACGACGTGGTGCAATGGATCCTTATTTAACGGACACGATCAAAACAGACGTGGATTAGACCCTAATTTGAAAATTTTCACAGCTGTAACACTTATCAACAACTTGCGAAAATTTGGGGGCAATTGTTATACCCTGAATTTTCGGCTGGTAATCCAGGGTACAGGTATAGACCTAGGGCAGGATTGACCCAGGAATTGTATGACCCGGAATTTGACAGGTAACGCTGAATGACCCTGAATGTATCAGGAGTGAGGTAATGTCCCAGGATGTCATCATAATTCAGGGAAGTTCATATTCATTTTACTTTTGTTATACGTTATTATGGTCTAGGATGAGCATAATCCAGGGTCACCCTTATTGTACGAATGACCCAGCATGTGGAAAAGACCCTGCATGCTAGGACATTGTTACTAATGCTTTTTTGTGCTTATATCTGATCAAGGGCAGGTTGACGAAGTCTACCAACGGTCGAATGGGATGAGCTGGAGACTTATTTCGAACGTGGTCAAAGGGTGTTAGCTGAAAACTCGGTCAACCAACTAAAAAAGACGTTGAAGAGAAGATCCCTGGAATATCGGACAAGTTGTTGAAGAGCTAGGAGTATAAATAGGATATTTAGTCATTTCGTTCAGCTCATTCGAGCTCTGCTTATTGTATTCTCGTATTCAATTCTCTGTTTACTCACTTTACTCAAACGATTTCGTGATCAATAAATTGGTAGCGTGTGTTATCGCTACCCGGGGTTTTTATGCCGGCGGCGCCTTAGAGACATCTAAGGGCTAAGGGTTTTTCCTTAGTAAAATTGTCGGTGTTCTTGTTTGCATTCAAGGCTTTATTTGTGTTACCAAGTTTCTTAATCGATTTCGTAATTAAACTTACATGTTTACCCAGGATTTTGACTTTTGTCCCTGGATTTTAACTGTTTTCCCAGGATTTTTGCAAACAGTTTTCGTATTTTAATCCTAAGCACCAAACCTCACAATCTTATTTGGTTCAAATCTTACTAATTTTGCTTAAGTAATTTTTAGCCAAAACATTAAGTTACACCACTTCACGATCACACGAGTTTTATACTCAATTGTTTGTGTCTTAGATGAATTTTCAACCAAATTTTTCAATTTATGTATTCGTGATTTTGCTATTTCTCTTATGATTCTCGGTATTCTATTACTTTTCATATTCGGTCGTGTTGTGACACTTCAATTCGAGTGTCCTATATGATGTCTCTCACTCTCGTGATTACACACTAAACATTTACTCAGTCGTACCCTTTGTTTCATGATCGATTCTCTCGCATTTCTTAGCTTGGGTCATGGCAATCGTTACCGCAATCGTCAGGTGGCCCAGGAGATTGTTTGGCAAGTAGAACCTACTCTTACCATCCTAATCCTGTGAGTCCTTGATGCTAACCCTATTATCAATGTCACCGTTGCTAAACCCGCTCGCTATTTCAGACATCATATGACGTGCAATCATTCTTTGTGCAAGGCTTTAGGAACCCTACCCACTTCCCATGTTGACACTTCACGAATTGTAACCTCTTCGATCATCGCGTGGGTGTCCGCCACCGATCTGACCTTCCCATGGGCACCTGTTATCAGCCAGATTGAGTTCAGTTCCAAATGTTTTAATCTATGGTGTCAAAGCCAACTCGAGTCACTTTCAATCGTCGGACTGCTTTTGTCATTACCATTGTTTGCTATCACCATGTCACCTCGGATCGCATTCCTCTCGTGTTTCCACTAGTAGCTATCATTAACACTCATGTCATCGGTAATACTGACCGTGGAAACTATGTTGGAGCTTTAAACTCAGAATTTTTTGGATGAATCTGATGTTTATACTTTGTTGTCGTTTAAAATCTTTGACATTCCATGTATTCGTTTCACTTATTTATGATGATGTCTGAAACCTTACCATTCTAAATCATTTGGGCATCCCTGTACCCTGATCAGCATTGTCCCTTGCGGGATTCCGAACCATTTGTTCCTTGTATCATTTCGTTCGTTGGGTGTACGTTGGGTGAATTCTCGTTGGTGGATTCGTGAGTTTACAAGTTGCGTAGTTACGGGATTACATGCATACCTGCAAACAAGTGGGCACATTGCGGGTTACGAACCTACGCACACATGACCCTCGTGTTTTGTTAAAAACTTCAAGTTACCACTTTAATTCCTTCATTTTGATACTTCTCGCGTATCTTTTGGGTATGTTTATCGGAGAGTCTACCCGTTTTGTTTATGGGATTACATGTGTATGAGTTTATGACTTTATGACCTCTCGAGTAGATAACCTTATACGCATACCGATATCAAAATCTATCCGTCCGACATTAGATCGTCGAGTTTTTTCTGCCTTGCGACCTAACTCTTTGATTATCGTGCTTCGGCTTTGTTCGCTGTTAGCACCTTCTGACCCTTTTTCCTTTCACCTCTATGTACGCTCGGAGTTTATTTTGGTCATCATTAAAAATCTGTGTGTTTTAAAAGAGATCATTCATATCTCGCCCGGACACTCAGGTCCCGGTAACCCTCGACGATAAACCAGTCTGTGGGCTCAAGTCCACAATTACTTGCTTATAGAGTGCATGCACCTAGGACCCAAAATTGTGAAAGTGCAACATAATGAAAGGGGAATTAGAGACATCCGGAGACATATCGGGTCTTCCTCCCATTCACCAAAACGACTTTCACATCGCCTTTATGCTAGTACGACTCCAGTTGCCAGTCACCTTATCGTCTCTAACCCTCGGAAATAGTTCGCCTATGTGCGATCGTTTCTCTCTCTTGGGTTTTATCTCGTCCGTTGTGTTGATTCTTTTATCGGGTGCTTTCTATGTGTCAAAGTTTTCGTTCGCATGAAGATCATTCTTTCATACGCGGTAGTGTCTGGGTCTAAATTCATATTTGGTCTGGCACTTCGCGGCCGTATTCTAAATTCTATCGCTTTGTTTGGCGGTGTATGAATTTGCTTATATCACATTCTTGATTTCAATCATGAGGAAACTCATTTTTTTTAGCCATTGGACTCCGGGATTCATCAACTAGTAGATTCGTGAAGTTGTCTCTTGATTAACTCGATAGTCAGTTTTACGGAATCATTCTTGTCGTCTCATTCCTAGAAATGCCAGGCGTACGCTAATATTGATCGAGGATTCTTATTTTAAACTTATCATTGTATGGATTCGACTCCAAATTGTTGCATATCCTGGATGTTGTTCCGATTACGGATCAATCGTCCTTCATCATAACCTTGTTGGGTCACTCGTTAAATCGGTAATCTATTGCCTTGCGTGTTGTCGTTCGAATTCACAATCTATGGTCGCATTTGAAGGGTACTTTGGGTGGATGTGATCAGTAATCACTATGAGTCGAGTTATTATTCATCTCATGTCATCTATTTTAAAAGGTTAGCGGTTTTCAAGTATGATGATCAATTTGTGTTATTGAGTTGTGATATCTTTCACACTAGCAACCTGCTCAAAATTTAAATAATCTCAGCGCAAAATGTCTCTTAGAGACTCCAAGATATGAATTTGAAAATTTGTTTGCATCACGTGTTAATCAGATCGAAAATAAAACAGAAACAAAATCTCTTTGGCTTTTAGAAAGTTTATATCAAAACACATCGAAAATCTTTTTGAGTTGTCAAACTTATACTAAAACACACCAAAAATCTTTTCATACATTTTCTGAAATGAAATGAAATTTCAATATGGAATCAAACGCTATTTTTGGTATGAGAAAGATCACTATACGGGATCATATTGATCATGACGCACTGAACTACACTTCAATTTCAACTAATTGAAACACATAAGTCATGGTGATTGCCGGTATAATTTGTCCATCTTAAACTCAGAAAGAATCATACTCATAACATCCGGATATGTTAAGGTATTGATTAGGTTATGCTTTGACCAGTGTATCCCACACTATCAGACATATTCAGACATTTTCTTTTTCTCGTATGATAACTTCTTTTTCTTGTGTGATTATACTTGTGATTATAACAAAGCATAATATTTTCATGATATTGTCAACTGTGTTCCATTCAATAGGAAATACAAATGTTAAATCGTCTACCTTAAAGTCGATCTTTCGATACACAGATAAGGCCTCGTATTTAACAAAATAAGAAAGATAAAACAAGTTAATATTTGTGTAACCCAACAACAATCAGGTTGGTACTCCTGTACACGCAGAGAAAGTCCGATGAGTTATACGAAACACCAAAGAAAATAAAGTAGAACATCAAATGAACAACAATCGGGTCGATCTTTCGATACGCAGAGAAAGTCCGATCGTTTGACAAAATAAATAAAATCAAACAAGTTTAAATCTTTGCAAAATGAACACATGTATACACAGTGACTTCTCATTTTGATTTTCACACTTATTTTTCTTTTTATCATGAAATACGCATCAAGATGTTATCCACATGGTCAAGCATTAGTATTTAGTGTATATCACATCTGAATATTTTCTGATTTGCCGAGTCTACTAAGCACATCAAACATGGCTTTTTCATTTACTCTATCCATGAGTCGGATACGTAAGCCAATGTACTATCATTTCCCAATGATCAATTTCTCAAAATTTTATATACTTTGCATGTATTCACCTTCCTTATATATTTTGCATGTATTCATCTTCTTCCCATAACATGCAATTATTTCAATTTCTCTCCTTTACATGTAATTCTCCCCCTTAAAATGAAAAACTTTATTTTTGGATTTTTCATTTTACAAAAATAAGGCTCTATTTTTGTGACGTTTTCAATTTTCTTTTTTGGGTCATTTGCATATATCCCCCTATAAACATGAGAAATTGCATATATCCCCAAATCATGCTTAAAGACCATTGTACATTATACATTGAAAACTTGTATTTTGGGGAAATATGCAAATTTTTTCCAAAGTAGGGGGATATATGCAATTTTTCCATTATATTATAATTGCAACAACGTGATTTAGAATAAAAAAAATTGATATTGAAATGTTTGGATTAAACTAATTAGGCTATAATTTATGTTTTTCACAAAAATCCCCAAATCACGAAGAACCCTAAAAATTGAACTATTAAATAACTTGGAAAAACCTAAAATTAACAGAGGGGTTTTGTAGATAATGAATAACTAGGTGGAAATGACTACTTACTTGATCAATTTGACGAAGAATTGAACCTGGAATCGTACGAACAAGTTGTGAGCCTTAGAAATTAAGGGTTTTTGATTGTCCAAACGAAAATCGTAATTGAAAGAGGGTTTTTGATGGTGACGAGGTTTACAACAGGTTTACGACCCCAATTTATAGTGAATGGGGTCGGAAATGGGTCAATTGGGAGCTTTAAGTTTGGTTTTAATGGAGGTTTTAAGAAAATAGGGGGTTTTGAGTGAAAATCTTTAATTAGCAACGGTTTTTAATTATAAAGATGTCATTAAACTCGAGTCATGATTTGGGACATGAAACCGTTGTTAAATGATGGTTTAAATGATGGAAAATGGTTGAAAAAGGTGGTCAAGGGGGGTTACGATCATAATTAAAGAAGAAGAAAGAAAAAAGTTACAGGCGCGTGAAGGAGGAAAAGGGAGGGAGGAAGACACGCGCTGGTTTCACTATATTATTTATGGTGTCAGAGTATAAACACAAAAACAGAATTGGCCTAATGGTTATGGGCATGACATGTGAGGTAGGAGGTCGTCGGTTCGAATCCCATTGCCCAAATTCCTATTTATTTTTTGTTTATTTATTTTCCTAACTTAAATACAAAACATAAAAGACACAATTTATATCCCAAAGTTTATATTTAAAACCCGATCTTTCGCATAGTTTTATTTACAAAGTAATTATTAACGTAAAATAAATTTGACATCCGAAATTATAAAACTATTTACAAAGTTTATTGAAATTACATAAATGGCCCAAACTTTCAATATTTAAAGTTTTAACCCAAAACTTTCATTCAACTATTTTTTTTTTGTTTAAATTGTGCGCGTAACTCGTATTGTCCATATTTGCCACACATATATAGCATACTTAAGTCTCGATCTAACTTAACTAAATTGAAAGCTTGTAATATTGAAATCCAGATCTAACTTAACTAAATTGAAAGCGGATGTTACATGATACATCTGCTTTGATTGTCACTCATGATCAACAAGATGATTACTGTTCAGATTCGAGTTCAGAACCAAGTTCCTACGAATCAACTAAAAATATGGAAAGTTTGTTGAAAGAAAATACATCATTTTTTAATGAAATTAGCAAGAGTTTTGATGAACTTAAGTTGGTGAAGGAGGATTTGGTAGTTTCTAAGAAGAACGAGAAAGAATTGACTGTGAAGAATGATTTGTTGGAAATGGAGATTACATTGAATACCAAAGTTCTTCAGTATGTAAAGAATGATTTGGAGATGTTTAAAAAGAATGAAAGGGATTGTGAAGAACGAATTGCTAAATTGATTAAAGAGAAGGAGGAATTGGTTAAAGAAGTGAAGAAATGGAAAGATGAAGCAGAAAATGCTGCTAATGATTTTCAAAACTTGTTTGATAAATCAAAAATCAAGCTTGATTTGCTCACAAAGAATGCTGAAGAATATGATGCTAAGATTGAGGCATATCAAGTTGATATGGGGAAGTTGTTGGATGAGAAGAGAGAGTTGGTTAGTGTTAACAAAGTGCACACTGCGAATCTGGAAATCCAAAAGCGAAATGAGGTTAAACTGAAGAAATAATTATTTGATGGGATCGAAAATCTCCGATTGCAAGAATTTGAAACTCACAAAGTTGCAAAGAGATTGATAGCTACCGAGAAGGAGTTGCAAAGAGATTGATAGCTACAAAGTTGTAAAAATTTCAAACTCACAAACTCACAAAGTTGCAAAGAGATTCATCAAAAACTGAATTACCAAAACAACAACAATTCTCGAAACCAAAGTTGGTTTCAAAGCAAAACCAGGACACTGGTCAACCAGAAGCAGTTGCTTCGGGTCAAGTTAAAATCTAATGAGTTTGACCAGTGTGCAGGTACTTCTAGAAGACCTATCGACGATTGCAAAGTTGTTGATGGAGGAGTATTCTGCTTAACTTAAATTTCATGATATATCTTTCTAACCTGCAGGTTTTTTGAAATTCTACACTGAAAGGTATCTGTGTTCGTTGATCAATTTTCTTTCTTTACATTTCGTTTGTGTTTAAAAAAGAAGGAAAAATTGCATATATCCCCCTACTTTGGAAAAAAATTGCATATTTCCCCAAAATACAAGTTTTCAAATAATTACTTTGTCTATTTTATTACTTGTTATCATCTTCTAAATATATATATATTAAAACATTATATATATTATATCTATATGTCTATATATATCACATGATGGAATTATTTATTCCTTAGGATGTTAACTATAAATAATAATAAAATTTATGATGGTTCCTTAAATCATTAGATCCTATTATAAAATTACTTTTATAATTAGTGTATATATCATTTCTTTGTAATAGTTATATCATTATAGCCAAAATACATTTCAACTTCATATATTATTTTTACGAGTCGTTCATCCTCGTATTATTAATCAAGTAAAAAACATCTTATACAAGACTTTAAGGATTGCTTAGACGCTTGTAATAGTATTATTATATTTATTATTATTGTTATTAATATCATTAATATTGTTATCATATTCAACGCTTATTACATCAAAATTTATGTGGTTATTATCATCATTATTATTATTATTGTTATTATTATTATTATTATTACTATTATTATTACTATTATTATTATTATTATTATTATTATTATTATTAGTTAATGTTGTAACAAAAGTCAAACCTATTATATTAACTCAATGAGTTATTCAAATAATTAAAGAATATTAAAACACATCTCATTTATGTCATAGGAATTTACTTAACATTTATATTACTCATAAATACACTATATAATATTTGTCAAAAAAAAAAAATAACATTTCTTTAAACTAAACCCCAAATACCCGCGAACCCCTAGTCTCCTAGCTTCGTTATTCAACTAGGTCCCCTCGTTTTCCTTTAGGTTGACCTCCGGGACTACTACTATCATTCTCGCGTTCTTTCTTGGAAACTCTTCAACCTATCAAGTGAGTAATCCTTGCCCCTTTTTTGTGTTTTACATTTTCGGGTGCAACATGTATCCTATATCAATCTATTGATTTTCATGATTTTCATATAATGCGATTGTAGACCATATGTGTGAATGTGTGTAGGATTTCATTCTAGCATAACTTGTCAATGTGTTGGATTACATGTTTCTCATAGTGTTACATGTATGTCATGTCGCATAAACATTAACGTAAGGCCTGGGGAATCAAAGATAGATCTATTGGCTGACAACCCACTTAACTTGACAGGTTCTGGCGTTGGGTGTTTGAGACCTATTTCATAGAGTCTAACCTTCGGGTTAGGGAATCCTTGTCATTAAGGGTTGTTTATGCATTATTTTCATGTTTTTAAATTTATCTAGTATGTTGATCTTTCATCTCATTCTATCATAGGATACAATTCGCATGTTTTCATTTCATATATCATGTTACATATTAAACCTGTGATTACTCACCAACTTTGTAGTTGACCTTAACTTATACATGTTACAGGAAATGTCAATGCTTGATCCAAGTGGTTCCACGTAGGGATTTGAACCTAGTTAATTTTTTAATAAGAAATAATTGAATCATTTATGTTTGAATTTCAAGTTTATGTAATGACTTTTGATTATCAATAAAATTGTGCTATTTAAATATTGACATCTTAATTTAGTTTTCATGAGCTTTTGGGCAATCTAATCATGCCCCGACGTTTCCGCCGTCGGTTGGGGTGTGACAGATTAGTATTAGAGCCATGGCTATAGGGAACTAGGTTATTAGAAACGGATGACCTAGACTATCGCCTTAGGTGTCCAAGACACGAAATCTCGTGTATTGCATGCCTAGCTTAGGGATTGCCCTTTTATTCTTACTTTGCCTTAGTTAGGGTATGTGTTGTACTTTATCGTACACTTTACGCTGTCTCCCAAACTCAAGCTTAGCACTTAGCACACACATACACGAAATCTTCTGGCTTCCTAGCCTTTTTCTTTAGTAATGGTGCCTTACGTGCCATTTTAGGATCTTGTTGTGTTTTTCAAATTCCGTCAGAGTTAGGTTTTTAGCATTGGACATGTAGTAACTAGAAGGGTGAAAGCACCGGTAGTTGGGGTCTCTGTCAAGGTAAGTGTTGCGTACAAATACGGACCTATCGTCGGACCTGGATGCTTACGTGGGACGCCCTGATGAGAGTGTTGTAGCCTATTAGGCCAAAGCATGTCACAAAAACACTACCTGGAACCATATTAACCCTGATCAGTCAAGGTTGTAGTTTCCCAATCGGGAAATGAGAGCCATTCCATATGTTTATAACAAGTTAAAATCAATTTCATGTTTTGCATGCGATTTCATGATACCAAATTATTTTTCTATTTAGAATTTATGTTGTCCCCTTTATTCTCAAATTCTATGGTATTTTATCTAACCACCACTTTCATGCTTTTAATTTCATTTTCGCAATTCTCACTATTGAACTTTTAATTTTCATGATTCTACAGGTTTCCCCTCTTACGTTCGAGTTGAATGAATTTCCATATTCAAACCTCCTGTGTTTTATCATATCAAGTCGCATTTTTGTGATGTATGCTTTATAAATTCGTACAACATTCCTAAGTCGTATCACTCTCATACGTTATGCTACGATTTACCTTTTTGGATTACAATATCATTCTGGGCCAAGTTTAAATTTCAAATATTCTCCTGTCATTTATTTAATAGATCGAGTTTCGTGATTTCTCGATACCATCCATGGGTTATTTCACAATGTTTATACAATCAATATGTTAACCTCACGATTTCACATACTCCGGATTTTTCACACATCGTCCTTGTATTTCAGATTCATGTCATTCATCGTCATCACAATTGTGTTATGGGGCTGATTATCCCATTTTAAACCAAAACCTCATGATTTCATAAAACACTCTTGTAAATTTTTGAAACCTTCGTTTCATAATACGCAAGTCTCGGTCGTTTGATCATTTCTTGTTATCAACCAATCTTGGACTTAACTCAGCAGCCCATTGTTCCATCCTAGCTCAACCTGTTGCACAAATGCCCAATGGACACACCTGTGTGGTGATTCATGCAACCCTACAGCGTGTGTCATACGTTGGCCATTGCAGGCAATACTTCGGTCAAACTAGTCAATCCGCATAGTCATATTCTGATTTCAAATTAAATTACTGGTTGAATCTGGCCACTCGGTTTCCAAGTTTACGATTTCTGGTAATTTATTTTTAGCACTTGTCCGGTGTACAACCCAAAACGATATACGTTCATCATTTCAAAACCTATTTATGGCACATATCTCTTCTTAAAAAAAAACTCATTTGTGGGTGAGCGAATTCTTGTCGATGAGTTCACGAGTTTACAGGTTTGCATGGTTACGGGATTACATGCTTACGAGCTAAAGCGTTTGCCCATTACCAATCCTACGAACTCACACGTACATGATAATCCGTTTTCGAAATAATAGATTATTCATTTTTGAACTCCTCCAAAAAAAAATCACGTTTTGCATACATGTGTAGAAATCTACTCGTTTAAGAATTTATGAGTTTACAAGTCCACATGTTTTCCGAATTGCATTTATACGAGTTTATGACCTTACATTTTTACGGGTGAATAACTTTAAATGTTTATAATATTCAAAAGACTTGTCATTTATATCCGAGGTTATTTTGCAATCGCAACTACGCAGTGTTGTTGGGCTATACATTGTAAGGCATGAACATTAGATTGGGCTTTCATTGTTTGGGCTTAAGGTGTTTATAACTTTGGGCTTCTTGGACCGATTTCTTTATGTTTATGATTGGGCTAAGGGTTTTGTAGACGGTAGTATATAAACCCTCATAGTTTTTATGATTACTGAGCTTTGGAGATTACGATTTCTCTCTCTCTATTGTATTTCCGATCGGTTTCACTAGCTCAAAGAAAGTATTTGTGTTTCATTCAAGATTTGATCTTTGTTAAATCTATTTCTTCTACTTTCTTCTTGAATCAATCACTTATGAGGATTCTGCACTCGTTTGTGATATCAATATCGTGTTTGGTAGATTTTCTAGACTAACAATTGGTATCAGAGCCAAGAATCACTGATTCGAGGTTCTCACGGTATTGGATTCAAGTGTTTTCTGGAAAAAGGTTCGTTTTTTGAAGGTTTTGAAGCTGTTTGAGGTGTTTACGATCTGCACTGCTGCTGTTCTTGAGGTTTACGACATTTTTTCTGGGTTTGTTTGTGTGTTTACGACTGCAAATTCTTGAAGATCATCATCGGAAACGTGTTTACGAGTTCAAGCTTCGATTTTTATCCGATTACGACCAAGAAACTGGTGTTTACGACATTTTCTCATCGGAATCGAGAGTTTACGACTTTTGTTTTCCGGATCAGGGGTTTACGATTCAACTCAATCTGATACAGAGTTTACGATCCGCTTCTATCGGAAACAGTGTTTACGACCTGAGTTTACGATCCGGTGTTACTTCTTATCGTAATCAGGTGTTTACGACTTGGCTGTGATCGTAATCAAGTGTTTACGATCATAATCTCTCTTTTTGGACATTTGGACTTTAGTTTTAAGTTTTCCTAAGCTTACATTATGGATTTCGAACCAAGCATGTATCAGAAGTTGGATTTTGAGATTGGATCCATCACTCGTCCACCAAGACTCACATCGGCGGATAACTTTCAGGAGTGGAAATATAGGTTTGAAAACCACTTGAAGAGTGTTGATCTAAGACTATGGAGAGCAGTAATTCATGGGCCATACACGCCTACACACTCAGAGGGAGTTAATGCAGGGAAGGCTAAAAAGGAAGACGAATATGATGATGATGATTGGGAAAGATGTAACAAAGCTGAGAGGGCGTTTGCTATTATGACTATGGCACTAACACCAGATATTGCACAAGGATTTAAGCACCGCAAGACTGCAAAGCAACTCTGGAATGCTTTGGTAGTGGCATATGAAGGAAATCCAGACATAAAGGCAAGCCGTAAGCAAATGCTGAAGCAGAAATTCAATCTGTACAACCACATTCAAGGAGAATCCTTTGAAGCACAAGTGCAAAGGTCCGTGTCTCTGATGGCCGAAATGTCAAGCTACAATGTTGAACCAGATCAGGAAGATAAGAATCTGAAACTGCTGAATAGCTTACCCAAATCCTGGAATACCAACATCTCCATCATTAAAGACAACAACAAGCTGAGTGAGCTATCTCTTGATGAGATGATCAACAAACTGAAGTCAAAACTTATTGATGACAAGCAGAGAGAATTGAACCATATAAGCTCTCTTAGTTTGGCGAGAAAACTGAACCAAGCACTGTTGTCAGAATAAGTGGAGTCTAAGCAAGACGGAAAGTTAACTGGGAGTGGAACGAGCTCTGTCGCAAAGTCAACTGGATTTGTGGCACAACCTCAAGAAAGTTCAAGTGGAGGTGTCAACCCTGATGCTACAAATGATCCCAACTTTGCCCTCGGAATGGGATTTATGAACAGTTATCATGCTCTTATGGCCGGAACTTTAGTCCCTACTGAGATGCTGTCGGGTGAGCTAAACCAGATAAATCTTGAAGATGTAGAGATGTTAGATGTTTCTTGGCAGATGGCAATGGTTGTTTTCAGAGCAAAGAAGTTCATGGCAAAGACTAGGAGAAATGTGTGGAAGGATCAAGATAAGATAAGGATGGGGTTTGACAAGAGCAAACTGAGGTGCTACAACTGTGACGAGTAGGGGCATTTCGCAAGAGAGTGCACCAAGCCGAGGAGAGAAAGAACAGAAGAAAGGAAAGCAACAGATAACAAAGGAAAGGCAGAGTCAAGTGCTTTGGTTGTACAGGAAGGAGGTGGATATGACTGGACTCCTCAGATCAAAGAGTTTAGCCTGTCGCATGCAATGATTGTTGATATGGAAAAGGATGATGAGGAAGAGCATGCGTTTGTTGTCACTGATGAGACACCTGAAGAGAACCAGGTCGAAGACAAGGAAGCCTTTGCTGCTGAGGTTGATAACATCAAGGTATGTCCTAATCCCACTTGTGCACGTTTAATTCTTGGACTTAGGCAAATTTGTAAAAATTATGAGATAGAACTGTTTGAGATAAAATGCGAAAGGAGTTCATTCAGGGGTAGATGGCAAAAGAATAAGGAGAAGGTAAAAGATCAGAAACTAGACATTGTGAAATATCAAAAACTGGCAACTGAGAAAACTCTCCTGTATGACAATGCTAAGTTAGAAATAGCTGAGCTTAGTAAGCAGATAGATGAACTTAAGCATCAAAACAATGAATTGCAAGTAAAATTAGATGTGAACCAAATGAGAAACAAGAGAATGCTTCAGGCAGGTAAGGCTTTGTCCAATTGCATCACTGATGTTAGATTTGGAAAAGATAAAGGAGGAATAGGAATTGGTTTCACTGAAAAGAATAAGAACAATGTTCCTCAACCGGTGCCTAGGGATGTTATAGGTATGATCTTTGAGGAGGACCAGATAGATAGATCTACATCTGAAATGCATGAAGCAGGACCTCCCATAGATAGTGTTTTGGTTGGAGTGAAACCTTTGATAGATGAGGAAGTTGAAAATGAGAAACACATGATGTATAGGTTGGGTAATCAGAACGAAACTATGGCATCCACAAGTAAATCGGGTCCATCCCAGGAACCATTAAACGATAATGTTGGTTCTTCTGACATATTTGTTTCATGTGCAGATGAAGTAGGTATTGAAGATGTTTCTGGGGAGGATGCTGAATGTTTGAAAGTCAATGAATGTCATATGTCTAGTAGTTTAATGTATGATTTAACTAAGGACGATGTTCTGGCATCTGTGTCAGAACTTAATACGTCCAAGTCAAAACAATTAGTTGTATCTTTGTTATCAAAACATGTTTATGATTCCAATGAAAAAGTTAATGGTTTTAAAATTCGCGTGCCTAACACTAAAGTTGGTCGTGAGACTAAGCCAAAGGACTTTGTTGCTTATCCCCAGGTTGTGTCGACTTTCAATAGAACAAACAAGTCTAAATCAGAACAATTTTGTTTAATCACACAACCGGAAAAAGCTACAAAACATGTTATACACAAATGGGATGATAAGCCAGAATGGAAGTCGTCTTACCCAAGACGCTCATACCTCTGTAGTGATGTCAATGGGCCTAGACTCATGAATTGCTTTCAATGTGGAAAACCAGGACACTTTGCTGCTAATTGTGTGAATAGACCATTTCAACCATACTATCCGCAAAACCCACGGACTAGTATGTTGGAGAAAATGATGACAGGAGAAAAGCAAAAGCAAAAGCAACAAGCTTTGTCTCAGGGGAAGCAGTGTTTAGAACCAATGAAGACTCAACAGTCTAAGGTTTCAAACACAAAGGCACCGGTGACAAAGCCTGTTGTTGAAAAGTGGAATGTGGCCAAAACTCCAAAACCAACTTATATATCTAAAGGAGTTTACAAAAGGAATGATAAGATAAAACCAGAATTTGTTGAGAAACAAGTGGCTAAAGTCAAAAGAGTTAATAAACCTAATGGCAAAGCAAAGGTTAAGCAACATGTTTTAAAACAAAAAGGTGTCACTCAAACAAAACAACTTGTTTACACAAAACTGAAACTTGAGTGGACACCTCTTTAAAAGCCAGCTGGTAAAAAGGCCACATCACCACAAAAGAAACCTGTGTCAGTCAAGAACTCACCAAATGTGTTGAAACCACAGAAAACCACCACCTGGAAACCAAAAGTCAACATTCAAAATGTGAATGTACCTGAATCAAAGCCAGAAATGACCCTCCAATTAGTTATTTACATTGATTCCAAAGGTGTGCCCATATCTGTTATGGCCTGGGTACCTGAATCTCACTGATCTCTGATTCTTGTAGGGACAGCCAAGAAGATCTATCAACAATCTCTGGTACGTTGATAGTGGTTGCTCCCGACATATGACCGGAGACTTATCCCTTTTGGAAGATGTACACGACTTCAATGGCGGAGGAGTATCATTTGCAGGTGGTGTTGGTGGAAGAATAAGCAAGAAAGGAGTAGTGAGAAATGGAAGTCTGATGTTCTCTGATGTGCACTATGTGGAGAAATTATCTCACAGTTTGCTCAGTGTCTCACAAATTTGTGATAGGGAATATTCAGTCTTGTTCAACCGCAAGGAATGCATCATACTCAAGCCAGGTGTCAAAATTCCAGAGGAGTGTATCTTGATGCGTACTCCGAGAAGAGCAAATTCTTATCAGCTTAATATGGGTCAACCTCCAACCTCAGAAGTAACCTGTCTTATATCCAAACAAAATGAGAATTTAGCTTTATTATGGCATAGGCGTCTGGGGCATGCTAACATGAAGAATTTGACCAAGCTGGCAAAGGGAGAACATGTCAGAAAACTACCTATCAAAGATTTCTCTACTGTAGAAAAATGTGTGGCTTGTGCGAAGGGGAAGCAGCACAAGTTACCGCACCGTCCGAAGATAGCAAATTCAGTATCGTCCGTATTACAACATCTTCACATGGATCTATTTGGGCCAATGCAAGTACAAAGCATCAACAAATTCTCTTACTGTCTCGTGATTGTGGATGACTACTCTCGATTCACTTGGGTCTTCTTTTTATCAAACAAGCATGAAACTCCGATTTTAGTGAAATAGTTTGTCACGCTTATAGAGAATCAGCTGAACAAGAAGGTCAAGGCTATTAGAACGGACAACGGAACAGAATTTAAAAATGCTGAATTGAATATGTTCTGTGGAGAGAAGGGTATAGAGAGACAGTACAGTGCACCCTACACACCCCAACAGAATGGAGTCGCGGAGAGAAGAAACAGCACACTCATTGAAGCCGCAAGAACAATGATGTGTGAAGCTAAATTGCCAATCTTCTTCTGGGCTGAAGCGGTCAACACGGCTTGTTATGTGCAGAATCGTGTACTTTTAAACAAGCATTATGAGAAGACTCCGTATGAGATTGTTTATGGAGAAAAGCCAACGGTGGGATATTTCAAGACATTCGGGTTTCCATGCACGGTTCTGATTCAGTCCGATGTAGGGAAATTCGAAGCTAAGGCTGATGAGTGTTATTTTGTGGGTTATTCGGCAAATAGTGCTTATCGTGTCTACAATAAAACCACCAGAGTAATCATTGAGGCATATAACGTAGACTGGCTTGAAGACAATCCTACAGATGCAGGGAGTGGACCAGATTGGATTTTTGATTATGGGTCACTGTTTGAAGGGTTCAATTTTTCAAATGTTTTCCATCATTTGGGTGAGGAAGAAGATATCATTGCTCAATCATCTGAATCAAGACCTCATGTTGAAAAAGTTAGTGAGAAAGCACCAGATTCAGTTCCCACAAATATCAAAGCAGATACTCCGGGATCTTCGGGAATTCATGATGATTCAGAAATTTCTCAGAACCAAGGTATGAATGATAATTTTGTTAATTCTAACCTTCCTGATTCTGTTTCTGTGCCAGATGTTCAAGCATCAAGGATCAACAGAGACCATCCGATTATCAATATACTTGGGCCAGTTTTAGCAGGTGTTACCACTAGAAGCCGCACGGGAGACATTAATTTCTGCATGTATTCGTGCTTCATCTCCCAGATTGAACCTCCTAATGTAATGCTTGCTCTCAGAGATCCAAGTTGGATTGAGGTGATGCACAATGAATTAAATCAGTTTTCAAAGGTGGGAGTGTGGCGTCTAGTGAAAAGGCCAGAGAACAAGAAGGTTATACCCACACGTTGGTTATATAAGAACCAGAAGGATGACACGGGTATAATTGTCAGAAACAAGGCAAGGTTGATTGTTCAGGGTCACAGACAAATTCATGGAATTGACTATGATGAGGTGTATTCACCTGTGGCTAGATTGGAGGCTATTCGGATATTCCTTGCAGTTGCATCATATCTAAACTTCACAGTGCACCAGATGGACGTCAAGACGGCATTTTTATATGCAGAAATGAATGAGGAAGTTTATGTGACTCAACCACCAGGGTTCATAGATGAGGAGCATCCAGATCATGTGTATCTTCTGGATAAAGTTTGTATAGACTACATCAAGCTCCGCGCACGTGGTATGAGACGCTATCAACTCATCTGGTGGAGAATGGATACACAAGAGGAGTGGTTGATCAGACTCTGTTTAGAAAGAAGGTGAAGGATGATATCATCATGGTGCAGGTTTATGTAGATGACATCATCTACGGGTCAACAAACGAAGAATTATGCACCGAGTTTGAAGAAATAATGAGAAAGAAATTTGAAATGAGTGATCAAGGAGAGATGAGTTTCTTCCTAGCCTTACAAGTGAAACAGGATGAATCTGGGATTCTTATTCACCAAGCAAAATATGTGAATGAGATTCTAGAAAAAATCAAAATGCAAGATTCCAAGCCAATCTGAACTCCCCTGGCATCTCGGCCTCTACTGACAGCAGATGCAGATGGGGAGTCAGTGAGTGAATTCATGTATCGCTCGATGATTGGATCACTTATGTATTTGACAGCAAGCAGGCCAGATATGATGCAGGCAGTGTGTCTGTGTGCCCGCTATCAGGCTAATCCTAAACTTTCACATTTAATTGCTGTTAAACGTATCTTTAGGTATCTGAATGGCAGGCCTAGGCTTGGACTTTGGTACCCAAAGAACACTGATTTCCAATTGTTTGCATTTACTGACAGTGATTATGGAGGTAGTGATCTTGACAAGAAATCAACAACTGGTGGATGTTAGTATCTGGGAGACAGACTTATTTCTTGGCAGAGCAAAAAGCAGCATACCGTCTCAAAGTCAACTGCAGAAGCTGAATATGTGGCAGCATCTGCTGGATGCTCACAGGTAGTATGGATACAAAATCAGCTCACTGATTACGGTATGGAATTTGTTAACACTCCTATCTTTTGTGATAACGCTGCTGCTCTAGAAATTGTGAAAACCCCCGTTCATCATTCAAAAACAAAGCACATAGACATCAAGGTACATTTTATTCGTGATTGTTATGATCGGGAGTTAATTCAGCTCCAAAAAGTGAGCACAGACCAAAATGTGTCTGAAATTTTCACAAAACCCCTCCATCGTCCCAATTTTGAAATGTGTGTCGAAGGCCTAAAGATGATTGCCTTCGAGGAACGATCTGATCAAAATTGCTTGTAAATTATTTTTAAAAAAATGTTTATATTTCAAAAGCCTCATAAAAACAGGGGAAGAAATATCATTGTTTCAGAAAATCTAAAAAATATATGTTTGAGGTTTTTATGATGTCTTTTGTTTGCCTTGAGTTGGTAGGAAGTGATATAAAATTCCAAGACGATCGGAGACCGACACGTGTAAAGCTGAAGTGAAAGACGGCTCAAAGATGATGTGTCGGTAAGCTAAATCAAAAACTATGACCATCCAAGTAAGTGCAGTAAACTTAACTTCTATATATGTTTAGGTTTCCATCCTAGTTTACATAGTTTAAAAAATTGAGTCCCAGCAAAAATGGGTTGAGAGTGGTATCCACCTAGTATTCACTCTCTCACAGGCCATGTTCTGCTGTTATGACAACACCTCATTCAAAAAGAAAAAATGAAAAGAATGAAAAGAAAAAGAAAAAAATGAAAAATGAAAAGAAAAAGAAAAACAATAAAATAATTATTTTGTTTGTTTTTCTCTGCGTGCTTATGCGACGACCTGATCACCAACTGATAATTAAACAAATAAGTGTTTGTCATGATGGTGTTGCATGGTTCCTCAAGTTGGGGGTTTGTGAATCCTCAATAAACTCTGAGGTTGGGTAGGTTTTGCTATGAACAATTGGGTGTGGGGACAGTTAAACATGACGGTAATTATGTACCATAATTATGCACTTAAAACATTTTATCTGGATGTGAGTTTATATGATTTCAAAAAAAATTTGAGCAATCGTCTAGAGCGTCGAGTAACTGAAGCTGAAAAGGGTTCCTCAGTTAAAGATTTTTCTGGTTTGATCCATGAATTTACATCAGCTTCGATGCAAGTGATTTTTTAATTTCTGTAATTAGGTTTTAATTGATTTATGGTTTATTTTATCTTTCAAGTCTTTAAATGTTTAATTTTTTTTTATTTTATGATCAAGATCAGATACTCGGGGTTTGAGTCTGAGGGGAAGCTTCGTAAATTCTCAAATTTTCTTCAAAGTTAACACGTTTTTAAAAGAATTAACATTTTTAAGAGGTTTGGGAGGCTTGTAAAATGTTTTGAAACTTGAGGGGGCAAAATGAAAATTTTTCTTTAACAAAACCCTCATTTACGATCATAATCTCATTTCCGATCCCTTTCTTTCTCTCTCCTCACTGCGTTTACGATCTGAAGCTCAGAAACCCTAACCGCCCCCTTCTTCACCGGAAAATCACTTTCCGGCCATTTCCGACCACCTACGGTGGAAACCGAACACACCGCAGTCCTCGCCTTCTCATTCCGACCCATACACACACATCAATCGATCATTTTCCCTTCGATTCAGTGCTCTAATCCCAGTTTTTCGTGTTTTCTGTTTATTAATCGGTGCTCATCCTCTTTTTCCTCAAATTTCTTGTCAAAAACTCGAGATTAGAAGTTGTTTCTAAGTATACGATACTTAAAAGGTAGTTTTAGATGTTCATTTTACATAAATGTTGAGTGTTGAAGTGTTTATGAAGCTTTGCAGGTACAACAATGGAGGTCGTCTGCGTTTACGATTATCGGGAGGTTGAAGACGACGATTCGGTGTTTATGATCGGGTTTCCGATGTTGTTTACGATCGTCATTTACGATGGATTGTGTTCTCGATCATGGATGATTACGATCGTCGGTGTTTACGATAGGGTCTTGCGATTACGATTGGACCTATATCGGTCTTTTGTTTGACCCGATCGTGAACCCATAGATGGATCGTAAACATGAATAGTAGATCGTAAACCCACTTGAATTTTGACTTAAAATCATAAACACTTAAATAAACCCAAAAATGATTTTATTATCTTATTAAACTTAATCGTTTTAAGATAAAATTGAATGTGTTGATTTTAAAGAATGTGTTTAGTTAAATTGTGGTTCAAAATCAAATTCTTTACGTTAAAAGTCTCAATTGATCTTTTTGGAGATTAAAAAGATAATCTGATAATCAATTGAACTTCAAGATGGCTTTAACAAACATCATGGCTCATTGATATGTTTAAGCCTGATGCATTTGTCTCGTTTCTCAGATGGCAGACGAAATGCTTGATGAAGAGATCCATTTTGAGAGAGACCACTGCCTCCCGGCATATCTTGATGACCCACCAGAGAGGCACATGCAGCTATTTTACTCCTTGGTGGCGGGGCTGAACGTATGCAAGATAAACCATGCTCTAAGAACAAGTATGCTGATCGATGAGCAGCTTGTAAGAGAATTCTGGGGAACAGCGAGAGCAAATGCTGACAAGACGAGTATCTCCGCAACAATTCAGAATCGTCAAATTGTGATACTCGAAGAAGACATCCGCTAGGGATTGAACATCAATGACAAAGCTGAAGATCCAATAGAGTACTCAAAGACTCTTGTATTGGAAGGTGCTCAGACGTTGGGATATGAAGGAAAGTTCCCTACCATCTTCAAGAAGTTATTGCCACACTACTGGAGGTGTTTGGCTCATTACTTGCAAAAATCCTTCTTGGGGAAGAGAACTAGTTTTGATTAGCTAAACAAATTGCATGGCACGGCATTTGTAGCACTAGCCTTAGACTGGGATTTCAACTTCTCAAAAATGATGTTGTTGGATTGGGTTGGGAATGCAGATTTGAGTGCAAGAGAACAGTTCCTGATGACACCAAGATTTGTCCAGATGGTGGTCATGAAGAAATATCCCATGATAGAAGAAAGAATAGAGAAATTGGATATCAAGTTCATGGATAATGGAGTGTTCGGCCTGCAAACACAAGACAGAAAAGGAAAGAGCAGTTTCAGGGGAGGATTGAATGGACCAAAAGAGGTGCCTTTCCTGAAGTTGCAAGAGAACAAGTTGAAGAAGAATTTTATGCTGAACCAGAGGTGCACCCAGTCAATGCATCTCTGGCAGAAGATCATGATGTGGCTGCCAATGTTCAAAGGGAACCTGAAAATATACTGTCTGATGAAGACAACATAATGGATGATATCTTCCCTGAGAACGAAATATTCGAGGATGACATCTATTGGGATTTGGGGCCCATCAATCTCAAGAGAGGAAGGGATGACCTGATCACATCTTCAGGCAGCGATGAAACTCCTCCAGAGCTGACTCTGAATATTAATGAAGAGGATTTGACTGAAGAACCCATCCTAGTACGTGAACCTTCTCCGAGGAAAAAGACTGACCCAAGAACTTTGAGATTCAAATTCTTAAAGACCAGCTCGAGCCTAATGGTGTTTGATCATACAGATGCAAATGAACAGACTGATAACACAACTGAACCGGCAATCGTTCAAAGCTCATCTCAAGCCTATGTTCAAGCTACTGTTCAAGAACCAGCACCTATGCAGACTGAGAGTCCTATCCTCCATGTACATAGCCCAGTGCATGAGGAAAGGCAATTTCTAGAGGTTGAAAGCTCTTTTGTTATACCCAGCCCAGTGAAAGTGAGTATCTCTTCAGTGCCAAGTCAGCCCACTGTTGTTCAAGATTCAGGCTTTTTCGGGCAAATGAACAAGCTGTTGACCTGCTGAGGTTTGGTGAAAGAGATATCAATCTTCTCGCCTCCCAACCTTTTCTCGGTGATGAGAATGATCTGGAAAATGCTATACGGGTGGGGATCTTCCATGGAACAGCAAACCAGATCGTCGCAAATGAATGGTGGTCGATCAATGTGCATAATACTTTCAGATTTGATCTGCTGCTGCCATAGGCGGTCTAATGGTTCATGCCTAGGGGAAGATTGTTGGGCTATACATTGTAAGGCATGAACATTAGATTGGGCTTTCATTGTTTGGGCTTAAGGTGTTTACAATTTTGGGCTTCTTGGACCGATTTCTTTATGTTTATGATTGGGCTTAGGGTTTTGTAGAGGGTAGTATATAAACCCTCATAGTGTTTATGATTACTGAGCTTTGGAGATTACGATTTCTCTCTCTCTATTGTATTTCCGATCGGTTTCACTAGCTCAAAGAAAGTATTTGTGTTTCATTCAATATTTGATCTTTGTTAAATCTATTTCTTCTACTTTCTTCTTGAATCAATCACTTACGAGGATTCCGCACTCGTTTGTGATATCAATATCGTGTTTGGTAGATTTTCTGGACGAACAGGTGTTCCAACCATTTTCACCTTGGTGTTATAAACTATTAATACCCTTAACCTTCATTTTTATTCAAACTCATTTTCTGCCATCACTAATGCCAAAACTATGTGTTTCGTGAAGATCGTTCGTTTTTCCACTTGGACAATCAAGTCCTGGCAATCTATGGCGATAAATCATTCCATGGACTCTAGCTCATGTCCGGCGTTAAAGCCCACAAGTACTTGCATAAGGAGTATATGGCCTATCTAGTCAGCATTGTGGACGTTTGTAATCAGGAATAGGGAGTCCAGGACATCCTATTCGTTTGGGGCTTCCGTGAAGTGTTTCCCGAAGACATATTGGGTCTTCCTCCTGTTCGCCAAGACAACTTCCGCATTAACTCACCCGGTACTACTCATGTTGGCAAGTCACCCTATCGCCTCACACTACCTTGTGTCATCCACTTACCTCCAACTCTCAAGGGTTGCTTACTTTCACAAGCACGACCTTCATTGGACTCTTATCACATTCGTGGTGACGATATCCCCGTATCTGTGCTACTTGTATAGTAGTATGGACACTTCACGGTCATGTTCAATGCTTCCTTTTAAATCCATGGTTGTGCCTAGCCACGAGATTCTTCTAGCTAACCAAGCACTTTTGTGAAACTCATGGAACCTGTTGCAACCCTTACGTGGATTATTTCGTTATCTCCTTCGTTGGCGATGTTCGAATTTACTTGAATCCAATTTTCAAAATTTTCACAAAATTTTGTCCTAAAACAACAATCCTTGGAAAAACTCGCATTATTCAATACTCGAGGAATGGAATCAATTCGCTGTTTCTAATGTTGATCTATGGATTCCAACTCGTGTTGTGGATACACGACATGTGGACTCAAAATTTGTAACTCACATCATTCAATAACTGATTTGTGAGTTCAGTTTGTGATTTTCGATTCACAGATGGTGAATTCGTTTGTGATTTTTCAACTCTTGGCTTGCGGTTTTCAACTCTCGACTCGTGAATTCAACTCTCAACTTACGGTTTTCAACTCTTAGTTTGGAGATTTCTATATTTGGTGTGTATATTTCAACATTTCGGTTGGGAATTCAATTTGTGCATTTTAAAGATTTAAACTCGCCCTTGGTAGTTGCCTTTGGCGAATTGATATTCAACTCGCACCATTCAAATTCGTGCCATTCGATTTACAATTTGCAAAACATTCTCTTATCGCGATTGATCCTTGTGATATGGTTATCCCATGTTTTCATGGTCAAATATTTTCACTATCACATGCTTTCATGTTTCTACCATCTCAAGTTTTCATTATCACATGTTTTCATATGTTATCATTACCACATGTTTTGCACTATCACATGCCATCATTGTCACATGCTTTCATTATAACGTGACTACATTACCACATGTTTTCAATATTGCATGTTTTCATTATCACATGTTTTCATTATCACGTGTTATCTACTATCACATGTTTTACCACTCTTGCTAACCAAGACTCATACGAGCTATAACTGTCAGTTGTATGTAATACTAGTTAAGCATGTAATTGATTTTGGATCATAACCGTGAGGTCTTGTCGGTTTAGACGTTTTTTTTTCTTTTCTCGGATTTTTTCTTGACCTCGTGCCTCGAGAAAGGTGGATTAGGTGTGAGTCGCGACACATTTAGCTCACCAGCATCGGATTCGTTCTCTTGGTAAAATCTGACATTGTTTTATCATTTACATTGATTTCAATTTAAGTTATCAATTTCAACTCAATGCAATCACTTACATTGATACCAATTAGTCAAGTTATCAATTTTAAAAAGGATACATGTTAGTCCCTCAACCCCATATCATATTCTATGTCTCTCCTCGTTTGGATATCTTAAAGTATTAAGATCTTGGCTTTCACGTTACGGGCCAATGTATTTTGAAATATCATACAAACTCGTCTTAGAATCAAACAATGACCCTTGATTCCCAGTTTGTTAGTCATCAACTTTGTTATGTCAACTATCAAATGTTATACAATCTACATTTGGCTTTTGTGGTTTCAAGTATTCCTTTATCAAACCTATTTTCCGTATATATATATTTTTAGGGAGAGGCTTCTCAAAGGCAACTAGCACGCTTTTGGAGTACCAATGATGTGGTGGGTTAGCTGGGGTACACCCTATATATATAGCATCAGTGGTGGTTTAGAAGTGAGGTTGGTGCCGGACCGAGAGTTGGCCTAGGTTGTCGTGTCAAAGTGTGTGTCATGAATTTATATCACTGTTTGGAAGGAAACCTTTTACAATTGAGTTGGTAATCAAAAGAGTACCTTCCGGTATAACCTTTTCCTATCCTCTTTCATTTTTCTCTAGTCTCTACTAACTGAATTTCGGAATGAAATTCCCTAAAGTAGGGGTGACTGTAACATCCGCTTCTTTCAGAACCAGAAACGAAACCCGTTTCGATAATTCGAATTTCAATATTACAAGCTTTCAATTTACTTAAGTTAGATCGAGACTTAAGTATGCTATATACTTGTGGCAAATGTGGATAATACGAGTTATGCGCACAATTGAAACAAAAAAAAAATAGTTGTATGAAAGTTTTGGGTTAAAACTTTAAATATTGAAAATTTGGGCCATTTATGTAATTTTGATAAACTTTGTAAATAGTTTTATAATTTCGGATGTCAAATTTATTTTACGTTAATAATTACTTTGTAAATAAAACTATGCGAAAGATCGGGTTTAAAATATAAACTTTGGGATATAAATTGTGTGTTTTATGTGTTGTATTTAAGTTAGGAAAATAAGTAAACAAAAAATAATTAGGAATGAGGGCCATGGGATTCGAACTAGCAACCTCCTACCTCACATGTCATGCCCCTAACCATTAGGTCAATTCTGTTTTTGTGTTTATACTCCGACACCATAATAATATAGTGAAACCAGCGTGTGTCTTCCTCCCTCCTTTTTCCTCCTTCACGCGCCTGTAACCTTTTTCTTTCTTCTTCTTTAATTACGGCCATAACCCCCCTTAACCAACATTTTTCGACCATTTTCCATCATTTAAACCATCATCTAACAACGGTTTCATGTCCCAAATCATGACCCGAGTTTAATGACATCTATATCATTAAAAACCGTTGCTAATTAAAGATTTTCACTCAAAACTCCCCATTTTCTTAAAACCTCCATTAAAACCAAACTTAAAGCTCCCAATTGCCCCATCTCCAACCTCATTCACTATAAATTGAGGTCATAGACCTGTTGTAAACCTCATCACCATCAAAAACCCTCTTTCATTTACGATTTTCATTCGGGCAATAAAAAACCCCTAATTTCTAGGGCTCACAGCTTGTTCGTACAATTCTGGGTTCAATTCTTCGTCAAATTGATCAAGTAAGTAGTCATTTCCACCTAGTTTTTCGTTATCTACAAAACCCCTCTGTTAATTTTTAGGTTTTTCCAAGTTATTTAATAGTTCAATTTTAGGGTTCTTCGTGATTTGGGGATTTTTGGGAAAAATGTAAATTATAGCCTAATTAGTTTAATCCATACATTTCAATATCAATTATTTCTATTCTAAATCACGTTGTTGCAATTATAATATATTCATAATTACTTTGTGTATTTTATTACTTGTTATCATCTTCTAAATATATATATATATATATATATATATATATATATATTAAAAAATTATATATATTATATCTATATGTCTATATATATCTCATGATGGAATTATTTATTCCTTAGGATGTTAACTATAAATAATAATAAAATTTATGATGGTTCCTTAAATCATTAGATCCTATTATAAAATTACTTTTATAATTAGTGTATATATCATTTCTTTGTAATAGTTATAACATTATAGCCTAAATACATTTCAACTTCATATATTGTTTTTACGAGTCGTTCATCCTCGTATTATCAATCAAGTCACAAAAATCTTATACAAGACTTTAGGGATTGCTTAGACGTTTGTAATAGTATTATTATATATATTATTATTGTTATTAATATTATTAATATTGTTATCATATTCAACGCTTATTACATCAAAATTTATGTGGTTATTATCATCATTATTATTATTATTGTTGTTGTTATTATTATTATTATTATTATTATTATTATTATTATTATTATTATTATTTATTATTATTATTATTATTATTATTATTATTATTATTATTATTATTATTATTATTATTATTATTATTATTATTATTATTATTATTATCATTATTAGTTAATGTTGTAACAAAAGCCAAACCTATTATATTAACTCAATGAGTTATTCAAATAATTAAAGAATATTAAAACACATCTCATTTATGCCATACGAATTTACTTAACATTTATATTACTCATAAATACACTATATAATATTTGTCAAAAAAATAACATTTCTTTAAACAAAACCCCAAATGCCCACGAACCCCTAGTCTCCTAGCTTCGTTATTCAACTAGGTCCCCTCATTTTCCTTTAGGTTGACCTTCGGAACTACTACTATCATTCTCTCGTTGTTTCTTGGAAACTCTTCAACCTATCAAGCGAGTAATCATTTCCCCTTTTTCGTGTTTTACATTTTGGGGTGCAACATGTATCCTATATCAATTTATTAATTTTCATGATTTTCATATAATGCGATTGTAGACGATATGTGTGAATGTGTGTAGGATTTCATTCTAGCATAACTTGTCAATGTGTTGGATTTCATGTTTTTCATAGTGTTACATGTATGTCATGTCGCATAAACATTAACGTAAGGTATAGGGAATCAAAGATAGATCTATTGGCTGACAACCCACTCAACTTGACCGGTTATGGCGTTGGGTGTTTGAGACCTATTTCATAGAGTCTAACCTTCGGGTTAGGGAATCCTTGTCATTAAGGGTTGTTTATGCATTATTTTCATGTTGTCATTTTATCTAGTATGTTGATCTTTCATCTCATTCTATCATTGGATACAATTCGCATGTTTTCATTTCATATATCATGTTACATATTAAACCTGTGATTACTCACCAAATTTGTAGTTGACCTTATCTTATACATGTTGTAGGAAATGTCAATGCTTGATCCAAGTTGTTCCACATAGGGATTTAGACCTAGTTTGTGACATCCGAGAATTCCAAGGTTAACTTCCGTTAGACAATCTCCGTTAGTTACGTTATAAGTGTTAACTTAGTAACCAATGCTTAACTAGGCCGAATACGTCCACGACCTTTGGTTGATCACCGAACCCGTCCATATGTGTTATGTGTTCATTTATTTATTGTCATTACGTGCAATGTGATTTGAACGCATGATTTAATATTATTAATAGCCTGACAAATTGTAAATTCTTGATTTTGTGGCAAATTGTATGTTTTTGGTTGCCGGCGAAACTACCGAGCGAAACTACAGGTTCGCCCGGTAGCTAGCCAAGCTGTTCGGATTACATGAGATCAGAGCCAGTTTCGCCTGGCCAGCGAAACTGCCAGCGAAACTAGGCCCTGATATATAATATCTTAATAAACCCTAGTTTCTCCCATTTGCCTCTTTTATACAAAACACACACACTCACCATCTTTTCTCCTGGAAATCTGGTCAGCCGAGAATCACACCGAGCCATCGAGATCTCAGCCCCGAACCATCATCCATTGAGCTTGGAGATCGAAACGTGAGTTCCAAAAACCATTTCTATGCCTTATTGTATGTATTTTCTTAAAAAGCATGCTTAGATCTTCATAGAATCACTTGGTCTTCTGATATGATGCTTAGGGATGCTAGATCTATCATAAAGTCAGTAACTTTACGTGTGAAATCAAACCATAATGAAGATTTATGCTAGATTAGGTCATTTTAGGTTTAAAATGCATTTTTGGTGATTTGATGATAAAAATCCATGTTAAAGGTGTTAAACTTGCTTCTGTGATGTTGGTAAATTTCTATGTATGCTAGATAATGAATTACATGAAATATGGAAGCTGTTAGATTGATTTTTAGGCTGATTTACGTGTTTATCGCGACCAGCGAAACTGTACTGTTCTCTGGGCGAAATTACTTAGCGAAATTATGTATATCTTCATCCAGCGACACTATGGAGCGAAACTGTAGTGTCGCCGGGTAAACCAACCAGACCTGTCCGAACGAAACTACCAAGCGAAATTCCCTGAACGAAGTTCAAACCAGTTTCAAGCGAAACTAGGCTAGCGAAACTGCCTCAGTAGTTTCGGGCGAAACTAGCCTAGCGAAACTGTGTCATCGGGTAAATCCCTAGCGAAATTGCTGCCCGTGCACCTAGCGAAGCTATCTAGCGATAGTAAGTAGCGAAACTATGATCTGACCAAAACCCAACTTGTGCAACTTACTTGAATGCTATGCCATGACTTACATGATTATACAATAATGAAACATGCTTTGATTTCTGTGTTATGTGAACCCTTGTTTATGATCAACCATCGGTGGCGTGTGTCGGTATGTCGTGTCGTAGTTCCAACGTACTATGTTATGGACCATAGTGACGTTAAGTTAAAGATTAGACACCAAAACTAATACTTAAGACCTAAACGTGTTCTTAGGTCTTCGATAAGCAAACAATACTTGGATTACTTAGCAAGTGTAGCAGTGCAACCAAAGGTGAGTGTCACTAACCCATTTACCGTGAACCCGTTTGGGTCACACTGAATAACTTAATGAAAAACAATGCTGACAATCTTATGAGTGCTATGCACCTCTCTGATGAACTTGAAAATTTAGGAGTGCTTGGCACCCACTTGATGAACTTGAAGTGTTTTATGGGAGACACTTGTGAAAAACTCAAATAACTATTTCTAAAACAAAACTGAAAATGTTTTCGGGATTCACGAGAACCCAAAGTAAACCATTTTAATATGGCTAGTGTAGGTTAAAGTCTAAACCACATGATATCACATGATTTCTAAGGATTGCCTTATAACTGAAAAAGTCCTCAACTTAATTGTACCATTAATTGTAAAGCGAGGGGATGTTGGGTAGATCTACTGGAGTTTGACAAACTCCGCCCCGTGGCACAGGGAGTGCACGGAGGGACAATATCAGCCTATCTGACCGTGATCCCGAGAGGACACGGGGGAGGCAAATCCGCGATGGCGTAGGTCCGCAAAACATGATGGCACTGCCACTACAATATAAGTCAGCTTTGGTACAAACTTCCTTAGTGCATGGAACAACGGATTAGCTACCCGCGATATCGGTTGAGCACTTTAACTATACAAGACTAGTACATACCCGATAACGTATGTTACGGACATTTCTTTTACTAAACCATGAAACTATGATGATGGATATCACTAAGCATTGCTTTTCACAAATAAATATTTCATAAATGAATGTTGACACGATTATAATTATAAGACCGGGTCACTGCATGACAAGCCCACCGTGAACTCACCAACCGTTAGGTTGACACTTGCATGGTTTAAACTTTTGCAGATCGCTAAGGAGTATCCGGAGCGGGTTGGCATGGCACAGGAAGACACTTTATTTTTGTTTAAACTTATTTGGGGATTTAAAACAATGAATTTGTAAAGCACGTGGTTAGTGCTAAGAAGTTATTTTTCCGCTGCGTATTTTGAAGAATTTAATTTATGATTTACATTGGACTAACTCTGATTCATTTAGTATTTGTAACTAATGGTTGCGGTCCTGGTTTGCTCGCACCCCTTAACGGTATAAACTCCGTTAGTGGTTGATTAGGGGTGTGACAGATTGGTATCAGAGCCATAAGTTGCAGAGAACTCGAATCACTTTTGAAAAACGATTTGGAAACTGCAACTTGAAACCTTAGTTACAAACGAACAAACAAATTCCCAAAACAAAATTTTTACGTGCCAACCTGGGATACTCGCTCTGCTGTGTAAGTAAAAGCTTAGTACGTATGAAGGTATATATATATATATATATATATATATATATATAAATATATATAGACCGTGTCTAGGTAGTCTAACGGAAAACCTTAGGAAAATTTTCACACACGAATACGAAACGCGAACGCTAATACGCACACTATTCCGGGGAAAGCGACAACGAAAACGATGCTACACGCTACGTCCTGATTTCTACTACGATGACTACGCCGACGGTGACTTTTATGGGAAAGCCGACTTTCGACGATAGCCACTTACGACTTACGACGTACTCCGACGACGCCTCGATTTTGCACAAAATTTTTCTGGACTAATAGTGGGATAACGGGAAATTGTTAATATACATATTATGGGATATGTATAAAGTATAACTGTGACTGAACACTGGCTACTTTAACTGTCCAGCAAGATGTCTGGAAGGGGACACGGAAGGAGCAACATCAACATGACACCTGCACAACTGCAAGCTATGATCAACGAGCACGTGCAAGCCGCAGTGGCAGCCGTTCAAGCTGCATACGCCGCACAGGGTAATTATTATGCCTGTTAAGGCACGAAGCGAATTTATTTTGACCTGTTTAAACTTAAAACCCGAACTATTTATTGCATCAGGAAACCACCATCACTACACGTTTAAGTCCTTCATGGATTGTAAGCCAATGACGTTTTCCGGCGAAGAAGGAGCGGTAGGACTCCTCAGGTGGATCGAGAAATCTGAAAAGGTCTTCTCTATGTGCAACTGCCCTGCTGAGAGCAAAGTGAAGTATGCTACTGGTACTTTCGAGGGAGCTGCTCTCTCCTGGTGGAACGCTGAAATTCAGATGATTGGGGTAAATGCGGCTAACAACATGGATTGGGAAGCATTCAAGGAACTGATTATGGAGGAGTACTGTCCCCGTGACCAAGTGAAGAAGTTAGAGGGCGAATTCTTGAATCTGAAAATGATTGGGTCTGAAGTCGAACAGTATACTGCGCGTTACCATGAGTACGCGGTCTTGTGCCCCACAATGGTTGATGTTGAGTTCAAACGCATTGAGCGTTATCTGGAAGGCCTCGCGCCTCAAATCAAGGGACTAGTGACTGCCAGCAACCCCACAACCGTGCAGCAAGCCATCCGTTTGGCTCACAAGCTCACTGACCAGGAAATTGAGAAGGGTACACTTCCTGCAAAAGCCACAGAGAAGACTGCCTTAAGTGGCAAGAGAAAAGCCGATGATGAAGCTCCTGAAAACTCCATGAACAATCAGAGTGTGGGAAACAGCACTGGGAGGTCCTATAACTCCCAAGGTCAAAGCAAGAGGTCTGGAAATAACAGTGGAAACAACCGCCAGGGCGGTAATGGTCAAAGCAACTACAAGGGTAACTTGCCCATGTGTAACAAGTGTGGGAAGCATCACACTGGTGTTTGTAGAAAGAATTTGAACTGTGAAAGGTGTGGCAAGAAAAGCCATGAGGCGAAGGATTGTTGGACAATTCTTCCCGAGCAACAAAACCGCCTAAGGCAAAACAACAACAATCATGGCAACAACAACTACGGGAACAACCGCAACGGGCAAGGAAACAATCAGAACAACAATGGTGGAGCCCGTGGCTGTTTTGAATGTGGTGCTCAAGGCCACATTAAAAGGGACTGCCCGCAGTTGAGAAGACAGGGAAATGGTAATCAAGGAAACAATGGTGGGAATGGTAATGGCGGAGGAAATGGCAACGGGAATGGCAACAACGGGAATGGTGGAAATGGCAGAGGAAGAGCTTTTATCATGGGCCAAGGTGAAGCTCGCAACGATGCCAACGTGATTAATGGTAAATTCATTCTTAATGGTTTCTTTGCTACTGTATTGTTTGATTCTGGTGCTGAAAGAAGCTTTATTTCCACTAAGTTTGCTAAGCTAATTAATGCTAAACCGATTGCCCTAGACGCTAAATATGTGGTAGAACTAGCGAATGGTAAACTTCATGATACGACTCAGATAGTTAAGGACTGTAAGTTAGAACTAGCTGGCCATACATTAGGAATCAATCTTATGCCTTTCCCGATTGGTAGTTTTGATGTTATAGTAGGAATGGATTGGTTATCTGAAAACCGAGCCGAAATTTTATGCCAAGAAAAAGTGGTTCGTATTCCACTCGAAGGAGGCGAAGTGTTAACAGTTCAAGGCGAAAAAGGTGGAACAGTCACCGGTATTATTTCGTTTCTCAAAGCTCAAAAGTGCCTTCGTAAAGGACATTTTGCGATCCTTGCAAACGTCACCGACACGACACTTCCCGAGCGTAGAATCGACGACTACCCGATAGTCCGTGACTTCCAAGATGTATTTCCTGATGATTTGCCTGGTTTGCCTCCATTTCAACAAGTCGAGTGTGGAATCGATTTAGCTCCTGGAGTTGCTCCGATTGCACGCGCACCTTACCGTTTGGCAGTAAGCGAACTCAACGAACTCTCCACACAACTTCAAGAGTTACTCGACAAAGGGTTTATTCGTCCAAGTTCGTCTCCATGGGGAGCACCGGTATTATTTGTTAAGAAGAAGGATGGAACGTTCCGAATGTGTATCGACTACTGAGAGCTTAACAAGGTTACGATCAAGAATCGGTATCCACTTCCTCGAATCGACGATCTCTTCGATCAGCTACAAGGTTCAAGCTACTTTTCAAAGATTGATCTACGGTCTGGATATCACCAACTTCGTGTTCGAGATGAGGATGTCCCCAAGACTGCTTTCAGAACTCGGTATGGTCATTACGAGTTCCTAGTTATGCCGTTTGGGCTAACTAATGCGTCTGCTGTATTTATGGATTTGATGAATCGGGTGTGCAAGCCGTACCTCGATCAGTTTGTGATAGTGTTCATTGATGATATTTTGATCTACTCCAAGACAAAAGAAGAGCACGAGAGACATCTACGACTTATCTTGGAATTACTCCGCAAGGAACAACTTTATGCTAAGTTTTCAAAGTGCGATTTTTGGATTCGCGAAGTCCAGTTTCTTGGACACATTGTTGATCAGGATGGAATTCATGTCGACCCGGCTAAAGTGGAAGCTATCAAAAATTGGTCTACCCCGAGAGCGCCGACCAAAATCCGACAATTTTTGGGACTTGCCGGATACTACCGAAGATTCATCAAGGGTTTCTCGCAATTGGCTCAACCCTTAACAGCTTTAACACACAAAGGAGTGCAATATAGATGGGGTGAAAAAGAAGAACACGCGTTTCAAACTCTTAAAGACATGTTATGTTCAGCTCCGATTCTCGCGTTACCCGAAGGGGTTGACGACTTCGTGGTCTATTGCGATGCATCCATTCAAGGACTCGGTTGCGTGTTGATGCAACGAGACAAAGTGATTGCTACGGGTCCAGGCAACTGAAGGATACTGAGAAGAATTATACAACGCATGATTTGGAATTGGGAGCCGTTGTATTTGCACTTAAGATTTGGGGACATTACCTCTACGGAACAAAGTGCACGATATTTACCGACCACAAAAGCTTGCAACATATATTTGAACAGAAGGATCTCAATATGCGACAACGACGGTGGGTCGAGCTACTAAATGATTACGACTTAGCAATTAAATATCACCCGGGAAAAGCCAATGTTGTGGCCGACGCCTTAAGCCGCAAAGAGTACGAAAAGCCCCGACGAGTACGAGCGCTGCAACTTACCATCCACACGGGACTGCCGGATCGGATCCGCGATGCCCAACAAGAAGCTTTGAAGGAAGAAAACTTCGCAGCTGAAGCACTGCGTGGTGTAGATGGAAATTCTGAAGTTAAGCCCGACGGACTCAGATATTACAATGATAGAATTTGGGTTCCTTTACTTGGAAATCTCCGTGAGCTCGTGATGGACGAGGCTCACAAATCAAGGTATTCGGTGCACCCTGGATCGGACAAGATGTACCAAGATTTGAAGAACTTGTATTGGTGGCCGAATATGAAAGCCGACATTGCACGATATGTGGCTAAGTGTTTAACCTGCTCAAGTGTTAAGATCGAGTACCAAAAGCCTTCTGGATTATTACAGCAACCAAAGATCCCAGAATGGAAATGGGAGGATATCTCCATGGATTTCGTAACAGGACTACCCCATCGATCGAATCGACCGGATGCGATTTGGGTTATCATTGATCGACTAACCAAATCCGCACACTTTATTCCAATGAAGGAAAATGATAACATGGATAAGTTAACGAAGCTGTATATTGACCGAATTGTGGCACGTCATGGAGTGCCTAAGACCATTATCTCCGACAGAGATCCTCGATTTACTTCCCGGCTGTGGCAATCTATGCAAGAATCACTAGGAACCAGACTGGATATGAGTACAGCTTATCACCCGCAGACTGATGGTCAAACGGAACTGTTGGGCTATAATTATATGAGGCATGAACATTTGTATTTGGGCTTTTGTATTTGGGCTTAATCTAGCTTAGTTTACTAGGCCATGTGGGCCATTTAAATGTTTATGATTGGGCTAAGTTAGTGTTTATGATTGGGCCAAGCTCAAGTATGAGGTGGTATAAATACCACCTCATTGTAATCGGTTTAGACAAGCTTTTCGAATACTATATTGAGTTTACGATTCCTGTGTGCTTTCCAGTTTACGATCAGCTTCACAAGTATAGAGATTCTCATTCAAGATTAGATCTTTCTCTTTGATCTAATCTATTTCTTCTACTTGTTTCTTGAATCAAGCTTGTACGAGGATTCCGCACTCGTATTTGTCTAGATATCGTGTTGTTTGGTTGATTTCGGACCTACAATTGGTATCAGAGCCAAGAATCTTAGATTCGAGGCTCTCACGATATAGATTCAAGTGTTTTGCTGGGTTTGTGTTCGAGTTCTGTTGAAGATTTGAAGGTTTTAGGAGTTTACGACATTTTTCTGGGTTGAAATTGGTGTTTGCGATCTGCTGCTGTTGAAGATCTTCATCATCTTTGTGTTTACGAGTTCAAGATTGCATTTTTCGGTGTTTACGATCCGGAAAAGTGTGTTTACGATTGTACTTGGTCATCATAATCGTGTTTACGATTTGGTTGGCTCGGAAACGGCGATTACGACTTTGACAGATCGCAAACGGTGTTTACGACTTGGTTTATCGGAATCAGGTGTTTACGATCACGGGATCGTAAACGTGTAATCGTAATCGGTATTTACGATTTTGATAAGGCGGTTTGGGTTTACGTGTGTGACGTGTGATCGGGAACGGTATTTCCGATCGTAATCAAGCTGGTTCAATCGTAATCGACTATTTACGATCGTAATCAGGTGTCTTTTATCGTAATCTCATATTTTTTGGACATTTGGACTCTAGTTTTAGGTTCCTAAGCTTTTGTAATGGATTTTGAGCCGAGTATGTATCAAAAATTGGACTTCGAGATCGGATCTATAACTCGTCCGCCAAGACTAACTTCAGCAGATAATTTCTTAGAGTGGAAATACATATTCGAAAATCATTTGAAGAGTGTGGATCTGAGGTTATGGAGGGCTGTTGTGAATGGACCATTTACACCTACTCACGCAACAGGAACAAATGCAGGGAAAGAGAAGAAAGAAGACGAGTATGATGATGATGACTGGGAGAGGTGCAACAAGGCTGAGAGGGCATTTGCGATAATGACTATGGCCCTAACTCCAGATATTGCTCAGGGATTCAAACACTGCAAAACAGCAAAGCAACTGTGGAATGCCTTGATTGTTGCTTATGAAGGGAACCCTGATATTAAGGCTAGTCGGAAGCAGATGTTGAAGCAGAAGTTTAACTTGTTCAATCATATTCAGGGTGAATCGTTTGAAGCTCAAGTTCAGAGGTATGTGTCACTGATGGCAGAGATGTCAAGTTATGGAGTAGAGCCAGATACTGAAGACAAGAATTTGAAGTTGCTGAACAGTCTGCCTAAGTCTTGGAACACCAATATATCAATCATCAAAGACAACAATAGGCTGAGTGAAGTGACTTTGGATGAATTAATCAACAAGCTGAAATCCAAGATGATCGATGATAAGCAGAGAGAGCTGAACCACATAAGTTCTCTAAGTCTGGCTGGAAAGTTGAATCAGGCTTTGCTATCGGAAGAAGTTGAGGGTAAGCATGAAGGAAAGTTTACAGGGAGTGGATCTAGCTCAGCTCCTATGTCTAGTGCTTTTGTTGCACAACCTCAAGGTAGTTCAAGCGGAGGTGTCAACTCTGAAGATGTCAATGATCCTAACTTTGCCCTTGGTATGGGTTTCATGAACAGCTATCATGCCCTTGTGGCCGGGAATCTTGTACCTTCTGATATGGTGGCTGGTGATCTTAATCAGATAAATCCTGAGGACGTGGAGATGCTAGATGTCTCTTGGCAAATGGCCATGGCTGTCTTCAGAGCCAAGAAATTTATGGCCAAAACTGGAAGGAACGTCTGGAAGGATCAGGATAAAATCAGAATGGGGTTTGACAAGTCGAAGCTAAGGTGTTATAATTGTGATGAGTATGGTCACTTTGCCAGGGAATGCACGAAGCCCAAGAAGGAAAGAGCTGAAGAAAAGAAAGTTGCTGAAGTGAAAGGAAAGGGTGATGCCAAGGCACTGGTGGTTCAGGAAGGTGGTGGTTATGACTGGAGTTCTCAGATGAAGGATCTTAGTTTGTCACATGCTTTGATTGCTACTGCAGAAGAGGATATTGAAGAAAATCATGCCTTTGTGGTCACTGATGAAGGAAAGCCTGAGGAGAGTCAGATAGAAGACAAGGAAGCGTTCGTTGCTGATGCTGAAAACCTAAAGGTATGTTCTGATCCCACTTGTGCTCGTATTATTCCTGGTCTTAGACAAATCTGTAAGAATTATCAAATAGAATTGTTTGAGGTCAAGTGTGAGAGGAGCTCATTTAAGGGTAGATGGGTAAAAAATGAGGAAAAGGTTAAGGCACAAAAGCTAGATATAGTGAAGTACCAACAGATAGCAACTGAGAAATCTATCCTGTATGATAATGCCAAGTTAGAAATAGCTGACCTTAGAAAACAGGTAGATGAATTGACTCATAAGACTAATGAGATGCAAGTTCAGTTAGATATGAATCAATTAAGAAACAAGAGAATGCTTCAGGCAGGTAAAGAACTATCTCAGGCAGTTGTTTGTGGACAAGTAGGAAAACACACACCAGGTTTTGGGTCGGAAAAGTCTGACAAGTCCGTGGCCGCAAATGTTATAATTCCCCCACCTATCCCTAGAGATATCATAGGAATGCTCTATGAGGAGGACCAAGTAGATAGAACTAGCTCAGGATATCATGAAGCTGGTCCTCCTATAGATAGCTTGATGGTTGGTGTGACCCCTATGACAGAAGTAGAGAAAGAACAGGAGAAACTTGGTTTATATGGGACAGGTAGTCAGAACAATGTAGTTGACCTCACAACTAAACCAGGTTCTTCCCAGGAATCTTTGAACAATAATGTTAGTTCATCTAATGTTTTTGTTACATGTGCAGATGTTGTAGGCATTGAAGATGTATCTGGGGAGGATGCTGAATGCTTGAGAGTCAATGAGTGTCATGAGTCTAGTTGTTCTGTTTCTAGTTTACCTAAGGATGACGTTCTGGCATCTGTGTCAGAACTTGAAGCATCCAAGTCCAATCAAATTGTCTTGTTAAAACATGTTTCTAATCCTAATGAAGTTGTTAGTTCTTTTAAAATGCGTGTTCCTAACACAAAGATTGGCCGTAAGTTTAAGCCCAATGATTTTGTTCCGTATCCCCAGGTTGTGTCAACTTATAATAGAACTGATAAATCAAAATCTGAACAATTTTGTTTAATAACACAACCTGAAAAACATTCAAAACGTGTGATACACAAATGGGATGATCAACCGGAATGGAAGTCGTCTTACCCAAGACGCTCATACTTGTGTAGCAACGTCAATGGGCCTAGACAAATGAATTGTTTTCAATGTGGTCAACCAGGTCATTTTGCTGCTAATTGTATGAACAGACCCTATGAGCCATATTATCCGCAGAACAAGCGAACAAATATGCTTGAGAAAATGATGAGGGGTGAGAACAGAAATCAAAAACAGCAAGCATCGTCACAGGGGAAGCAAAGTTCTGAACCAATGAAGACTCAACAGTCTAAGGTTCTAAACACAAAGGCCCCAGTGACGAAGCCTGTCAATGAAAGGAGAGATGTGGGCCAAACTTCCAAACCTGCTTATGCAGCTAAAGGAGTTTTCAACAAACCAAATAAAATGAAAACAAAACCTTTTGAGAAACAAGTACCTAAAGTCAATCAGGCTGCTAAGGGTAAAGCAGTTATGGAACAACCAAAAGTTGTCACTCAACCAAAACAAATGGTTTATACCAAATTAAAACTTGAGTGGACACCTGTCATCAAAACAAAAGGTAAAAAGGCCACATCTCCTCCAAAGAATGTTTCACCCACAAAGAACTCTGCTAGTAGCTCTAACTCCCAAAAACAACCAAATTGGAAACCAAAAGTTCATGCTAAAGTTTTAAATGAATCCGAATCAAAAGCAGGAATGTCTTTCAAGATGGTTAATTACATTGACTCCAAGGGAGTGCCCAGATCTGTTATGACCTGGGTACCTGACTCTAACTGATTTATGGTTTGTGTAGGGACAGCCGAGAAGATCTGTCAACAATCTCTGGTATGTTGATAGTGGTTGTACCCGACATATGACCGGAGATCTGTCGTTGTTAGATGAGGTTGAAGATTTCAATGGAGGAAGTGTTTCTTTTGCTGGAGGTGTGGGAGGAAGAATTTCAAAGAAAGGAGTTGTGAAGAGTGGAAGTCTGACTTTTTCAGATGTGCATTATGTAGAGGAGCTGTCCCACAGCCTGCTAAGTGTGTCACAGATATGTGATCGGGATTTCTCTGTGATGTTCAACAAAAAGGAATGCATCATTCTTAAGCCTGGTGTAATAATTCCTGAAGAATGTATCTTAATGCGTACACCAAGGCACGGGAATTCATATCAATTGAACATGGGAAAGCCTCCATCATCTGAAGCAGCTTGTCTTATTTCAAAACAGACTGAGAATCTTGCATTGTTGTGGCATCGTCGTCTGGGACATGCAAACATGAAGAATCTATCCAAGCTGGCTAAAGGAGAGCATGTCAGAAATCTTCCGATCAAAGACTTCTCTTCAATAGAGAAGTGTGTGGCTTGTGCTAAGGGGAAGCAGCACAAACTGCCACATCGTCCAAAGGTTGCAAATTCTGTCTCTTCTGTGCTTCAACTCTTACATATGGATTTGTTTGGTCCCATGCAGGTACAAAGTGTCAGCAAGTTTTCATACTGCCTCGTGATAGTGGACGACTACTCGCGGTTTACTTGGGTCTTTTTCTTGTCTAACAAGTACGAAACTCCAGCCCTAGTAAAGCAGTTTGTGACTCTTATTGAAAACCAGCTGGATAAAAGAGTGAAGGCAATCAGATCTGACAATGGGACGGAATTCAAAAATGCTGAGCTGAATATGTTTTGTGGTGAAAAGGGGATTGAAAGGCAGTTCAGTGCTCCTTACACTCCTCAGCAGAATGGAGTTGCCGAAAGAAGAAATAGGACACTCATTGAAGCGGCTAGAACAATGATGTGTGAAGCAAAATTACCGATCTTCTTTTGGGCAGAAGCTGTGAATACTGCTTGTTATGTACAAAACAGAGTTCTTCTGAACAAGCGTCACGAGCAAACTCCATATCAGATCATTTATGGAGAGAAACCGAAGGTGGGTTACTTCAAGACGTTCGGGTGTCCGTGCACGGTGCTGATTCAGTCCGATGTAGGGAAATTCGAAGCGAAGGCCGATGAATGCTACTTTGTGGGTTATTCTGCAAATAGTGCTTATCGTGTGTACAACAAGACCACTGGGTTGATCATTGAGGCATTCAATGTAGATTGGATGGAGGACAATCCTACTGATGCGGGAACTGGACCTAATTGGATCTTCGACTATGGATCACTGTTTGAGGGATTTAATTTCTCGAATGTTTTCCACAATTTGGGCGAAGAAGAAGACATTGTAGCTCCTAGTGCAGATGTAAGACCTCATGTGGATAGAGCATCAGCTGAATCTTCTCGGAATGCAACTGCTGATATTCCAGAATGTTCAGGAACACGTGATGCTCCAGTGGATTCTCAAGGCTCAGGTATGTCTGAAAATGTTGTTAATACTAATCTGCCTGTTAATGTTTCAGTGCCTGAAGTCCAAGAGAGCAGAATCAACAAGGATCATCCACTGAGTAATGTTGTTGGGCCAGTGACAGCGGGTGTCACCACAAGAAGCCGCACAGGACACATCAACTTTTGCATGTTTTCCTGCTTCATCTCCCAGATTGAACCTCCCAATGTGATGGTTGCTCTGAAAGATCCAAACTGGATGGAGGCCATGCACAATGAACTCAATCAATTTTCAAAGCTGGGAGTGTGGCGTCTTGTGAAGCGGCCAGAAGACAAGAAGGTGATTCCCACGAGATGGTTGTACAAGAACAAAAAGGATGACTCGGGGATCATTGTGAGAAACAAAGCAAGGTTGATAGTACAAGGGCACAGGCAAGTCCACGGTATCGACTATGATGAGGTTTACGCTCCGGTGGCAAGATTAGAAGCAATTCGGATCTTTCTAGCTGTAGCTTCGTATCTCAATTTTACCGTACATCAGATGGATGTGAAGACTGCCTTCCTGTATGCAGAGATGAACGAGGAAGTCTATGTTGCTCAACCACCAGGGTTCATAGATGAAGAAAATCCAGATCACGTTTATCTGCTGGATAAGGCTTTGTACGGTTTGCATCAAGCTCCTAGAACCTGGTATGAAACGTTGTCCAATCACCTGGTGGAGAATGGATATACAAGAGGAGTCGTTGATCAAACATTGTTTAGGAAAAGGGTGGAAGAGGACATTATCATGGTGCAAGTGTATGTAGATGATATTATCTACGGATCGACAAACGAAGAATTGTGCACCGAGTTTGAGGAGATTATGAAAAAGAAGTTTGAGATGAGTGACCAAGGCGAAATGAGTTTCTTTCTTGCACTTCAAGTCAAGCAGAATGATTCTGGGATTCTTATTCATCAGGAGAAGTATGTGAATGAGATTCTGGACAAGTTCAAGATGCAGGATTGCAAGCCCATCGCCACTCCCATGGCATCCAGACCACTCTTGTCAGCGGATCTTAACGGGGAGTCAGTGAGTGAGTTCCATTATCGGTCGATGATTGGATCACTAATGTACTTGACAGCAAGCAGGCCAGACATCATGTATGCAGTTTGCGTGTGTGCTCGATATCAGGCTAACCCTAAACTCTCTCATTTAGCTGCTGTTAAGCGTATCTTCAGGTATCTGAAGGGCAAGCCTAGGCTTGGTCTTTGGTACCCGAAGAACACTGATTTTCAATTATATGCTTTTACTGACAGTGATTATGGAGGTAGTGACCTTGACAGGAAATCTACTACTGGAGGATGTCAGTACCTGGGAGATAGGCTTATCTCTTGGCAGAGCAAGAAGCAGCATACCGTATCCAAATCAACTGCCGAAGCTGAGTACGTGGCCGCATCTGCCGGTACTTCACAGGTAGTGTGGATCCAAAACCAGCTCACGGATTACGGTATGGAATTCGTTAACACTCCCATATTCTGTGATAATGCTGCTGCTCTTGAGATTGTGAAAAACCCTGTCCAACATTCCAAAACCAAGCACATTGATATCAAGGTACATTTTATTCGTGATTGCTTTGATCGTGAGCTGATTCAGCTACAAAAGGTAAGCTCCGATCAGAATGTTTCGGACATCTTTACAAAACCCCTTCCTCGTCCTAATTTTGAATCTTGTGTTGAAGGCCTGAAGATGATTGCCTTCGAGGAATGATCTGATCATCTATGTTTTTGTACAGAGTTTTTGGTTTTTAAATTTTACTTAAAAAAAAAAAAAAAAAAAAGAAAATGACTGAAAAAAAATTGAGTCTTGTTTCAAAAGCCTCACAAAAACAGGGGAAGAAATGGTGCTGGTTAAACTGAAAGGTTTTTATGATGTCTTTTGATAGGACTTAAATGCTTAATGACGGTTGGAGACTGACACGTGTAAGGCTGATGTGAAAGACTGCTCGAAGATGATATGTCGGTAAGCTCAACCAAAACAATGATCATCTATGTAAGTGCAGTAATCTTAAACTCTATGCATGTTTAGTTTCCCATCCTAGTCTACATGGTTTAAAAAACTGAGTCCCGACAAAAACGGGTTGAGAGTGGTATTTACCTAGTATTCACTCTCTCACACGCCATGCTTATACTGTATATGACAACACCACAGAAATGAAAAAGAAAAAGAATTCAAAAAATGAATATTCTGAAAAAGAAAAAGAAAAGAAAAGAAAATTATTCAGTTGGTCTTCTCTGCGTGCTTATGCGGCCGACCTGATCATCAACTGATAATGTATGAAAAACAGAAAATAAGTGGTAGTCAAAAGCAGTGTTGCATGGTTCCTCAAGTTGGGGGTTTGTGAATCCTCAATAAACTCTGAGGTTGGGTAGGTTTTGCTATGGAAAATTGGGTGTGGGGACGGTTAAACATATCGGTAAATCTGTACAATATTTAAGCACTTTACTGGATGTGAGTTTCTGTGTTCAAACCACCTGACAATTGTCTAGAGTGTCAAGTAACGGAAGCTGAAAAGGGTTCCTCAGTCAAAGACCTGTCTGATATTATCTGTGAAAAATACCAGCACCAGGTATGTAATTATTTTAAATTTCTGAGGTAAGTTTGTAAATATTTTAATTTGTTTTTGATTTTATCTGTTTTAAATTATAATTTTTTTTTATTATTGATCATGATCGGATACTCGGGTATGACTCTGAGGGGAAGTTTTGTAAAATTCTCAATGTTTTAAATTTTTCAAATCTTTTGAGAATTATCAATTTTGTTAAGTTTGGGGTGAACTTAATGTGTTTTTGAAACTTGAGGGGTCAAAGTGAAACTTTTTTATATAAAAACCCCATTTACGATCCATTCATCTCTCATCCCATTTACGATTCCTGCTCCCCTCTGCGTTTACGATCCATCGCACAGAAACCCTAACAGCCGCTCAAGCTCGCCGGAAAACCATTTCCGACCACCTCCGACTGTCCGTTGTGTAACCTGAGAGCCTCAACACCCTCGTAATCAATTTCCAACCATAAACCACGCCTCAATCGACTGATTTCACGAGGTCTCATAGGTTTATTCATAGATTTTGCGGTTTAAACCCTAACTTGTGTTCGTCCTCTGTGTTTACTGTATTCAAGTCGATTTAACGTTATTTGAAGTCGGTTTTGGGGATAAGACTCTTTAAAGGTAGTGTTGGTTGCCTATGTTGAATGATTGAGATGTTTTGACATGTTTACGAGTTTGGTTGCAGGTTCGATAATGGCGGACTCGATGATTACGATTGTCGTGAGGTTGAAGATGACCGTTCGAGATTACGATCAGTGTTTACGATCGGTGTTCTCGAGCGGCGTTTACGATCACTTTGATTACGATAACCGACTGTTTACGATTGGGCTTCGGGTGTTTTTGAAGGTTTACGATTGGACTTTGTGTTTGCGATTGGGCCGCAATTTAACCGATCGTAAACTCGAGTTAAATATCGTAAACTCATTTCTTGGATCGTAATCACTTATAAGGATTTGCACTCTTAATTTTTTTTTAATCTCTTCAAACGTAAACATGTTTAAGCTAAAATTTAGGGTGTTTTGTTAACATGTGATTCAAAATCAAATATTTGTGAGCGTGTGTTTAAATCAATTATTTTCCTAAAATGTTCAATTTGAAATTTTGTGAAGTTCAAAAAGTAAAATGTGATCGTCAATTGAACACGTTAAGGGTAAATAATCATAATTGCTTAATGATCATGTCTGATGCATATGTCTTGTCTTACTCAGATGGCTGAAGAGATGCTGATTGGAGACATAAAATATGAACCAGACCACTGTATGCCGGCATATCTAGAAGATCCGCCAGAAAAACACATGGAATTATTTTACTCACTGGTGGCCGGAATGAACACATGCAAGATTAACCATGCCTTGAGGACAAATGTACTTATCGACGAGATGCTGGTTAGAGAATTTTGGGGAACTGCCAGGGTGAATTCTGACAAGACTAGGATTACCGCAACGGTCAATAACAGGCAAATTGTCATTGAAGAAGAAGACATAAGGCAGGGCCTGAACATCACAGATGAAGCTTCTGATCCTATCACATACACAAAGGAGGTAGTTCTTGCTGGTGCTCAATCTATGGGGTACGAGGGGAAGTTTCCGCCAATCTTCAAAAAGCTTCTGCCGCACTACTGGAGGTGCCTGGCACATTATATGCAGAAGTCTTTCCTAGGGAAGAGGACCAGTTTCGATCAACTGAATCAAATTCATGGAACTGCATTTGTAGCCCTAGCATTAGATTGGAAGTTCAATTTTTCAAAGATGATGCTGCTAGACTGGGCAGTCAATGCCATGCTGAGTGCCAGAGAGCAGTTTTTGATGACGCCAAGGTTCGTTCAGATGGTAGTGATGAAGAAGTATCCGATGATAGAGGAGAGAGTTGAGAAACTTGATGTGAAGGTCATGGATTCTGGAGTCTTTGGTCTGCAAACCCAAGACAGACCAGGCAAGCAGACATTTGAAGGAAGATTGGAGTGGGTTAAGAGAGGGGCATTCCCAGAAGTGGCACGGGAACAAGTATTGGATGACTCTGAGCCAGAGGCAGATGTACCTGATAGTTAATGCATCAATTGCCGAAGACCAAGACTTGACAGTAACTCCAGACTGTCAATGTTCAAGAAGATGATGTCATTCCATCCGATGAAGAAAATATAGTGGATGACATCCTTACTGGCCAGGACATAACTGAAGATGATATTTATGGGGACTTGGAGCCACTAACCCATAAAAGGTCAAGAGAAGATATGATTGGGTCGTCTGGCAGTGATGATACACCTCCTGAGCTGAATATAAACGTTGATGAAGCTTTTGTAGAAGAACCCGTCCCTGCTCGTGAACCATCTCCGCGAAAGAAATCTGATCCTAGGAGCATACGGTTCAAATTCACCAAGACTAGCTCAAGTCTTTTGGTTGTACAACCAGCTGGACCCAGTTCTGAGGGTGCCAGTGGTCAAGAAGAAACTGTTAATGAAGCCCTTCAAGAGCAACCGTCTCTCACACAGACTGAAGATGGTGATGATCAAACCTGCCCCTGTGCAGCAAGCTAGTCCGATTCTGAACGTGCAAAGCCCTGTACGTGAAGATAGGCAATTTCTGGAGGTTGAGAGCACCTTCGTTGTTCCAAGTCCGGTTAGAGTGAACCTCTCTACCGCGACCAGCCAACCACTTGCAGCTCCAGGTTTCCGCCCATTGATGGCTGCTGAGCTTCCAGTTGATTTGAGGATTAGTGCTGATCCTCAGATCAACTTCCTGATCTCTCAGAATAGGACCAGACAGAATGAGATCAAGGCTCTCATGGAAGAAAACCAGCGTTTGAGAGAGAAGGAGGAGGCAAGCAGCAAATATATGAGAGAGTATGAGGTGGCAGACAAGGAAAGAATGGAATATCTTTACAAGCTGATAAAGGACCTGAAAAGGAAGGTTAATCAACTGACAGATGCTGCAGGGCCTAACAACACGGGTGCCTCTGGTCAGAGTTCATCTCAGGGAACTCAAGCTGCAGATGCAATGGAGACTGACGAAGGAGATGAGAATATAGTGATGCCGGATTACGCCCACTGTGGCAGGATCATCTCAAAGGCTCCTAGTTTCCACGAAAACTGGTTCAAGGAGTTTTTCCAAGGACCAGCTCCCACACAGTACACCATTGACGTTGGTGAAAGCTCAATTGATAAGCGTGGGAGTCGTGAGGCAATCTTATGTTGGCACTACGATATGGAGAAGAAAATCTTTGCCGTGATCCGTGACGGCTATAGTCCAGTGGAGTACTACTCTACACGTGCTCAATTCCACTCCTGGACTGAGCCTGAGATCAGGAGTCTTCTGAGAGCTCCATTTATTAACAGATGGAATGGACCAGAAGGTAATCAGATAAGAGATAATCTGCTTGGCCACATGGAGAATGATTTCAGAGATTTCGAGCTGAAAGAGGTCAGGTGGAGAGAGACCGGGACTGACCCTGTGACAGGGCAGTCTATTGGAGAAGCACGGAGGCCACCAACTAAGCGCACAAGGGTGATTACTATGTTGGATGAGATCGAGGATGAAACACTGGTAAGAAACTTTGATTGCTGGTATTACGATCCAACAACACATGAAGTGGTGGTTCTCTGCAAGCCGATGCGTCAATTCAGATTTTATGACCCGGTGGATTTGCTTCGATTTGGTGAGAGAGATATCAAGCTTCTGGCCACCCAACCCATCCTTGGAGACGAGAATGACATGGCGAATGCAATAAGGGTTGGTATTTTTGATGGGGCAGCAAAGAAGATTGTGGAGAACAGGTGGTGGTCGAACAACATTCAAACCTCATTCCGGTTTGATTTGCTTCTGCCTTGAAGGTTCAAATGATTCATGCCTAGGGGAAGATTGTTGGGCTATAATTATATGAGGCATGAACATTTGTATTTGGGCTTTTGTATTTGGGCTTAATCTAGCTTAGTTAATAGGCCATGTGGGCCATTTAAATGTTTATGATTGGGCTAAGTTAGTGTTTATGATTGGGCCAAGCTCAAGTATGAGGTGGTATAAATACCACCTCATTGTAATCGGTTTAGACAAGCTTTTCGAATACTATATTGAGTTTACGATTCCTGTGTGCTTTCCAGTTTACGATCAGCTTCACAAGTATAGAGATTCTCATTCAAGATTAGATCTTTCTCTTTGATCTAATCTATTTCTTCTACTTGTTTCTTGAATCAAGCTTGTACGAGGATTCCGCACTCGTATTTGTCTAGATATCGTGTTGTTTGGTTGATTTCGGACCTACAGGAACGAACTTTTCAGACTTTGGAAGACATGCTCTGAGCTTGCGTTCTCGACTTCGGTAAAGACTGGGAGGCTCACTTTCCGTTGGTGGAGTTCTCCTACAACAATAGTTATCATACGAGTATTGGTGCAGCACCTTTTGAAGCCCTTTATGGCAGAAAATGTAGATCGCCCGTGTGTTGGGCCGAAACAGGTGAGAAAGGACTCACCGGACCGGAAATCATTCATGATACGACTGAACGAATTATCCAAATCAGAGAACGGATAGCCGCAGCACGTGACAGACAAAAGAGCTATGCCGACAAACGCCGTAAGCCTTTGAAGTTCGAGGTAGGTGACAAGGTGCTATTAAAGGTATCTCCCTGGAAAGGAGTGATACGCTTCGGAAAGCGTGGAAAGCTAAATCCTCGCTATATCGGTCCATTTGAAATCATTGGGGAAGTAGGCCCGGTGGCCTATCGATTACGACTCCCTGCCGAACTCGATGGAGTTCACAACGTGTTTCACGTCTCTAATCTAAAGAAATGTCTGGCTGAAGACACTGAAATAATTCCTTTGGAGGAATTGGAAATTGATGAACATTTGAGATTTATTGAGCAAGCGGTAGAAATCATGGGACGCGAGGAGAAAGCCCTCAAACGTAGCAAGATTCCGATCGTCAAGGTTCGATGGAACTCAAAGCGTGGACCTGAATATACTTGGGAACGAGAGGATCAAATGAAGAAAAAGTATCCTCACTTGTTCGAGCAAACGTCCACGAATACTCAAGGTATGATTTAATTTTGGGGACCAAAATTCCTTTAACAGGAGGAGGATGTGGCGACCCTAAAACTTTTGCTTTCTTTCCCCAGCGACGACAGCTGAGGCTGCGGCCGCGAACGCTATAACGCAAGAATAATTTTCGGGACGAAAATTCCAATTACAGGGGGATGATGTGACATCCGAGAATTCCAAGGTTAACTTCCGTTAGACAATCTCCGTTAGTTACGTTATAAGTGTTAACTTAGTAACTAATGCTTAACTAGGCCGAATACGTCCACGACCTTTGGTTGATCACCGAACCCGTCCATATGTGTTATGTGTTCATTTATTTATTGTCATTACGTGCAATGTGATTTGAACGCATGATTTAATATTATTAATAGCCTGACAAATTGTAAATTCTTGATTTTGTGGCAAATTGTATGTTTTTGGTTGCCGGCGAAACTACCGAGCGAAACTACAGGTTCGCCCGGTAGCTAGCCAAGCTGTTCGGATTACATGAGATCAGAGCCAGTTTCGCCTGGCCAGTGAAACTGCCAGCGAAACTAGGCCCTGATATATAATATCTTAATAAACCCTAGTTTCTCCCATTTGCCTCTTTTACACAAAACACACACACTCACCATCTTTTCTCCTGGAAATCTGGTCAGCCGAGAATCACACCGAGCCATCGAGATCTCAGCCCCGAACCATCATCCATTGAGCTTGGAGATCGAAACGTGAGTTCCAAAAACCATTTCTATGCCTTATTCTATGTATTTTCTTAAAAAGCATGCTTAGATCTTCATAGAATCACTTGGTCTTCTGATATGATGCTTAGGGATGCTAGATCTATCATAAAGTCAGTAACTTTACGTGTGAAATCAAACCATAATGAAGATTTATGCTAGATTAGGTCATTTTAGGTTTAAAATGCATTCTTGGTGATTTGATGATTAAAATCCATGTTTAAGGTGTTAAACTTGCTTCTGTGATGTTGGTAAATGTCTATGTATGCTAGATAATGAATTACATGAAATATGGAAGCTGTTAGACTGATTTTTAGGCTGATTTACGTGTTTTTCGCGACCAGCGAAACTGTACTGTTCTCTGGGCGAAATTACTTAGCGAAATTATGTATATCTTCATCCAGCGACACTATGGAGCCAAACTGTAGTGTCGCCGGGTAAACCAACCAGACCTGTCCGAACGAAACTACCGAGCGAAATTCCCTGAACAAAAGTTCAAACCAGTTTCAAGCGAAACTAGGCTAGCGAAACCGCCTCAGTAGTTTCGGGCGAAACTAGCCTAGCGAAACTGTGTCATCGGGTAAATCCCTAGCGAAAGTGCTGCTCGTGCACCTAGCGAAGCTATCTAGCGACAGTAAGTAGCGAAACTATGATCTGACCAAAACCCAACTTGTGCAACTTACTTGAATGCTATGCCATGACTTACATGATTATACAATAATGAAACATGCTTTGATTTCTGTGTTATGTGAACCCTTGTTTATGATCAACCATCGGTGGCGTGTGTCGGTATGTCGTGTCGTAGTTCCAACGTACTATGTTATGGACCATAGTGACGTTAAGTTAAAGATTAGACACCAAAACTAATACTTAAGACCTAAACGTGTTCTTAGGTCTTCGATAAGCAAACAATACTTGGATTACTTAGCAAGTGTAGCAGTGCAACCAAAGGTGAGTGTCACTAACCCATTTACCGTGAACCCGTTTGGGTCACACTGAATAACTTAATGAAAAACAATGCTGACAATCTTATGAGTGCTATGCACCTCTCTGATGAACTTGAAAATTTAGGAGTGCTCGGCACCCACTTGATGAACTTGAAGTGTTTTATGGGAGACACTTGTGAAAAACTCAAATAACTATTTCTAAAACAAAACTGAAAATGTTTTCGGGATTCACGAGAACCAAAAGTAAACCATTTTAATATGGCTAGTGTAGGTTAAAGTCTAAACCACATGATATCACATGATTTCTAAGGATTGCCTTATAACTGAAAAAGTCCTCAACTTAATTTTACCATTAATTGTAAAGCGAGGGGATGTTGGGTAGATCTACTGGAGTTTGACAAACTCCGCCCCGTGGCACGGGGAGTGCACGGAGGGACAATATCAGCCTATCTGACCGTGATCCCGAGAGGACACGGGGGAGGCAAATCCGCGATGACGTAGGTCCGCAAAACATGATGGCACTGCCACTACAATATAAGTCAGCTTTGGTACAAACTTCCTTAGTGCATGGAACAACGGATTAGCTACCCGCGATATCGGTTGAGCACTTTAACTATACAAGACTAGTACATACCCGATAACGTATGTTACGGACATTTCTTTTACTAAACCATGAAACTATGATGATGGATATCACTAAGCATTGCTTTTCACAAATAAATATTTCATAAATGAATGTTGACACGATTATAATTATGAGACCGGGCCACTGCATGACAAGCCCACCGTGAACTCACCAACCGTTAGGTTGACACTTGCGTGGTTTAAACTTTTGCAGATCGCTAAGGAGTATCCGGAGCGGGTTGGCATGGCACAGGAAGACACTTTATTTTTGTTTAAACTTATTTGGGGATTTAAAACAATGAATTTGTAAAGCACGTGGTTAGTGCTAAGAAGTTATTTTTCCGCTGCGTATTTTGAAGAATTTAATTTATGATTTACATTGGACTAACTCTGATTCATTTAGTATTTGTAACTAATGGTTGCGGTCCTGGTTTGCTCGCACCCCTTAACGGTATAAACTCCGTTAGTGGTTGATTAGGGGTGTGACATAGTTAATTTCTTAATAAGACATAGTTGAATCATTTATGTTTGAATTTCAAGTTTATGTAATGACTTTTGATTATCAATAAAATTGTGCTATTTAAATATTGACATCTTAATTTAGTTGTCATGAGCTTTTGGGCAATCTAATCTTGCCCCACGTTTCCGTCGTCGGTTGGGGTGTGACATCAAAATGTTTGCCCCAATCATAAACACCATCGTTCTGAACAGTTAAAACTGTCTTGTTTGAATTGCTTGCTAATGGTTGAGAACCAGTATTAGAAGTAAAACCAGGTTTGTTAACATGTGCATGTTGGCATTCTTTAGCAAAATTTCCAAGCTTGGAACACTTGTAACATTTCAACTTAGATTTGTCAAAACCCAATCTTCCATTAAAATCAGAAGTAGTTCTTCCATTTTTCTTGAATAACCTTTTTGATCTTTGACCCAGCATAACATATTGCCAAGAAAAATCTAATTCATTTAATTGATCATCATCAAGTTCATCAAGATCATCCCTTGTTATTTTTGCATCAGCAACATTTTTGATAACCAACCCAAAAGATGAACATATTAAAGCAGCAATCATTTTAGCATAATCATCCGTTGTTTCAGCAGAAAAAGCATTCTGATTTGATGATTCTGGAATTATAAAATTACAACCCCGTGATGAGTTATTCTCAGAATTTCTAGAAATATTTCCAATGATAGCAGTAGGTGGTGCAGAACTCAGACTTGGTTTAGTCTTAGCCGTCATACTAGCAGCATTCTCACCATGATACAATTCTAGATTTTGCATATTTGCTTTGGACTTGTTGGAATTCATCATTTCCATCTCACGGGCATGAAGTTTACCAGTTAGATCATGAAATGTCAATGTGGAAAATTATTTATCATGTGTAAGCAGCAACATATAATTTTCCCATTCTTCAAGTAAAGCCTCAATAATCTTTCTTTTAACCCTTCTTCAGTCTTCTCAATCCCCACAATGTTCAATTCACTTATAAGATGTGACAATCTTGATACAAGAGCCCTGATGTTTTCATTCTCGTAATGTTAAAAATTATCAAACTCTTTACTTAACACCTTCTTTCGACTTTTCTTGTATTGATCGTTCCTTTCACACCTTGCTGATAAAGCATCTCACAATTGTTTTGATTTTTTACAAGTACTAAATTGATGTAACAAATCAGTGGGTAATGCCATCGTAAGATAACCAAATGCTTTTTCTTCAAGCTCATATGATTTTATTTCAGTAATATCGAAGGTATGAACTTCTTTAAAATCTCCTTGATAAGTTGGATGTTGGTAAAGCTTCTTAATCGGAATCCACAAATCGATATCATTCGTGCTTATGTAAGCAGAAAAATGTTGTTTCCAATTTTGATAATCTTCCAACTTCAACAACTTGGGAACTTTCTGACTTGTTCCAATTTCGTTGTCAAAGTTTAGTATTGTTTGTATTGCATTTTGTATAGTGGCAAAAGCTTGAAATTCCGACATCTTTGAAAATTTTAATTCTGATCGTCCGAACCTTATCCGAACTTTAATCTGTGATCTGAACCTCGAACTTTAGCCGAACTCAAATTAATCCGAACTGAAAATATTCGAACCTTTACCGAACCCGAATCTATCCGAACATCAAACGAACCTTAACCGAACCAGAAAATTATCCGAACTTTAACCGAACCCTGGATGAACTCGAACTTCGGATGAACGAACCTTAGCCGAACTCTAACCGAACCTAGACTTCGGACTAGTAGCCGAACGTGGAGTTCGGAGCAGTTATGATGAACCTCACCATTTTTCGCTCAAAACACTCGATTTTGGACATATTTTGACGAGATTTGCAGCAGCTGATTAGAAAAAGTGATAAGAAATGATTTAGGAATGATATTTGCACAAAATACATGACTGAAAATGATCAAACACTTGTAAAAACACTAAAAAACAACACATTTTGTTTCAAAAATTCCGAAAAAGCAACCACGGATCAGTAGAATGAACCTGATAGCTCTGATACCACTTAAAAATGCGTGAGCTTCAGATCGTCTACTCAATCTAGCTAATTCAGATACAAAAAAAAGTAATTAATCGAATGTTTTATTGATCAAACGAACAATTACAACCAGTAAAACACTCAGAACGGACTTAGAGAATACACCACTGAAAACACACACTTAAGCAATAATCTCGCACTCTCAGTCCAGATTACAAAGACAAACACCTATATATAGCGATTGGCCGAACCTCAGGCGAACCCGAAATTCATCTGATCCGAACTTCAGGTTCGGACCAGGTTCGGCTAGCAGCCAACCTTGTCTTGATCTTGGTCTTTGTCTTGACTTTATACTTCACACGACGCATATATTATGTATCTACAAATCTTGGGTTTTAGTAAGGGCTGATTCGGATTCTGTCCAGGTATCGTGTCTCGTAAGGTAAACCGGATGTGGGTCGCAACCCATCTAGTTCAACAGAACTTGACACTTTTTCGGATAAGAATTCTGAAACTCCAAATCTTTGTTTATCATTATTATTAGTGTTGAATTTGGTTTATTCTATGTGATCGATGTGAATCTATGTCATTGATGTGAATCTATATGATCAATGTGAATCTATGTGATCGATGTGAATCTATGTGATCGATGTGAATCTATATGATCGATGTGAATCTATGTGATCGATGTGAATCTATATGATCGATGTGAATCTATATGATCGATGTGAATCAATATGATTGATGTGAATCTATATGATCTATGTGAATCTATATGATCGATGTGAACCTATGTAACTGATGTGAATCTATGTGAATCTATGACGAGTTATGAACTGGAATACTTTGAAGAAATCTATGTTGCACCCATTACTCACTTGAGTCTTCTTATCTCCCAGTCTCGCTCCTAAAGTAATGGAGAATCCGTTCCAATACCTTTGGCTAGTCTTTTGGTTATTTCTGGTTTTTATCAGATTTATTGCTCGCTTTCTATTGATAGCCTTGTTGTGTGTCGAGCTCGAATATCCATTGTTGTTGTGTATAATAGGAAGTTTTCTCAACGCAAAAAGTACTCACTAAAGGTATTAAAGATGTGGTGGGTTAGCTGTGGTACACCCAATATATATATATACATCGGTAATATCTTTAGGGTGCACTAGGAGCCGGACCGAGAACAATGTGTGTGGGTATGTCTCTAACGGTTGGTTATATCGTAACTCAATTTCCTTGTCACCATTCCTAACCTAACCCTTGGGGTCAAGTAAAGCTTTGGTGCCGATATAATTGATCCAGTAATCGAGAATATATATTGTTATCCTCGGTGAAATCTCTTATGTAGAATCTAAGTTGGTTTCAAATGTCAAATGTGTTGGTTATCGGCAAAACTTTTTTACTATCCCTGTCTATTTAAAATATGTAAGTCTCTTCTAATTTCGGGACAAAATTCCCTATATTGAAGAGACTGTAACATTTGTGTTTTACCCGATTGAGAAATTCGACCCGTTTTGAAATTTCATGACTTACCGATATGCAAATTATTGAAAATCGGAAGGATTTGTTGTTAATTATACCCCAATGATTTAGTCTAAATGAATTACAATTGTTTTATTTCGAAATCATATACTTAATAAGAACCAATTGGAACCTAATTGGATTTCTCGAGTTGAACATAAAGCAATTTTTTGTTTTTACGCGATTTCGGTGCGCGATTCGTCGTTTACCGAGAATCCAAATTCAACATTTTTATGAGTTTAATAATCAATTATCAAGTCATGAATCATCAAACACAAGTTGAGTCTCGAAATGTTGGTGATTAACCTAGTGGTGATACGTACGCAAAATTGACCCGAGATCAGGTTTTGTCGCTCATAATTCTATGTTTGATATGCTATATTTAATTTTATGTGCTTGGATGTGTTTCATATGATTGGAAATGTAAAATTATGAAGAACGGTGAAAACGGGACTCGAATCCGATTAAAAGCGAAGGAGTTATAGCGAAAACGTTAAGAACGACCAAAACCGACAATAAAACGCATCTTTTTAATTTAATTATCACTTGAAAATGTTTATATATCACATTGGTACCTGTTTTTAGTTGAAACGATGAAATAAATCCAATGGTGATAAAATCGGGACCAAAAACCCTAATTTGCTTGGTCAATATTTGAATTTACATAGCTGGTCAATGAAAGTAAAAAAAAGTCAAACTGTCGGTCAACAGATGTGCCGCGTACCGCGACGATCTGGTCTTGATGTCTCGCGTACCGCGTACTGACATGGTCGGATAAAAACCCTTTCCAGCCAATTTCTCCCATTTTCTCCACTTTTCTCAAACCGTAGCCACCATTTATGAGGGTTTTCGACTGTGAAACATGTAGATCACCATCTTCATATTTTTTTTTGCTAAATTTGGGTGCTTTCAAGCTTATATATGTGTCGGTTTCATCATTTCGATAAGTTTTTCTTGAACCCTATGATATTACTTGATAATGATTGGATTTTTATAAGGTTTCCATGTTAGATCTTGGCTATACATGTTTTTAAATGCAAGATCTAGTAATTTAAATGATTAAAGTTGGGATTTTTGTTAGTCTTTAGTGATTTTTTTTCGTGAAACCTTGTAGAATCTTGTTGAATCTTGATAAATCATGGTTAAGATTGATAAAGTTCCTATTTTCATGCATCATTCTTAGTAAAGATGGACCATGGCGATAGATCTAGGGATTTGATTGATCAAGATGCTATTTTGATGGGTTCTTCTATGAAATATATATATATATATATATATATATATATATATATATATATATATATATATATTGTATAGTTAAGCTTTGATCCATGAAAATTTAATAGCTTTATGATGTTGGATGGTAAATCTAGGATGGCTATGCATGTTTAGTCTTAAACGAGTTCGTTTAGTATAGTTGTATGGAAAATATTGAAACTTAATTGATGAGTTGGTTAAAAATAGTTAAATTAGAGTTTCACTAAAAATAATCATTTCACAAGAAAAATAAATAAATATATTTGATGGAATTATGTTGTAATAATGATTAAATGCTATGTTTAAGTCTAAATTATACATAAATTAGTTGTCCGTTGATGTTTGCAAACTATGTGATTTTATAGGAAATAAATAGGATTTGGGACGTAGTAAGGATTCAATGGTTGAATATATATTTATTTGCCATCGTTTGACCATGTTTTAGGAATGACCTATCTCATGATCATAATCGTACGTTATCACCATAATTAAATCACCAACTAGTCGTCGAGTCGATTGTGTCGTGAATTTTATTTATTTATTTATCTATTTAATTGTTATTTATTTATTTATTTATTTATTCCTTCGCCATGTTTAGTCATCGAGGGAGTCTTCGGGTCTATCCGTTTCATTACGTGGTATCGTTGTCTATCTGTGTCTCCTTCTCCATGTGAGTATTCACAACTCCTCTTTCTTTTGAACGTTTTGGGGTGCAACATGTACCATACTCAAATCTCATGCTCGATATACGTTATCAAAAACTACATGCAAACTCTATGTGCTATGTGGGTTCTTGTATGTTAAATTTGTATGGATTATTATAAAAGTTCGGGGTTACGATAATAGATCTATTGGCTTGAAAAGCTTACTTGACATGCCTCGCGTGTGGCGCCTTGTGATTGAAAGCCTTATTGTTAGGGTTGGATCATACACTGCTATTTGCTCTATTTCATATCAAGTTTATTATGCTAGATTACACTTAACTAATAGATCGCATGATTTACAAGTAGTATGTACGCTAAACCTATGTTTACTCACCAATTATTCGTAGTTGACCTTTATTTTGTACATGTTGCAGGCTTGCTGTTGATATTGTTGATCGCGTTGATGACACTATGGATGTATCTGGGCTTAGTGAGACCTAAAATTAAGGAAAATTGGCGACATATAATCTGAACTTTTCACTTTTGGCAAATAATAATCCCACTTTTCAATTTGGCAATTGGCTGTCCCAAGTTGTCAACTATTTGTTTTTAACGGTCTCGCCGTTAAAAAAATTAACTCCGTTAAGTGAAGCTGACGTGGAAGCTTGTGTGTAATTTTTTTTAATTTTTCTTTTTTTTAAATATCCAGTCATCATCACTATCACCCCACCACCACCATCACAACCACCCCACCGCCACCACCAAAATCCGTGAAACGATCAGACGAGTCATGCCAACTGTCACACCCAGGGAGCGTGACAAACCAGGATCGCAGTCCATTTGTTACACCAAACGACCAATAATTGATAAAAACGTTTGATATTTCATTAAAATGTAAATTCAGATTTTTACAAATGCGGAAGCGTAAATACGATAAAAGTATCTAAATAAAAACATCGTCACCCAAGGTGACGTGACTCGTCCTAAGACGCTAAAGGTGTTTCAAAGACTCATGCAAAGGTTGGTGACGTGACTCGTCCTAAGACGCTAAAGGTGCAACCTGAGAAATAACATGCTAAAAAGTATCAACACAAAGGTTGGTGAGTTCACAAGTTTATCGGTTCATAAACAGTTCCAGTTTAATGAAAATCGACTGTTCAACAACAGTCTTAGTTCAGTGTAAAACAACTTTCATCGACAGTTGAAGTTCAGTTTAATGTCCAGATAATATATCAATAGCTAGCTAGGCCAATTTTAAGAAATCAGTGCACGTTTGACTAGATAAACTAGCTATCCAGTTACTGAATCTCGACAAGTTCAATTGTGCCTCGTTAAGACTAAGAAGGATATTACACCCGTTCGATATGCGATCGTGTCAGCGCGACTGACCCGGTGGGGCTGTCAAACCCAGTAGATCTACTAAATAAGTTCCCGCTGATGCCATGTAGGATCGTTATTAGTTATGAATAAACTAAAACTAAGCCCTTTACTTGCAAATATAACCCTACAGAATTAAAGTTATATTTCACTTTACTTAAGCGATATTAAGCTCTTGTATAATGTAAATGCTTGATTTGCAGAATAGTAACAACAACGATATATCGAATATTCGGCACTATTTGCATTAACTCAAAGCTACACTATTACAAGTGATGACCGTGTGTGTAAACTAAGAGATTACATGCTATATATAGTGCTGATGAGATCAATGACAGCCATGGATCTCATGCGATCTAATCTAGACCGTAAACATAAAAGTCAAATATAAACTACCAAAAGAATAAACATCGACAATCGGAATGACTTGCGTGTTGGCAGCAACAATCTACTTTAGGAGAGCGGCTTGAATCAGATTTAGAAGCATACGAGAAGCTTTTACAGGATTGGATTTCTGAAAAGACTTCTCAGGAAAAGTCAGGTTGAACTCTTTATCTGGTGGATAAACGAGTTCATCCGGAATATTCGCTAAGAAACAAAACTGCTTCTTTCCGCTTGAACTGCCTGTTCCGCTTGAAGTATGAATTCCGCTTCAACTTCAACTTCAGCCGGAACTAGTAAAATTGGCATTTCAGCCGGAATTCTTCCAAGCTCTATTTTTCCTTACAATCTCCCCCTAAGCTGATGCTGTCAAATTATTCATTATCTTCAATGTTTATCTTCAAACCTGACTTGTACCCAAAAATTTTCTTCTCCACGACCTACTTGTTAGAAGATCCGATGCTGGCATCAAGATTTTGAGAAAGCTCTTTGATGTTTGTTTTGGTCACCTTTACATGTTTGATTGAATCCCAGTCCGTTTCGTTCCATTCTTCTTGAATAGAAATGGACTCATGGATTGTAAAGGTGCCATCAGCTCTATGCACATAGAAGAGCTTCTCCTCCTCTTCCCAAATGATAAATTTAATCTCATTGGTAGGATCTTCTTCCTCTTCTCCTGCTGAATCATCATCTAAATTACTTCGATAGAGCATTCCACATTCCAGCACAGTTGGTTCAACGATAAGCCTTAACATGTGCTCTGCCCTTGAAGGATTCATAACTTCTCTGAGTTTTAGGATGATGTCAGTCATTTGCATTGCACTGAGAAATGTAGTGGCCTTGTGAGCATTTATCACCTGAGTTGTACCATTTGCCAATTTAAAGGAAAAGTCAAAATTATCTTCATTTACCGTCCACCTAACGATCTTATTCTTTCTGGGTAGTCCTTTCCTTCTTTTGTTTTGATCTCTTTTGTTTTTGGCATGCATCATCTTCCTCTTTCTCATCTTCCTCTCTTCATCAGAATCATTGGCAGATTCTTGCACAATAGGTCTTTTGCCTTTGGCAGATGATGAAGAGGGACCAAGCTGAGTTTCAGTAGGTTTAAGGGTGATGTTGGTGGAGGATTCATTGATGGTAAGTGGAGGTAAGGTGGTTTTTGGAGGTGGTTCATTGGCTTCAGGAGTTGGGCTTGAGGGTGGAGTAGGTGGAAAGATGTCAGAGAAGTCCATGGTTGGTGGAGGCTTCTTCTTAAAGGGAGTGATGGGTGTGAAGTTGTCTGATCTAAACTTAGGATTGGCAAGTTTAGCAGCAAGCTTCTTGGGGATGTGTGGAGGTTTGTAAGGTATGATTGGAAGTGACTGTAGAATGGATGAAGTTGTTGTAGGCATTGGGTTTGGATTGTAGATAAATGAAGGTGGAGGTGGTATATCTGCAATATCATCAATTTCAGGTTTAACATTAGCAGTTATAGTACCTGAGACCAGCTCTGATGGTGAAGGCATCACCAGGTTAGGATTGACAGCAGCAGTTTCTCCTTTTAGCTCATAAAAATTTTTGTCAATCAAGCTACAAAGTCCTTTAACCTGCATCTGAGCTAGCTCTTCCTCTTTCTTCAAATTTCTAATCACAAGAGCCCTCTGAATCTTTTTCAACAGATGGTAATTTTCATCATTCTTTACCAGCTTGGTAGGCAAGTGAGAAGCAATAGCAATTAACCTCTGCCTATTAGCTTCAGACATTGTATCCAAATCATAATCCTTTAACCTCCAGTTGAAAGACCTGGTCTTTGCTTCTTCAAGAAGGTTTTCAAACACGTTGTTTTGCATGTATAGATCGAATTCTTCTTGGAGCTCTCTGGCTATTCTCTCATCCTCAGCAACCCTTCTGGCATCTTCAACCATTTTCACTATAGCCTCAGCTTCAGGAGTTTGAGTTACCTGTTGAAGGGTTTTAGCTATATCAGCTTGAACAGGTTCCTCAGTTTGAACTGTTTCTGAACTCCTTAATGCTATCAGTGATCTAGCCACATCCTCAGCTTCTTCATTTCTTTGCTCTTCCGGTTGAACCACAGGTGTTTCAACAGTCCCAAAAATTGAGAAGCTGGGACCTTGAACATCCACCTGGGTTGATATTTGTTGTTCCGGTTGAACATTCAGATCTCCTTCTCCTGGAACTACCGGTTGAACTTCCGGTTGAAGTTCCGCTTGAACTAATAATTGACCATCAGTCACCACCTGAGGTTGGGTGACTTCAGGTTCTTTGTCAGTAATTTCCAGTACCTCGGTTCCTTCATCTTCACCAATCAAGCTTTCTCCTTCTCCTTCAGTCAAAGTACCAACTGCTGCAGTTGCAGTACTTTCTTCCATATCAACTGCTGCCTTGCTAGTGGAGGTAATGTTGCCTACAACATGATCACTGGCTCTTTCAGCCGGAAAAATAACATCTGTTAGAAGTGTTGTGATCATGTTGATATACTCAGGGAGAGCACCAGCAATCAGCATGGACGACTGAACAAGCTCGGTGAGGTTGGGGTCCTCAAAAGGAGAAATAGCAATCAGTTGACTGCACTTCATATTCACCCAGCTCTCTTCAACAGAAAAAGGGTTAATGCCAATCTTTTGGCAAGCTGTGGCTCTTACTTCAGCCGGTATCCTTTCTACTTCTTCAATTTCAGTAATGGCAGGTTTTGACAGTAACTTCTCCCCCAATTTGACAGTATCAGCTTCATCAGTTACAGGAACTTCTTCAGCATCTCTGGTAGGGTTTGAAGGACCTGCTTCAGTTAGAGTAGGATCACCTTGAACCAATTTGGCAACAGTTGAGTTTAGAGCTTCAACCTGTGCTTGCAGAGAAAGGTACAGTTTCGTCAATTCAGGTAGTGTAAGACTATCCTCAACTGGCTTTTTGCCAGTATCCTTGGAAATAACCAAGCTATCAATCCTAGATTGATCAGCATTGGTACCCATGGCTTCTTGGCACCTGGGATTCTCTTCTGCTGTTTCAATAACCCTTGGTTCCAATGAAGGATTTCCGGGTGCTGATTCAGAGAAGATTGCCGCAGATTGGGTCTTATTTATGTTACTGCTGACACCAAGCTCCAGTTGGGATACTTGGGCAGCAGCAGCCCTTTCTGCATGAATCTCTTCAGAACCACTGAGATTCACCTCCGGTGAGGAGTGGGGTTGCAGTGCTACAGTGTCCTGGCTTATCAGGATGTTCTCATGTAATATGGTAGGTGAGTTAATAACACCTTCATTTAAGCCGGGATTGAGGGCACTGTCACTCCTGGGTGACAGGGGTTGCAGGGGTGAAAAATGTTCAGATGGGGAAGCTACATCTGCTTCTAATGACTCCCCCTCAACAGAAGGTTCATCCCTAAGAGATAATCCCAAATTTACCAGTTTCCGTTTAGGCTTTTTGCCTTGAACGGGGTTTGAAGTTTCAGGTTGGTTGGTGGTGCTAGGTGGAGGAGACCTAGTAACCACTTTTCTCTGTCTTTTGAAAATGACAGGAGGTGAGTTTGATGAGGAGGTGGCAGTGGAAGTGATTGTGGTAGCTTTCCTCTTTTTGGATTGAAAAACTATTAAAGAAGAGGAAGCTGGGACAGATGTGGGATCAGAAACTGTTAGGTCTACAGCTCTGTCATCTTGAGCAGGGAGCTCAGTCACTCCTACAATTTCCGGTTGAACCTCTACGGTAGCAAATTCATCAGGAAATTGCCTTGGAATTGGTAAGGGGTGGTCAGTATCCCTTCCAAGAAATGGAGATTTATTTAAAGCAAGATTTGAAAATGTTTTCTCATTCAGAAGTTTTTGGTGCAAAATTGTACCAAGCCATACTATATGGGGTACTCTTCTTTGAGAATATATGTCAAAAATCTGGGATACAAGTATACATATTCAGAATGAACATTGGATTTTAGGGCTTGAAAATTTTGTTTTGAAAAATTGAAGTTCTCACCCTTGACCACAGCGTAGAAGGCAGAGGCTTGCTCACCGGAGAGCTCATCAAAACCTCCCTTCTTTGGAGATAAACACACCAGAAGTGTGTGTGCAAGAAATCTCCACTTGTATGGTAACTGCCCCTTCTTGATAGTTTTGTTGTGCAGGGAGCCACCATAACCAATGTTTCTGAATAGGCGGAGATATCTCTTCTGATCTATTTCTCCGTATCCACCTTCATCCCTCAGTTTCAACAGTTTTCGAACCTTCGCTTCATCAATTTCAACTTCCTTCCCTTGGACAGTTGACACAATTTTATCACTTCCGCTAGCCTCGTCAGTAACCCTAGCGTGAACCCAAAAGTCTTCCATCACCTCTTCAAAGATTTCGGCTTCTACAGTAAGCGCATGATGGAGGTGAGAGCTTTTGATGAACTCGATCATTTCATTGTAGATTTCAGTCTTGGATGGTGGTTCCAGGTATGCCATCAAGTTGTGTTCTACCGGAAATTTTGAGTCGCTAACTGGCTTTTTGCCACTGGCCTTTCCCTTCGGAGCCATTGTTGACGGAATTTGAGAATATCGACGGTTTAGAGGGAGTTAATCGGAGATGGTTTGAGAGGGTTTTGGGAGTAATTTCTGAGATGTGTTGCGAGAAATGGGGAAAATGACGGTAATTTAGGGCTTTTTACCTTTTCGGAGATGACGTGGAGGAGAGAGGTTGTAAATCGACGGTTCATTGACGGATGGGACAGGTGCTTTAGGGGTTATACAGTACAACTGGTTAAAGCATGCACTTATCCAAAAATTAATTTACTGAAACCTCGGAATTGAACAGTTAAAAATTCAATGGATAAAATAAATGAATATCCGCTTAGTAAATTGTGCATTCCGGGTAATTAAATGACTCATTGACTTTGTTGACCCGGAAGTTCAAGCTGAACTCATTTTCTCCTTTATTTAAAAAACCAAATTTCTTCCGTTTGAACTTCAAGCGGACAAGTTTTCCGCTTGGAAGAATTGTTTTCAAAAATAAGTTTTCACGTCAAATTTAAAGCATTTTTCCGGTTGAAGTTCACCTGGTGAATTTCAAAAGTTATTCTTTCAGGTTGAACCTGAACTTGAACCGGAAAATCCAAAACACATAAACTTTGAAAATTTGTGTCAATTTTTCATATTCTTAACAGCAGTTTTTGACAATGAATATTAACACAAGAGATTTTCTTTTTCCTTTTCTTTTTGTATCAAGAGACGGACTCTTTGAGCACATCTCTTTCATTTATTAAAGTTGTGAAAAAATTGTATTCAAAGTTCATCATCCCAATGGCTGTAATGAGGTAGAAAAATCTTGCCTCATCGAAAGCTTTTGTAAACAAATCTGCCAATTGATGATCAGTGTGAACTTTAAATAATTTGATTAAATTCTTTTCAGCACAATCTCTAATAAAGTGATACCTTATGTCGATGTGTTTGGTCTTGGAGTGCTTCACTGGATTGTTAACGATGGAAATGGCATTGTTGTTGTCTGCAAGAATAGGAGTCTCCATGAATGTGATTCCATAATCAAGCATCTGATTTTGGATCCAAAGGACTTGGCTGCAACAACTTGAGGCAGCAATGTACTCAGCCTCTGCAGTTGAAGTAGAAACACATGTTTGCTTCTTGCATTGCCAAGAGACAAGCCTCTCACCTAGAAATTGACATCCTCCTGATGTTTATTTCTCATCTATATCACATCCTCCATAGTCACTGTCTGTGTATGCTTTGAAAGAGAAGTCAGAGTTCTTGGGATACCACAAACCCAGTTTGGGTTGCCCTTTTAGGTACTTGAAAATTCTCTTAACAGCGAGCATGTGTGACTCTTTTGGAGAAGATTGATATCTAGCACATAAGCAAACACTGAACATGATGTCAGGTCTACTAGCTGTGAGATACATCAGAGAGCCTATCATTGCTCTATACAAGTGCACGTCCACTGGCTTTCCACTTAAGTCATTAGTTAACTTGTGGGAAGTGGAGATTGGAGTCTTGGCACTTGAGCATGATAACATGTCGAATCTTTTCAGCATGTCTTGGATGTACTTTGATGGATTCAGAAAGATTCCGTCTGCAGTTTGCTTTACTTGAAGCCCTAGGAAGAAGGTTAGTTCTCCCATGGAGCTCATTTCAAATTTTGACTGCATCAAAGTTTCAAACTCCTTGCACAACAAAGTGTTAGATGAACCAAAAATAATATCATCAACATAAATTTGTACCATTAACATGTCATTACCAACAGTTTTAACAAAAAGAGTTTTGTCAATTGCTCCTCTCTTGTAGCCATTTACTAGAAGGTAGTTAGAAAGAGTTTCATACCAGGTTCTAGGGGCTTGTTTGAGACCATACAAAGCTTTGATTAGCTTGCATACCTTGTTCGGATGGTGAGGGTCTTCAAAACCAGGAGGTTGATTGACATAAACTTCTTGTTCCAGGAGGCCATACAAGAAAGCACTTTTCACATCCATTTGATATACTTGGAAGTCCTTAAATGCAGCATAGGCTAGGAAGATTCTGATTGCTTCCAACCTGGCTACTGGTGCAAAGACTTCATCATAATCAATGCCTTCCTCCTGTACATAGCCTTGCACAACCAGTCTTGCTTTATTCTTGATAACAATTCCCCTGTCATCTTTCTTGTTTCTGAACACCCATTTTGTTCCAATTGGTTCTGTTCCATCAGGCAGATCCACCAATTCCCAAACCTTTTGCTTGTTTATCTGAAATAGTTCTTCTTGCATTGCCTCTACCCAGCTGTTATCTTCTAAGGCATCTGCTACCTTCTTGGGTACTTCTTGAGACAAAAATGCAGCATGCAAACAGATATTTGCATTTGCAGATCTACTTCTTGTCAGCACTGGAGCTGAAGCTTCTCCAATAATATTTCCCGCTGGAAATCTCTGTTGATTCTTCTATCAATGAACATAGGAAATTCATGGCTTCTTCCATTTGAGGGTATGTTGAGCTGAGGAAGTCTGTGATCAAGCTCAACATTTTCAAGTTGTGATGTAGAATCTGAAACTCCAACTGATTTAAGAGAATTGGTATCTGAATTGTAGATCAGATGATCTAAGTTGAGCTCATTTGATGTGTTATCATGTGAGTTTCCAGCTTCATGAGACTCTGATTCAGTATTCTCTTCAGTTTCTGAAATTTGATTTTCCGGTTGAACTTGAACCGGAGAAATATGTTCAGCTTGAACTTCAAGCGGAACAATTTCTTCTTCAATTTGAATTATTTCAGTCAGTTTCTTGTCATTTCTTGGGAAAACAGGTTCAGAACTCATTGAAGAGAAGAAGATTGACTTCTCATTAACAGTTTGATTTTTCTTCCAATGTTCATCAGCAGACCTGTTAAAGTTTTGTTCCTGCACTAGAGAGCTCACAGACTTATCAACAGTTATGTTGAAAGCAGTGGTTAGTGCATCAATATCAAATAACCAGCTTGGCTGAGACTTAAAATTGTTGGCAGATTTCTCATTGAAAGATACGTTTATGGTTTCCTCAACAATTTTAGTTCTCTTGTTGTATACTCTAAATGCCTTTGACACACCAGAGTAGCCAACAAAGTAACCTTCATCTGCCTTTTCAGCAAACTTAGGCAAAGATTCACTGGTTATTAAAATAGTGACAGGACAACCAAATGGCTTAAAGAAATAAATGTTTGGCTTCCTTTTTCTCCAAAGCTCATAAGGTGTTTTATTCTTTCCCTTGACAATTAAGATCCTGTTTTGGACATAGCAGGCAGTGTTCACTGCTTCAGCCCAAAATATCACAGGGACCTTAGAGTCTGCCAACATTGACCTGGCAGCTTCAATCAATGTCCTATTTCTCCTTTCAGCAACACCGTTTTGCTGTGGAGTTCTAGGAGCACTAAATTGCCTCAAAATTCCCTTTTCCTCACAGAATGAATTCAGAACATGATTTTTGAATTCTGTGCCATTGTCACATCTGATTGTTTTGACTTTAAGATTGGATTGATTTTCTAAATTAATGACAAGAGTTTTCAACAATTCAGCAGTTTCATCTTTTGTTTTGAGAAAGAAAACCCAAGTATATCTAGAAAAATCATCAATTATAACAAAGCAGTATGACCTTTTTCCTAGACTCATTACTCTAGTTGGACCAAATAAGTCCATGTGCAAAAGCTCTAGAGGTTTTGAGATTGAAGATTCAACTTTTGGCTTGAAAGAGGTTCTGTGTTGCTTGCCCTTGAGACATGGCACACAGTTTTCAGAACAGATAAAGTGCTTGTTAGGAAGACCCTTAACCAAGCCTAAATTTACAATTCTGTTCATGTTCTTGTAGTTCACATGACCTAACCTCCTATGCCAAAGATCAGATTCGTCAACTGAGGCCTTGGATACAAAGCAAGCAGTGCCACATGAAGGTGTAGCCACTGACATATCCAGAATGTATAGTCCATCTCTCCTAGGTGCCTTAAGCATTATCAATTCATCAGGAATTTTAACACCAGGTTTGAGAACTATTGCCTCTTTCTCATTAAACATTAAATTTAAATTCTTGTCACACATTTGTGAGACACTAAGCAAATTAAAATTCAATGTATCAACAAAATTGACTTTGTCAAATTTTACCAGTCCATTTGTCACATCACCTTGTGCTGAGATATGGCCTTTTGTGCTTCCAAAGGCAACTGGTCCTCCATTGATTCTTTTTGTATTTTCCAGAATGTCCTTATTTCCTGTTATGTGGCAAGTGCAACCACTGTCAACTACCCATAGGCTATTCTGGCCTTTATTTTGCACCTGCACATATCAGAAATGATTAATTTCTATGGGGGACCCAAGCCTGAGTGGTCTTGGGTCTGCCATAAGCATCATTATACCTGTACTCTTTGAGTACTAGATTATTAACAACTGGAGCTTCATTTAACAGATCATCATTGTCCAAACTGAAGTTCTGATACTGAGCACTTGTTTGACTAGACCTTTCATCTTTGGTGTTTCTTTTTGCAGCAATTTTTCTGTCCCTATATTCTTTAAACTTTCTTTGCTTGTTAGTTAGTTTCTTAAGTTTTTCACTTTCTTGATTAACTGACTTAGTTCTTTCAGATGATTTTGAAAATCTTTGGGGAAAATGTTTGCTTTGATTTAAACTCCCTCCCTGAATTGGAACATAATGATTTCCACTTGAACCATTAGCAAATACAGTTTCAAATTGATTGGGTTTGCTGTTTCTTGAAAAATTTTCTCTAGAGGTGACTTTTCCTCTGGAGGGGTTTCTTCTCCCTTGAGCTTCAAAATGCTCAAACCCATCAGCAAAATGAACTTGAGGTCTCTGCTTTGGAGCAGTAGCTGATCTGGGTTGAAATTTCTTTTCCGGTTGAACATGAGTTCGAGCGGAAGAAAGTTCCGCTTGAACTTCAGCCGGAAAACGATTTTGTTTTAAAACAGTGAAACTACCATTTCTGTCATTACCAACTAAAACTCTGTTGGATTCAGATCCAAAATGCTTCAAAATGTGATTTTTCACAGGTGAGATTCTTCCTGTGAGCTTCTTTTGAAAATCGGCTTTTGGTTTCAAAACAGGTTTTGGCTTTTGAAATGGTCTGACTTTACTCATTGGGTTAAACTGACAGACAGCAGCTAGGTGACCTTGTTCACCACAGCACATGCACTCAACAATTTTGGTTTCAAATTTCTTGGGAGACTCAATTTTGGTTACTTGATTAAAGTTTACTTGACCAAACCTTTGAGTTTGACTTCCCTTTGGTTGCTCAGGTTGCTTTCCTCCAACTTTTGAATCCTTAGGTTCATAAACAGTTGGTGGAGGAACAGCAATTGGTGGTTTCAAAATGTTTAATTGGTCAACTGAAGCAGATGGGCTGGCAGTAGTGACATCAATTTTATTAGACTCAACAGTGTTTTCAGAATTGGATTGTGATGAAATGTCATCAACTGTGAGACTAACTTTGCATTCTGATTTTAAAGCTTCAATTGGTTTGATTACAGGTGAGTATTCAATTGGTGGCTCAATAGAGTTATAGCCAACACCTGCTTTACCATACATCCCTCCCATCCACAGTTTTTCAGCCTTTTTGTTTGCTGTTTGAAATTTATCACAAGTAAACAAAGCATCTTTCAGCTTGATCTCAAGAACATCAATCTCAGCCTTAGCATCTTTGGTTTCATTTCTTGATTTTTCAAGTTTTGTCAGCAAGTCATCAAGCTGTGTTTCAAGCACTGAGTTGGTTTGTTTTAACTGTTCATACTCTTTGGTTAAGTTTTCAATTTTTGAAATGTATGATGATTCAGTTTTCTTAAAACATTCCTTTAACTCATTTAAGTTTGAAACTTCATCAATCAAATCAGTGTTGTGATTTCGATATTTTGCCACTTGTTCTATGCAGGCAGGACTACATAGATTCTCTAAGACCTTTTCAGGGATAGAATTTACCTGATCTGTGATGGAGTCCTGTTTGGCCATTAAAGCATAGTTGATGGGTTCAAACTCAGCAGCGAAATCTTCCCATTCAACACATGATGTTTGATTTGCTACAGCAGCTACCACGTTCTGATGGTTTTGACTTCCGGTTGGCTTTGGTGGGGTGGGGTGTGAACCTAAGTTGTTTCCAGAATTGTTGTTGCCTGAGTTGCTTCCTCCATGATTTTTCCCTTGAGCATGGTTCTGGTTCTGTCCTTCTCTTCTTGGTTGAGAGCATTCTCTTGCAAAGTGACCAAGTTGGTGACAGTTGTAGCATTTGACTTTGCTTTTGTCAAGGCCTATGTGAGCACCTTTTGCTCCCTTGTAGGTTCTACCTGTCCTTTTGTAAAACCTTTGAGCTCTTATAGAAACCATGGCAAGTTGGGTCATTATATCCATTTGTTCTAAATCATCAGCACCTATGCATTCAAGATCTTCAGGTATGAAGCCTTGATAAGAGTCAGCTGCTACATGAGCATTGTGAGAACTTTGAAAGGAGTTTGAAAAGTTCTCTTGACACCTTGGTGTCTCAGGGAAACTGACTATAGGTGAGGAGTATGATGATGAGTTAGATGATCTTTGACTGTTAAAATCAGTGGTTACTAGTGCAGATGAGAACAGCTGAGTTGATTCAGCAGATGAGCTTTGTTTAAGATCTAGTTCCATTTCATAAGCACTGAGTATGCCATGAAGTTCACTGAGTCTCATCTTTTTCAAATTCTTGCATTCCCTGATGCTTACTGTGTAAACTGTCCACACAGAAGGCAGGGAACGTAGGAATTTTCTGTTCACATCTACTTGTTCTAGTTTAACATCCACTTTTTGGAGTTCATCAAGCAATGAGACAAATCTCAAGTACTGGTTTGTCATTGTTTCACCATATTTAAAAGTAAAGTTTTCATATTTTTGTTTTAAAACATCTTTCTTGTTTTCTTTTACTTCACTGGTTCCTTCATACATTTTACTTAAGGCATTCCACAGGTCAAATGCAGTTTTATATCCTTTAAACCCACTTAAAATGGAATTAGGAAGTGCAGCCTGTAGAGTCCAGTATGCCTTATGGTCAAATTCAAGAGCAATGTAGTCAGATTCAACATATTTATCTAATGGCTTAGGTATTTTGATTTCTGCATCATCAGCAGATGAAACCATTGGTGAGTAGGGTCCTTCAGTGAAAGATTTCCAAATACGACGGTCCAAAATCCTAACAAAACCTTCCATCCTAAGTTTCCAGGTACCAAAGTCATCAGGAGTGAACATTGGTGGTTTGTTGGAGGAGCCATTTGGGCAACTTAAACTGAAATCACTCATTTTGACAAACTTTTAGAAAGATAAAACAACGAAGCTTGTAAAGTAAGCAAGTAAAGTATCGACTTTGAAGCACAGAAAGTCTTCAAAGTGAGAGCCAAAGCTCTAATACCACTTGTAGGATCGTTATTAGTTATGAATAAACTAAAACTAAGCCCTTTACTTGCAAATATAACCCTACAGAATTAAAGTTATATTTCACTTTACTTAAGCGATATTAAGCTGTTGTATAATGTAAATGCTTGATTTGCAGAATAGTAACAACAACGATATATCGAATATTCGGCACTATTTGCATTAACACAAAGCTACACTATTACAAGTGATGACCGTGTGTGTAAACTAAGAGATTACATGCTATATATAGTGCTGATGAGATCAATGACAGCCATTGATCTCATGCAATCTAATCTAGACCGTAAACATAAAAGTCAAATATAAACTACCAAAAGAATAAACATCGACAATCGGAATGACTTGCGTGTTGGCAGCAACAATCTACTTTAGGAGAGCGGCTTGAATCAGATTTAGAAGCATACGAGAAGCTTTTACAGGATTGGACTTCTGAAAAGACTTCTCAGGAAAAGTCAGGTTGAACTCTTTATCTGGTGGATAAACGAGTTCATCCGGAATATTCGCTAAGAAACAAGACTGCTTCTTTCCGCTTGAACTGCCTGTTCTGCTTGAAGTATGAATTCCGCTTCAACTTCAACTTCAGCCGGAACTAGTAAAATTGGCATTTCAGCCGGAAATCTTCCAAGCTCTATTTTTCCTTACATGCCACATTAACATAAACTCTAAAAGTGAGGACTTTATCATAAGTGTGCCACTATCATTCAGGTGATATAATTATCTAACAGTTCAAGTGTTTGCATGTTAATCTCCCCCAACAGGATTAAAATAGGTAAAATGGGGTCGTGAAACTCACATTCCGGTGCACATCAATTCCAGATAAATAACCACAACTAATAGCAGGTAATGGGTCTTGTGTATCCTACCAAGCACCTAGCGAGCATAAATATATAAGTGTGTGTTCAATCGAAAGTGACTAAGTCTAGACCAACTGTGAAAGGTAACTATTGTCAAACATTGGTATGAACATGGTTCAATAGTTGAAAACGAGTCGAAGACGACACATTGCCAAAAATCATGACGATTACGAGGATCGATGAAAAGTATATTATTAAACAATAATATTTGCCCGTGAAATCGATTAATAAAATAAGTATATATGTATATAAGTATATATACATAAGCAAATATATAACTATATCAATAACATGTACTCAAATGTACTTATATGTTTGTAAATATTTTTATATGTTTCTATAATTATATAATTCTAAAGTTTAGATGGTTTATATCACACGATTCAACAAAATACATTATTCACATACGTAGATTTTTATATAAATATAAGGGTTATAAAAAAAAGTTCATTTTGTATTTCCTAAATACGTATATTTTTATATATTTTCCAAATGTGTATTCTTTTATAAATCACCGTTAAATAACCAGATATTTTATATAAAAATCAATTTATATATATATATATAAACAAATGGAATAACGAGCAAGATAAAGACGATTACAAAAATTCTACGGGTCCAAAACAATGTCAAGAATGATGGATTTTGAGTCAAGAAAAAAAGTCCAAAACACTAAAATAAAATTAAAACAAGAAAACAAGAGGTCACCGGGCTCGAACCCGTGACCTCTTGATAAAACAACAACGCCCAAACCATTGGGCTAAGTTCTGTTTTGGTTTATAACTCGGCCAGGAAACCTTTTGACATATAGAGGGGCATGAAATCGAGGATTTTAAAAAAAAAGGAAAAAATGAGGCTGGAAAAGTTCGAACCAGTGCCCCTTTCTTACAATTCATAAGTCTTGGCCATTCGGCCAAAACCCTAAGGACGCTTGTTAACCAACCAAAAAAATATATATTAGTATTGAGTCGATGTCATCTTCTCTACAAAATGACCTGAACTCGCTGGAGTTTATTTCGGTCGTCGGAATTTCGCGAAAACTCAGAACTAGACATGTACATTGTGCGACTAACATGGAGTAGTGATTACCTTAAGTCGGAAGTGAGTAATGATTCATTTTTTATATCAAAACCGCAACCAATTTTGAACTCGAACGCTTCTTCGCTCGTGGCTTCGACCCCTACTGGATTCCTGGTTGCTCGACGGTGGTTCTTGATTATAGAGGGGTGGTTACACGGTGGTGCAGTGGCCGGAATGCTTCGCCATAAAAAATAAAACGGGAGACGGAGATGAGAGAATGCGAGAGGGGATTATGGTGTGTGTTGTTTAGAAAAGGGGTGAGAATACTGATCAGTTGATGAAGGTTTAAGATGCAATTCAATATCGGTGACCGATCGTTTTAAGAACCGTCCTCGCATTCAATCTGTAGGCTTCAAATCGACTTCCATCTATTTGCAAGATCAGCCCCTCCTTAACTTTTGGATTAAGAGAACAGGTTTTATGTAATTACACTTCAATCCTTCTAGGTTTGTGGCTTTAGATTAACTTCGAGGAATGACAAAGTAACCCCTCAAAGTTTTATAAAAAGTTAACGGCTCTAACGGAGATAACTTGGGTTACGACAAGACGGATATAAACCAACCATGATTAACGTGTGACGTTTATAAGGATATAACCCTAGATAACCCCATAAAATGATAAATAATAACCCATAATTATTTATTTTAGGTTCACATAAAATCATAGATTTATCTCACATAAAATGATAAGTTTTACTCACATAAAGTCAAAAAAAAAATACGTATAATTTCACGAGACGTCATTGCATAAAATCGATCATAGGATAAAATATGTAAATATATATAAATATATCACATAAAATCATAAGGTGAAATCATAAAATATCAAACATTTAAACTCAAGTGCGTGCTCGTATAGTGATGATCACACAAACCCTAGTTGTTATGGTCAACATAAGTCAATCACATAAATGTTCACCCAACATTTATTACAGTTTAGATTTAGGTTAAATCAGGAAAGGAAGGAGAAAGGACCTGAAAAGACGGATTTTCACACCAACTCTAATTATACACAATTTTGGGTCGAATCCGAACTCAATTTTGACAAAAATCGTTTTGTTTGACTTTTTGGAATCAAACTTCATGGATTTTGACTCAAAAATTAGACCCGAATTCGAGTTTGTTTGTGTTTGTGATTGATTCTAGTAATTATAGTTCATCAAAAGGAATCTGCCGTAGGTTACGAAAATGATTTGCATATAGTTTTGTTGAGAATCACGAAATGGGGGTGGTGAATGTGTTCTTGAGCTCATCAATGGTGAAATCTTCAATCCTTAACGGTTTTCTGCAAGTCTGGTTCCATTAGATTCAGTTTGAACTCATGAATTCAATGGTACAATCGGTTTCGAATTTCGTTAATGTATGTGTGATTTGTAAAATCAAAGAATGGTGTTCTTCAAGAGCTCATTAATGGTGAATTCTTCAATCCTTAACGGTTTTCTACAAGTCTGGTTCCTTTAGATTCGTTTTGAACTCGTGAATTCAATGGTACAATCGGTTTCGAATTTCATTAATTTTTTTTGTATTCATCGGATGGTGTTGGGGGGGATGACGGTGTTAGTGGGATGGTGCTGGTGCGTCGGAATGCTTTTGGGGTGGTTGTGGTGGTGGGCAAGTGGTGATGGTGGTGGGGAGGTGGTGATGGTGGTGATGGTGGTGGTGGTGGCCTGAGATGATGATGGTGATGGTAGTGGTGGCCGGAGATGAGGATGGTGGTGGTAGTGGTGGCCGGATATGATGATGGTGGTGGAGTGGTGATGTGCTGGTGACTAGGATGATGATTGTGTAATTTAAAAAAAAAAGTGGGATTATTATTTGCCAACAGTGAAAAGTTGGGATTAAATGGCGCTAATTTTCCTAAAATTAATCAAGTTAATTTGTGATTTATCATTTGATTGTATTAATTAATCATATATTATTCTATTGCTATGAAATGGGTTGATTAAGAATATCGTAACATTTAATTAGTATTGTGTGCATCTGGATAATCATCATACCCCGATGTATTCCGTCGTCGGTCGGGGTGTGACAGGTATCCCAAGTTTTAATATTTGTAACATGTTTATTATTCCAAAATTAATATATAACCCTTATTTTTATATAAATTATTTTAAATAGTACGATGACTCAGGTTCTTGCCGAACTGGTTATAACAGTGCACAATGTCATAAAAAGAAAAACAGGATAATGAACACGGTATACCTATCGATCGATAATCACACCCGGACCCGGTTACCCGTAGAACCGTCACGTAGTCCGAATTAGGTGAATTAGTAGTCTATCCCGATCAGATATTCGCGGCGTACAATAATCCAAGACCGGTTTCTGAGTTTGACTTTGTTTGACCAATTTCCTATTTGACCAGATTCGCGACTAAGTCGACTCGGTTGACTCGGTCCCGAGTTAACTTAGTTTTGTCTAAAACTTGCAACCAAGCACTCCAAATGGCATTATTAACCAAACACACAAACAAATTCCCCATCTAAAACTATTCCGGCGGCCGAAGGCCCAAGGCCGCAACTGGAAAACCGCCACCACAGTGAAAAACTGACAAACGACATCAACGAGTCAACAAACGCACGGATCTGCATAAGAAAAGGATTGAACGAGGGAGTTAGAACATGGAACCGGGCTAGAAAGAGGAAGAAAAATCATACACGAGCCTTGGTTTCTAGCCCTTGCCACCGCTACTCTCGCGAGACCATCATGACGTTGCGTCATCGCCGCCGTTGTTGCCCCTTGCTACTCCACCACACCATCGAAACAAACACCAAATCGCGAGCCAGGGGGTTATCACTTTCCGCGAACAGAAAAGAAGGAGAGGGAGAGAGAGACGATCTGAGGATCGTCGACGCCATCGCTGCTGGCGACGGCGGAGGCCCACCAGAATCACGGTTTCTGTCGGATAATGCTCTTTGAGACAAAGCTTTCTGTCATTGTCACACACACATTTGTGTATGTCTTTGTGACGGCTGCAAGGAGAAAAGGGGGGGGGGGGGTGAAACCCTAAAAAGAAAGACCCAATGTATGTTTTTATTATTATTATTATTATTATTATTATTATTATTATTATTATTATTATTATTATTACTATTATTACTATTATTATTATATTATTATTATTATTATTATTTACGACACGTTTACTGACCGCACCTTGAACCGTACATTTAACCGAATAATCACTAAAGTATATTAAATGTGACTTTTAAACATTTTGAGAATGTTTGTAAGGGTTCTTCTATAAATTTTAGTTGTGTCGGATATATATATATATATATATATATATATATATATATATATATATATATATATATATATATATATATATATATATATGGAAAATTGGATTTTAATAATATGAGTTTTAACTCATTGGCGAATAATAATACGAGTTTCAATGTTGGCGGATAATAATACCAATTAATGAGGTGGGTGTCAATAATGAAATGCCGTTAGTTGAACCCTAACGGTGTTATTACCAATTTGAAACTCGTATTATTATTCGCCAATGAGTTAAAACTCATATTATTAAAATCCAATTTTCCTTATATATAATAGTACCACGTCAGCAAGATTCTAACACCGTTAGTTAAAAACTAACGGTGTATCATTCTAGACACCCACCTTATTAATTGGTATTATTATCCGCCAACATTGAAACTCGTATTATTATTCGCCAATGAGTTAAAACTCATATTATTAAAATCCAATATTCCTATATATATATATAGCAAAAACGTTTGAGATTATTAAATTTTATATAAAGATATATGTATTTCTAACGTAATGTTTTTAAGAGGCTATATTTTATAATAAATGAAATAATTACTTGAAACATAATTGTTTATTAGTTATTAAGAGGATATTGGTTGCCAAGTTGTCATGGTCTCTTGTACTTTGGGGAATTTCGTCTCGAAATCTAGTAAAGAGTTAGCATTTTAAAGAAGGTAGTTCATAGGGGTTTTATAAAGTATAAAACATACTTTTGACCTTGAGACAAAAACATAGAAATGACATATCAAAATTTCCCCGAGACTAGAAATATATTCACGATTACTGACTCGATTAAGACAATGCTGACATTCCTGAACTGCTTGGCTAGGTTAGGAACAGACACAAAAAATTGACATAGATTTACAATACGACCAACAACTGGAGACAAACACACAAGGACACACGCAGTTCTTCATCCAACTCTCAGTGCAACTTAAAGACTTTAGTGATGCTTATATATAGGGTGTACCGCAGCTAACCCACCATATCTTTAATATCTTTAAGAGAGTACTGTTCATCTTCGGAAAATATCCCATTCTACATACCAACGACAAACAACCGAGCTTGATAGCACAACACTTAGGCTATCATAGAGAGCGAGCAATAGACCGATGGGCACACATCACAACCAAACCGAGAACCAATCAAGCACAAACCAAGGAGATGACCACAATCTCCCCTACTTTAGGGGCGAGACTGAGGGGTCGAGAGACACAGGTGAGTAATGGGTGCAACATATATACCTTCAATCCAAATAAAATAGATCCACACAGAGCATCTCAAATGATAAAACAGAATAATCAATAATAAACGAAAATCTGGAGCTCCGGAATTCTTATGAAGGCAAAGCGTCAAGTTCTGGTGAACTAGATGGGTAACGACCCACTTCCGGTTTACCTCCCAAGACACAATACCCAGACGGAATCCGAATCAACTCTTGTTGAAACCCAAGACTAATACCCACGAATTATACCGATCGTATGCTAAGCTAGCATCACACACGATCATTGGTAGTAGCACGTACAAGTCTCTGATTTAGCAAAAGTAGAATAATGACTAACGCTTGAATTGACGGTACGAAACCAAAATTTTAAAGCAATAAAAGTCATAGCAAGAGCAAATAGATCACAACCATCAAAGGATCAATACCAAAACAAATAGAATACCATGAATTTGACGGAAGACTCTGCATTGGATACGATGAGTCGAATAGCACTCCATGCATGTCACAACTAGTATGAATGAACAATACATTTTGAAAACATGAATCCGCTGACGCACTACGTCAAAAATGCTCTTTAGCCACTAAGAAAAACGTGGCTAAAAACCCTTTGGCCACGCTTTTTTTTTTATTTCAATCGACACCAAAGGTCCCGTGACCATAGGTACCATACGGCCACACTTGAAGATTAGTGGTTGTAGCAACTAAAAAACGTGACTAAAGGTATCAATATTTTTATTAAAATCAGGCATTCCATCTGAAATAAGTGGCTAAAAGGTAGCAACAGCCACATGAATTTTCAAAAAGCGTGGCTAAAGGGTAGCAACGGCCACATGAAGTTTCTATAAGCGTGGCTAAAGGGTAGCAACGACCACATGAATTTCTATAAGCATAGCTAAAGGGTAGCAACGGCCATATGAATTTACTAAAAAAATTGTTTTAGCCACGCTTATTTTTAAAAAAAAATGTGGCAAAATATTGGTGTAAGCATTTCATCTGAAAAGTGTGGCTAAAAGGAGGCAACGACCACATATTTTAAAAAAAAAGCGTGGAAAAAGGCTGTTGGAATCAAGCATTTTATCTGAAATGTGTGGATAAAAGGTAGAAACGGCCACACGAGTTTTTCATAAGCGTGGCTAAAAGCTTGTTTTAGACACGCTTATTCCATCTAAAAAAAAGTGTCGCTAAAAGTTCGTTTTAGCCACGCTTATTTTTAGACATGCTTTTCAGTATTTTTGTAAAATCAAAACAACAATAAATATGAAAAAAACATAAAATCCAAATGATATAAACAATAACAATACAAGATTCATACATAGGTTTTCAGTTTAAATAATAAAGACCTAAATTTCTAATCAAAAGTTATCTGCAAATGATAGTATCAATTTGGCATATAATACCCGGTTCATAATCAATCCTCTTTATCACTAAAGCATCAACAACAACTGCTTGAACTTCCTCATACACATTTTGTTCCTGAAATTTCACTGCATTGTGTTTTTCACATCATGGGACTTCTTTTGCCACTTTGCTTGTCCTATGAAAGAGATGGATCTTCTTGCCTTCGGATCATATGAATGGGCTTGTGAATCTTAGTAAAGTTGAAGCATGATCATATGGATGGGCTTGTGAATCTTAGTAAAGTAGAAGCATGCACAGATACGTACTTATTTAGGCTGTAGCAGTTCATGATTGTGAATTTGTGAGAAACTTGTCTAATTCCTTTGTTCATAGAGTCTTAGAGGCTGATGAAATACAGATATGAACTAATATAAATAAGTCAAGACGTTTCGCCATTTCTATATAGTTTCCATTTATGTATCACATTGATTTCATTTGGTTGTGGTGAAGCTGTTGCCTTTATCAACATATCCATGTTCACTCGCCATGTCTTCTGTGTTATCCATACAATGAGACAAGAACAAAAAAGTTACTTCAGTTCAAATGCAAGCGTATTGTTTATGTTTTATGCAATTGGCATAGTTTTAAGAATTGTAATAGCTAACTTTACACCAATAGCCTCAGTATACCACAGCATCTAGTGTCAAATAAGTTAAACAAACTGTATCCAAACTCTAAAAAACACTAACATTCAATAAAGGATGGAAAGCAAACTAAAAAAAGAAATTGCAGGCAAAATAAGATCACACTTACAAAATAAAGCCAAATAGCACCAGCCTCAATACCCCTATTAGAAATAAACACACAAAACATAAATTAAAGCATTCAACGATTAAACTGTGAATAGCCAAAGCTAGAACATAGATACATAGACAAAACAACAAATAAAAAACATACTGCTAAAAATAATTAAACAGTCGAACACAAAGTACACCTAAAGCTTCAATTTTATCGAGTTTTATTTGTTATTTAACTATTAACTATTTACTGTGTATCTGTATTAGTTAGGCAAGCAACAAAATGCAAATAAAAATTACAAACACAGATCATAAGAACCCTCAGCCAACAGTAAGGACTAAAATCAACATTTTTATCTTTTATCTTATTCTGAATATTCCATATCACATAATCATTATTCAAAAAGCACATAATCCAAATATTTGATGGTGGTCAAGAAGCAAGCCAAAACAAGCATTTGTAGTGACTCTGTAGCAGGAACAGAACGAAAACTTACACTAATGCACTCAAATCAGCAAGCTCATCGATAAAGTGATAGAGATCTTGGATGTCATAAGTTATGTTTCTCATGACTGGATTAAAATTTTCAAGTTTCCTTTCATATAATGCACATATACCTGCACATAAAAATATACATAATACTGATTACATAAAATAATCACTCTCCTCTTTATTAAATTCTATAAATATCAGTTAATGAAATATGTTAGATTTCTGAATTCATCGATGACTTGAAACAACAGGTCATTGAATTTGTGTTGCTAACTATGATCTTTACAAAACATACCATCCATTGCTTGACTTGTTGACTCGTAATCCAAAAATGTACTCGTTGCTCGGTTTTGAGAAGTCTGCGTGAGTATAATAGTGTGCTTATTCCACTGCATCCAAAAGAAAATATATGAATAATCTGTAATTAACTACTAGAAATGATACATTACTATGAAAAGTGAAAACATAAACAAAGTCAAAACTAATAGAAAGGAAACAAAAAAAATTAGAATTTTTAATAAGCCCTAATCATACGAGCCCTAAATCCATCTTGTAATCTATATATATATATATATATATATAGACATATATTAAAACTATATAATCATTTAACGAATACCAGTGTGCAATAAGATCAGATTACCGAACACTCAAACACGGATGAAATAATTAATCTAAACTAATAGTGAGTTTAAATATACTTTGGCGGTGTTGAACAAACATTCAAGACACCGAGTTTCAACGAACGAGGCGCTAGGTTGAAACGAAACAAAACGAACCACTTTCGAGCTCCAACGGTTGTCGCGTATCGTGATAATTCTCGTGGTCCGGTGTCGCGTACTGCTACGGGACTACGTTTATGAGTCGTGGTCATTATGCGTCGTGAGAGTACCCTTCGACTTACGTCTCGTCTTGCTAGACTACAAGATCTATCAGATATAGATCTGATTGCAACTGGAGACGACACACGGCGAAAGGCATCGGGTTCCTGTCGACGGGCGACGGTCATACGGCAGCAGGCGAGTGGCGGTGGGTTCTACGGTGGTGATCAGTTGGTTTTGCGGCGGCGATTGGCGGCAAACCGAGCAGCCGATCAGGGCGTAGGAGGCGGCGATCTCTAGTCCATAAGGTGGTCTACGGGCGTTGACTGACGGAATCCGGTGGCGGCAACCGGCGCAAAAACGGCAACGCCGTTTTTTTCTTTGGGGTTTAGGAGAGGAAAAGAGGAGAGGATTTTCTCCTCTATTGTTTCTTGCGGCCGTCGAGATTATGGTATTAGGTGATTCGGGTTTAATCCCTAATCATCTAATATCTATTAGATAATCGGGCCCTCTTGAATTTCAAGCCTAACTTCGTACGCGAGCTCCTGAACAATCGTTAATGAAAAGTACTAATTAATAGCTCAACCGTGAATTTAAATAAAACCACTTTTATTTAAATATTGTTCACTAATTATTATTAAGCTCGTTTATAATAATAATATTGATTATTAATTATCTATAACTAGTATAAATAATATATATAATCAAACGTTTCCGTTTCATTTACCGGTTAACTATTTAAGAGGGTTTAGAGTTCGTTGCACCCGTTGTAACTCTTACGGGTCATAATCGGGTCGGGTTCAAGATTTGTCGGGTCTGGACACATAATATCCAATAGTCTCCTACTTTGACTGATCGAAACAAGATCTAAGAAACAGACAGAGGTGCTCTAGCAACACATGACTGTCCCAACCAGTTATGACAATTCAAGTAAAAAACCAAGGTATATCTGTTGAAGAGTAACTGATATTAAACTTATGGTAATTCGAAGTCATTGTATCCCTTCCGTATAAGACATCAATTGAACGATGGACATGGATTCAAATTATTCTCATCTAATTTTCAATCATTATGTTTCTCGATATAGATTCGAAGTGGTCTAAAACAAACACACAATAGCTTTAGGTAAGGCCTTACACTTAACACTTGGAATCAACGAGGGCACCATTATGTCTAGCTGTTGCATGATTAGTGCAAGAGTATAGAATCCCATCTCGACTACATGCCCCTCCCACTGAATTTCATATCCATTCCCAAAAGTAGCCATTATGACTGGCAATTATGCGACAGCGTTAAGCTTCAATCAAAGAACAATCTTTGGTAAATGGGATGTCACTCATGTATCTCAGGGTCTAAGGATACTAATGATTATACAAATAATCAAATCCATCTAATGATTGAATCCATGAAGATGGTTTGATGCGAGTTACGTCCAACTTCATTCAACAATGAGGTCTGTGAGTCTGGATTGTCAACCATTTGAGTCCAAAGTCAGAATATTAATACTTCAGATTATTTCCCACGAGTCTGAAAGACTACGGGTAGTTTAGAATAATATATCTATTCGTCAACGTCATTATGAAATGATGCATGTGAGTTTGGATTGTCAATGTCTTGTGTCCAAAGTCATAAGTAGTCTTACTTCAGATTCATGTCCACGATTCTGACCGACTGTGAGGAATTATATGCATTTATTCATGGATTTAAACATATTAAAACCAAACACAATTATAGAATTCAGTGTTTACATCTAACCTTTTAGAGGAAGCCGAATGATAATGTATAACCATTAGAGTTCGTACATCCAAATACTAATTCAAAACATACATCTAGTGTATATTGGTTGAACATCATTAGTATGACGTTGATGAGTCTTACTATTTATTGTTTTACCGACCAGGTTTTGAAATGTGCTATTATTTTAGTTAAAAAATATTCATAGTTCCAGTATTTCTCTGAATATTGGAATTTCCTCAAAGTGTGTTGGTTTTGTGATCATAGTGATCCTTGGTATTCACTATAGTTTATGTGTGATCACAATGTCTTGTTTGGTTAAAACTCTAACCATGTCAAGAATCCTTCTGAACCTTTTCAGAAAAGCAGCAGTTTAATGTCACTTGAGTTGACTAATTAATTTAGATTTAGTCATGGAATCTGCGACAATGCAAAATCTTTATTTTTACGAGCAAGAGATGTCTTGGTCAATTATGAAAACTTATAGTAGTGTATTTCTACATGGTGAATGTTAACACCAATGCAACCAAGTGTATTGTGTTCAACATTTCACGATATCGATGTAACTTGTGTACAGTGTTTTTCCCTTTTGGTTTCCATAGTGTAACCCTGTACAGTACAACTTCAGTGTAACCCTTTCCAATGATCTCTCCCTTTTGATATCATTAGTGTAACTCTGTACAGTGACATCTCTATTTAATCACATATCCAATGTGTGATTTATATTGCCCCAGAAGTTGCTTATACATGTGGATCTCTGTCCATTAAGAAAATTCTTTTAAATTATTTGTACCATAAAATCCACATTATGTATAATCACATAAGGATTTTATTTTATATTTCAGTATATCATCGTCATACAGGTGAGGATTGATATAGTGCTCCCACTAGCCTTTATGTAAACACATTATTTATGGCATTAAGCCATTATCAGATTACATATATGATATTGTAGTTTTGAATTTGCAAGTGTGTTTAAATATGTATTTTCTGCTTAATGCAACAACCTTTTGTTGGTTAGGAAATGCGAATAATGGATATGTGACTCTTGAACTATTTCAAGATCAACTTCCTTTACTTTTAGTTCCAGTTAAATAACTTAGGAACTTAACCTTCCATTTCAGAAGCCTGAATAGAACGTTCTATCTTCTATGTGGAACTAGAATTCCACATGGATGGTGGAAGTATTATCCATTGTTATATGTAGTATCTAACGAGAATAAATTCTCATTGATAAAAGACATTCGATACTAGATTTATTAGGCGAGTGGTGATCAAGAGAGTGATACTCAATAGGGGCGCGTATGGCAAATATTTCCTATATATCATCTTTCAAACGTTGACAATCATCGTTTAATTCCTATTATGTGCTCAGGCCAAGGTTGTGCATGTAGTACCGGATTAGTGAAAACATATTTCACATATCTTAAGATGATTTTAGGTTTGTCAAGCTTCAGGTACTCTTTATTACGATCAGACTTAGAATTGTGATCGTATTTATAATGCTGGTTCTTTGACTTCATTTCGAAATGTTCTTGTACAATTCAAGAATTTTTATTGATGCTTATAACCATAAGCATATTCACTATGATTATTGTGACACCTCGTCCGAAACAGGTCAAACCTCTCCCTGTTGACTTTTTAATTTGAATGTTCATACGTTTTAATTTTATGATTAACTAAATTAGTTTTAATGATTAACTGATAAATGATTTTATTCCGCGTTTGTATGCCCGTAAAATACGAAAGTTTTCATATTTTAAATATGGAACTTCAATAATAAAAATATATATATATAAATATAAAAATTTGACTTTTTATATTTTCTCAAAAAAACTGATATAAACTGTTTCACTTTAAAACGTTTAGTGAATATAAAATGTGATAAAAACATATTGTTGTCAAGACTTAGCCAAACGAGGAACCCGTTAAACCTATTGGGCCCGGTTAGGCCCAATAAGACCAAAACGACCCGGATAAACCCGAAACTTAACCCGGAGACTCGACTCAACTGACCGAAGGAACAACCCAACCCGGAGACCCGACTCGCGGCCTAAATGGCATTGGGCCGAACCCGATTCCCTCTCTCCTTTCCCGAATTTAATCTGGCTTCGCCCCAACCTCCAAACCTTTTGTTTTTATTATTTTTTGCCCATGAGGTTTATAAAGTTTAGCCCACTAGATTTTATAAAAACATTAGCCCACCAACTTTTATAAAAACAAATCTCACCACCTTACTAGATTAATTACACTTGGACCAAATTTATAAAAATTATGATTTTTATAAACACCTAACTCTTCCATATTTTATAAAAGCTCCTAATCTTTTATAAAGTTTATAAAGAATTAATCACCTACATTTGAATTAGTTGGGTGATTGTAGTGTTGACAACACACCTAGCCTAAGTCTTATAACAAGTCCCCATGTAATTAACCAAAGGATATTAACTAAACTTTTAGTTATAAGAGGAGAGACCCACCAAGCAAATCACCACACAACCAAACCAACTCACTTACACTCTCCCTCCCTCTCCCCTTGAACCGGCCAAGCACCACCACCCCAACCCCCTGCCGCTGGCTGCCTCCATCGCCGAGCACCCTGACACCGCCGCCGGACCACCACAGCCCCGCCGGACCACCGCCACCTCCTCCCTCCTTCTCGGTTTTGAAATCCTCACCCATTGTGAGTGTTTTTAATCCTCTCTTCTCCTATGTTCTTACATGTTTAACACCCAAAGAGAAGCCCAAGTCTTGACAACTAGAATTCTTGAAAGCTTGCATTTGTTAAAACAACTAACAAAAACTCTCTTCTCTATCTTTTTCTCTCAAGATCAAACACTCTCTTGGTGCATTTGAATGCTTAAAGATAGCCAAAGAGTGTGGTGAAACACATTTGTGAAATCATATGAAAGTAACAAGTGTGCACCAAGATTCTTGTATTTATGAAATCTTTGATTTCAAAGTTAGTTGGTTAACAAACTCAAGTCTCTTCATGTTAATAAAATTAATAAAAAGATGACTAACTAAGATGATAAAATGATTGTATGCTTGTCCTAACACATGAATGTGTTAGTTGATTTCTATTTAATTATTGTCATAACACAAATGTGTTAGTTGAATGTTAATTAAAATGTCCTAACATAAAAATGTTAGTTGATTATCTTTTATGTACTATTGTCCTAACACAAAAGTGTTGGTTGATTTGTTATATTTATGTCCTAACACAAATGTGTTAGTTGATTTAATTATAAATCATATTATGTTAATAAATGGACATGTCACATGTTAAGATTTATGTTAAACAAATAAATCTCCTAACTAGATTAAAGGAATTAAATATATGTTACACATGTAAATTATGACAAAAAAATGACTAAATAATTAAAAGAAACAAAAGAATATTTCTTATTTTAGTAAAAATATAACACATTAAATGTGCTATAAAAGTTTCAAGACAAAAGGAATTTTATAGATTTTCTTACTAAAAATGGAAGGAATAAATTTATGTCAAATGATTAATTTGACATAAATTCTTGGATTTATTACAAGTCTTTAATCATTTAAAGACATGTTATTAAAATGGAGATTTTTCTATAAAAAGACATTTGTAGAAATAAATACTTCTATAAAAGATTTCTATAAAAATAATCAAAAGACAAGAAAATGACTTTAAATATATTTATGAACTTTCTTTGTTACTTTGATGAAATCAAAGTAATCAAAAATGAAAATACGTTGCGTAGTAATAAAACCGGGACCATACGGCAATATACGCGAAAACGTAAATGTTAGGGATTTTCTTTTAAACAAAATTTCTCATCACGTTTTATAAAGATAGACTTTTATAAATCCAAGTGCCGTTATAATATTTGTAAAATGTTTAAGGAAATAAATATTTTATGTCAATGAAGTATTAAAGGATTTCGAAGTTATAAAATGTCGTAATTAAAAATGAAGCTTAAAATCCTCATCTGACTAAAATGAATTAAATAATTATTCTTGACTAATAATTATTTACAAAAGGATTTAAACTATGTTTTATTCACCGGGTATTGTTAATCATAATTATTTAAAAATAATTACAATTTGCATGATTAAGAAATCAAACCCATAATTATTTAATTAAAAATAATTATACTAACTCATGAAAATAATAATAAATATATTATTATTTTTAACTCGATGTTCAATACTTGATTTAGATTATTAAATGATAATTCCTTATTTATATTTATTGAACGTAAATATAAATCATCAAGAAAGCATTTATTTAATAAATACAAGCTAACGGGTTTTCAAACGAATACAAACGGGATTAAAATGTCAAGACTTGACCGGTATCACTTGGGTGACTTATGTTACTCAAATGATTGTAGACCTTATGCATGTGCCTATTTAATCATTTAGGACGTTACGTGCTACCGTGTCTACACTGTTTATCACCACCAAAGGGGGAATTGTTGGAACCTGGAGGTTGGTGATAACACGAACACACGAACCCAAGAACAAGATCACAGGTAAAGCTGCAGAACCAAAATGTATTTTGCTACTTATGTATTTGAACATTTTGGTTTGTAATAACTTAGTTAATGTTGAACTTTGAATCCTTACTTTGAATGTTTACTTGTTATCATATGTTGGTTCAGCTTGATTTACTTTTGTGTTGATCTTGTGATTGTTTGGTTGTTGGTTGATTCAACACTTAGAATATTTTCATGCTTAAGTTGCACTTAACAATCAGGCCGAAATACTCTTAACGATCTGACCCTTGTTGTGCTTAACGGTCTGCCTGACAAAGGTCTTAACGACTTGAGTACATTGGCCTTAACGACTTGCATGTGAAATATACCTAACGATCTGACTATGTGGTTAACGATCTGGCTAAGTTGGCTAACAATCTGACTATGTGGTTAACGATCTGGCTAAGTTGGCTAACGATCTGACTATGTGGTTAACGATCTGGCTAAGTTGGCTAACGATCTGACTATGTGGTTAACGATCTGGCTAAGTTGGCTAACGATCTGACTATGTGGTTAATGATCCGGCTAAGATGGCTAACGATCTGACCTGTGTATCTTATCGACCAGCCTCTTGAAGTTAACGATCTGACATTCTGACTTAGACGAATTTAATGATTCCTTGATGTGATGTGTGATTCTCCTTGTATTCTGTGCCTAGACACTTGTGCTCCTCATTGGGTATAAATAGGAATTCTTAGGAAACCCTAAATAAGCCTTGAGAGAACCTCCTGAGGAGCACTGTGTGTTTGTGTGTGTGTTCTTGGTGTTTTTCTTGAGTTTCAGAGGCGATGGAGAGGCAATGTTGCTGATCCAACCAAGAGTGATCATCACACGTGATTTCCGCACCCGTGTGATGAATCAAATGATGATCTTTGGCTAGAAATTGGTCCTGACAATTGGTATCAGAGCCAAATCTTCAAGTTTGAGTTCTTGACTCAAAATGAAAAATCCATCATTTGAGTTATCAATCTTGGTTGTTTTGCTAGAACTTTGAGTTGATTCTTGGTAGAAATCACTCAATGATTCCATTTCCATGCTTGAATCTCTGAAATAACTCCATTTTAGGGTCAAATTTCTGATTTTAGTCAAAATAAGGTTACGCTTTACGTAACCACTGTTGTATTCTTTGAAAATCAAATTTGTTTTTGGGGTGTTTCTTTCATTAAATTGATTCCAAAATTGTGTTAGACTAGTAAAACTAAAGCTGTTGCAACTGATTTCGTTCAAAAACATCAAGTTTTGAGGATTTTAGAGGCAAATTTCTAAGTCTTTAGTGTTCTTGTCATATTCACGAAAATTCTTGGATTTGAGCTACTTAGAGTGATTTTTGGAGCTTGATCCAGTTATGTTTTTGGTTTCTCTACTGATTTCTAAACTAGTTGCACAAGCAATTTTGATTTTTACAAACTTTGATTTTTTCTTGATCTTGAACCCCCAAGAACATCCTGATGAAATTTTGACTAAGTGTTGAAAATTGACTTTTTCAATTTTGTGACTAATTATCAGTTGTATGTGACTAATTGTGTTCCTTATTGATTATTTTGTAGGATTTGGGTGATTTCAAACATTCTACAACTTTTCAAGCAAGTGAACCAATTTTCAACCCGGTTGACCCGTTAGCCTCTTTTTGTCTCGAAATTGACTAGTGTTGATCATTTCAACAGTAATTCCAGTGCCAGATCCAGTTATTGTAGAAAGAGAACTAGCACCTGCAGCAGTTCAGGGGCAAACCAATACGGAAACTGCTCCTGAAGATCATGATTCTGAATCAGAAGTTGAAGCTGAAATTGACACCGGTGAGGTCCCGGGAAATGATCTGCAAATTAGGAACCTTGAATCTACCATCGAAGACACCGTTGTTGAAGAGTCAAGGGTTCATAATTTCATCCAACAAGCCAGATTTTAGGCCCCGTAGACAAAAGGATCACCCGAAGTCAAATAGAACATGTTAACTCGTGTCTCTTTTCATGCTTCATATCTCAAGAAGAACCAACTTCAGTTGCTGCTGCTCTCAAAGATGACAATTGGATTGAAGCCATGCAAGCAGAGTTACTTCAGTTCAAATTGCTCAATGTTTGGCATCTTTTTGAAGCTCCAAAGGGTGTTGAGCCCATACCGGTCAAGTGGTTTTTCAAGAACAAACGAGACGACCGTGGAATAATCATCAGAAACAAAGCTCGATTAGTAGTGAAAGGGTACATGCAAGAAGACGACATTGATTATGAAGAAGTTTATGCACCTGTCGCTCGTCTAGAAGCCATTCGGATTTTCTTAGCTTATGCTGCGTCTATGGACATCACGGTTTGCCAACTTGATGTTAAGACTGCATTTCTTTATGGCGAGCTGGATGAGGACATGTACGTACAACAACCTCCCGGGTTTGTGAACAAGTCATTTCCAAACAAATGTTACAAACTTGACAGGGCCCTTTATGGTCTGCACCAGGCCCCGAGGAAGTGGTACGAGAGGTTGTCTACATATCTGCTGGAAAATAGGTATAAAAGGGGTGTTACTGATCAGACTCTCTTCATTCGACACGTCGGGAAGGATATGCTTTTGGTTCAAGTATACGTTGACGATATCATTTTCGGGTCAACGAACGTTAATTTATGTCATGCATTCGAGGACTTGATGAAGAAAAAAATTGAGATGTGTGCCATGGGTGAATTAACATTTTTTCCTGGGAATTCAAGTGAAACAGTCACAGTTGGTATACTGATCAGCCAAGGGAAATACGTTAAAGAAATTCTGAAGAAGTTCGGATTTCACGCCTCTAAGGGATTTTCTACACTAGTGGAAACTTGTCACAGACTGAATACAGATGCTCAAGGAGTCTCGGTGGATGAGCACTTATATTGTTCAATGATCGGGTCGTTGATGTACTTGACGAGAAGTCGTCCCGATATCATGTTTGGAGTCTGCCTCTATTCAAGATTTCAGAGCAAACCAAAGGAATCACATTTGACTGCGGTTAAGAGAATTTTTCGATACTTGAAGTAGAATCCCAACCGAGGGCTATGGTATCCAAAAGATTCGGCCTTCGATCTTAGAGCCTACTCGGATAGTGACTATGCTGGTTGTCAACTCGATTGGAAGTCTACAACGGGTGGAGCTCAGTTTTTGGGAAACCGACTCGTGTCATGGCAATGCAAGAAGCAGACTACGGTGTCCACTTCAACTGCTGAGGCGGAGTACATCGCTGCTGCATCATGCTGCTCTCAAGTTCTCTGGATCCATAATCAATTGCTAGACTACGGTTTGAATTTCATGAGTACTCCTATACATATTGATAATACTGCTGCAATTTTTACAGTTAAAAATCCTGTTCAGCATTCTAAGACTAAGCATATAGAGATTAGACACCATTTCATTAGGGACTGTGCTGAGAAGAAACTAGTCACCTTAGTTCAGATTGATTCAGAGAATCAGTTAGCTGACCTATTCACTAAGTCATTTGATATGTCTAGGTTCAATTTTCTGGTTACCTCTATAGGAATGATCAACTTTGACTAGGACTAGAACTTCTTGCTCCCTGATACGTTAGTGTCTTGCTCTCTAGGTTGCTTTCTCTTGTGTGTTATCTGTGTGTATATCCTAACTCTTGCTTTCCTCTCACAAAAATCACCGAAAAGATTTTTCACTTCTTGCTTGTTTTGCTGTTTATCTTATCCCTGATGTCTTGATTATCTTATCTTACGATTATTGCTTTAGATTGCTAATTTGACTCACTTGAGTCTGTTCCTGTGTTGTTTGACCTGTTTTGGCTGAGAAAAATATTTCAGTATGTTTGCGTCTCGAGTCAAAATGTGTTATGACCAAAGGAATTTCTTTTCATTCACTAGTATGTTTTTGAGTCTGTCTGCCATGCCTGCACCTGTGGAAGATAAAACAAAAAATAGTGTCAATTCAGTAATTTTCAGTAAGTGTTTAATACACATGTGCAGAGAAAATAGCAGAAAAATACCAAAAAAAATTAAAAATGTTAAAACCTTTTGGACTGTGGTCGCACAATATATGTGGAACATGATATGATTCTGGTCTTGTGATCTAACCAAAGGATATGATCTAATCGACCGGTAACTCTATCATTTGATGTGTTGGTAGGCTCATCATACTGAGAAGTAAACAAGTCTCTGTGACAACACATTAATTTCATTGAGAAATGTGGACCTTGGAAGTTTAAACATTGGCATATTTTTTAAAATTGCCCTTCTCATTAGTACTAGTAAGAAAACTCTAATCACACATCCTTTGTTTTTTCAGTATTAAGTTGACTTATTTCAAAACCAATACATGAGACTCATCTGCTGAGGAAACTCTGACCTTGAGTCTCATACATAAATAAAGCTGAGACACATCTGCTGTGAGAAATCACTGACCTTGTGTTCTTACGCTCCATCATTCCATAAAATAAAGTGAGAAGTCATCAGCTGAGGAAACTCTGACCTTGACACTCTCACCCCATCAAAATTCATTCATCTATAGTCATGAAAGAAGGGTTATCATGATTTCATGACTATATCCATGAAATAAGTCACTTAACACTAAAGAAAAGGGGGAAAGATTACTTTTAAATGTGTGATTGAATCTGAAAAGCTATTTGATGATTGGTAGAATACTGTTAACTTCCAACCAAATAAGGACCCCACAAATTATTTCTCTGGAATGGACAGAAAACATGATAAATACATCACATGAGACAAGTTAAAAACTATCTTGTTTGAGCTTAAGTGGATAAACAATACCGACAATCTGATTTAGGGAATCGGATCCGAAAGGTGATTTGAATTGTAAGTGTCATTGATCACGTAATTGATCGGTATGATTCCTGCATAGTCTGACCACAACCATTCAAAAATATGTATATTACGGGTTTTTGCCTTGAATAAGTGAAAAGTAAGCCAAAGTGCTTATACTTCCAAGTTTGATAAAACTTTGGTCGACTTGTGCAAAAGTCAAACTTGTGTTGATGGAAAATTGATCAACCTAAAAGTCTTGGTAAATTCTTGAGTCTGGTGAAAAATTGACCGACTCGAATGAAAACGGATTTTTGGAATGAAAAATTTGACCACAAGTCAAACTAGGTATTAAGTTGAAGTAAAAATCAAGCTTGTTGAAATCACTTGTGATAAGGGCATAAAGTATAAAACTTTATCTTCCTGGTAGACATCGTGCGGGCATGACTATGTTTATCGTTAAAATTTTGTAAATTTAAGTTTTGTTGTAGGTATGTTCAAAATTTGAAAATTCAAATTTTTTCAGGTTAAAATTTTCAATTGGAATGCATTCAGAGTTGTTGGTCATAACGATTAGAGTATAACTTGGAAAATTTGCTAAATTTGGGCTCTTAACGAATTGGCTAAACACTTAGATTTTAAAGTTGAGACCTGACCTTAACGATTTGGTCTTATATGAACTTAACGATTAGGTAGGTCTCCTTTAAGAATTTTTTTCTCCTTTACATAATTTTTATGTGTGGTTAAACGAGCTGACTGTTTTTGGCCTTAATGATTTGGGTCCCCAGATTGGCCTTAACGATTTGAGTTAATGCCTTAACGATCTGGTGATCATTTTGGCCTTAACAATCTGATGTCACTTAGAAGTTTTCATGTTTAATGATTCTTAACGATCTAGCCTTCAGAATGGTTTTAACGATCAGGCACAAGTTGCCTTAACGATTGTAAACCACGTAATCGATCTTGCTAGTGCATTATTACAATCGGATTCGGACACACAAGGTAAATAATCTTCTTTATATTGATCACAGCTTGTAAACAGAGAGAACAATGAGTATTCAGGTTACACCATGTAAAACACACACTTAAGAAAGCTCAGACCTCACTCACACTCTCTGAATCAAACTGAAACCTATATATAGAGACTGGCCAGCGGACCAACTTACTAGCGTATCAGGTGGTCCGGCGTACCACCTGATCTGCTACTGATCCGCTGGATCTATAAAACACAAACTTATAAATTACATATATAAACTATCAAGACCTAGCACTAGACAACACAAAATGCTCTAACAAACTCCCCCTTGTCTTGTGCTAGTCTTCAGAAGCTTTTGACTCTGTCTTCTTCCAATCACGTCTTCTGTTATTTCCAGCATGAATCCCACCACCAAAACACACATTTCTCACCTTCTGAAATTGCATTGCTTGATCATAGCATTCAGGCTTGTAGAGAATCTTGTTAGAATGCAGCTTTTCAATATCATTCTTCGACAGATTTATCAATGACATCGGGTCGTAGATTCTTACAACCTTGTTATCTTCTTTGATCACAATCACAGCTTCTCCAGACACCTCATCATAATACCACCACCTCAAATGGTTCTACGTACCACACTTTGGCAACACGTGATGGATCAACACAAATTAAAGGAAAATCTAAATCAGAAAACACTGAATCACTTCCTTTCAAACTATACATTCTCAATTTCTGAGAAGAATCACCATCAACAGTTTTGCCTTTCAGATTTTCATCAAACTTACCATTTTTGGCAAATTTCTTTTCACGTTTCTGAAATTTCTGAGGTTTCTTTTGATTGACCTTAGAATTTCCAGCAAACTGTCCAAACCCAACACCATTTAATTTTGCACTTCTTTCAGGTGCTTGTGGTATAGTATTGACATCAGGTGTACTTGTGTTACTTACAGAAACATCATCTCTTTCAAAAAACAAATCTGGACCTTTAGCAAATTGTGAATTTTCAAATGTTTTCATTGTTTTTGCAGTTTCAAGTATTTTTTGAGCAGCCTCTAATGGTGTCAGTTTGACATTTTGAGGCTTAACTTCAGTGACAGGTTTTTCAACCTTAGAATCACTGGACTCAGACTGTTTTGACACCTCAACCTTAGGTTTGGACACATGTTTGCCTGATTTCTTCTTATCAGTGCTTTTGAATTTATCAGATGATCCCTCAGTAAACATTGAGTAGTCAAACACAACTTTGGTTTCAGATTCCTTTGGTCCTAAACCATGAACAATGGGTGGAGGAACTGAGTTACACCCGGATTCTTTGAGCAAATCTTTTAGATTTTCATCTTTGCAAAGAAAACTTGCAAAGGAAGATGAATTTTTGAAATTTTCAAGTTGCCTTTTAAGATCCAAAATTTCAATGTTTAATTCGGAAATTTTAGCATTTGCTTCAGCAAGCTTCTTTTCACAAAAAATATAATCTTCCGTTTTGTTATTAAGCTCAATTTTTGTGCTCAGAACCACAGCATGTTCACTTTTCAGTTCAGCTTTAACAGCTTCCCACCGTTGTTTGTAAATTTTGACATTCTCTTCTGCTAACGAGTATTTGTCAAAATACATGGTTTTCTCATCAGAGAGTTCCTTCAACTGATTAGCAGAATTAAGACAAAGTTCGCAAGAATTAGAAGCAACCTGAATGTTGGCCATAAAATCATGTTGACCTTCAGCAAAGAAATCTTCACCAGGAAGATCAGGATCATCTTCAATCTTTACACTCTGCTCCTCAGTACACAGGAAAGCAGATTCATCTGGAAAATCAGCAGCCCAATCATATCCTTCACCAGTTTGTGAAAGCAACGCTTTATTGTCTGAATTTGATCCACTAGCATTTGCATTTGAACTTGAAGGATTAGAATTGCTTCCTGATGGCTTGTTACTCTGTGCAGCATACTTTTGATACAACTTTGAAGTTTCTTACTGTTTTCCCTTGGTACACTCCTTGGCAAAATGCCCATAATTCTGACAATTGTAGCAACGAACCTTAGACTTATCAAATCCAAGTTTTCCTTCAGGATTTAAATCCTTCCGACCCGTTCTTTGCATATACTTTTTGCCTCTGCGAACAAGCATCGCCATGGACCAGTTAATATCCATCAATTCTAAGTCATCAGGATCAATCTGTTCATAGTCTTCATCAGTTAACTCAACACTAGTTAACTTTCCTGCAACAACTCCATCATAAGACGAAACCATTGCTGAAAATAAAGCCATAAAGTCATTTGTAGTCTTTGCTGAAAAAGCACTCTGATTGTGACTTGGAACAGAAGACGACTGATGCGAATACACAGGATATGTTACAGCAGCTTTACTAGCATAACTTCCACTTGAAGAACCTCTAGATATGTTTGCATGACCACTTGAAGTATTTTCTACATAAAAAGCAGTAGATGGTGGATTTGTGTTAGCCTTTGCTTTAGCATGCATGGTAGAAGCATTTTCACCAAAGTAGACATCAGGATTCTGAACTTGGGATGGTAAAGTTTTCACACGCATCATATCCAGTTCCCTTGCTATAGATTCCTTGTGAGTTCATCGTATGTGAGATCATCAAAGCTTTTATCATGAGTTAGCAACAAAATGTAACCTTCCCATTTCTCGGGCAAATCATCTAATAGCTTTTCTTTCAATTCTCCCGCTTCAATTTTAACTCCAACAATATCAAGTTCACTGACCAAATGAGACAATCTGGAAATGAGATCATTAATGGTCTCATTCGGAACATGAGCAAAGTTATCATACTCTCGCAACAACACTTTCTTCTTGCTCTTCTTGTATTGTGCATTACCTTCACATCGTGACATAAAGCATCCCACAACTTCTTAGATGTTGTATGTGTTCTAAATTGATGCAAAATATCCTTAGGTAAAGCCATTGATAAATTGGAATATGCTTTTCTTTCAAGTTTGAATGCCTCTTTCTCAGCATCGTTCATGTGACACCCGAGAATTTCAAGGTTAACTTCCGTTAGACAAACCCGTTAGTTACGTTATAAGTGTTAACTTAAGTAACTAATGCTTAACTAGGCCGAATACGTCCACGACCTTTGGTTGATCACCGAACCGTCCATATGTGTTATGTGTTCATCATTGATTGTCTTTATGTGCAATGTGATTTAAATACATGACTTATTATTGTGAATAGCATGATTAATTGTAAATACTTGATTATGTGAAAATTGCCTAAATTTGGTAGTCAGCGAAACTACCGAGCGAAATTACAGATTCGCCCGGTAGCAGGCTAGACTGATCAATGTGTCCGAGATCAGAGCCAGTTTCGCCAGCCGGCGAAACTGCCAGCGAAACTAGCCCCTGATATAAATAAACTTAATAAACCCTAGTAGCCTCATTTGCCTCATATCACAACAAACACACACACACTCTTTTCTCCTGGAGATTCTGGTCAGTCGAGGTTCACACCAAGTTGTCGAGATCTCAGCCTCAAACCATCATCTACCAAGCTAGGAGATCGAACCGTGAGTCCCAAAAACCTCCATTATGTGTTTTATATGTGTTTTTCTTAAAAAGCATGACCAAACCTTCATGATATTGCTTGATCTTCTGTATATATGCTTTAGGATGCTAGATCTGTAATAAAGTTGATAACTTTACGTGTGAAATCCATCCATATTAGAGATTTGTGCAAATTAGTTCATTTTAGGGTTTTGAACCTATTTTAGAGATTTGATGATCAAAATGCATGTTAAACTTGTTAAAGCTGCTTGATTTATGTTGGTAAATGCCTAGGGATGCTAGATAATGAATTGCATGTATGATCAGAAGCTGTTAGGTTGATTTTCAGGCAAATCCGTATGTTTTTCGCGACCAGCGAAACTGTGTGTTCTCTGGGCGAAACTAAGTAGCGAAATTATATCTCCTTCCAGCGACACTGACCAGCGAAACTATAGTGTCGCCGGGAACCTGACCAGACCAGCTCGAGCGAAACTATCGAGCGAAATACCTGAACGAAAGTTCAAACCAGTTTCCCTGCGAAACTAGGCTAGCGAAACTGCGTCAGCAGTTTCGGGCGAAACTAGCCTAGCGAAACTGTGTTACCGGGCATTGCCTAGCGAAAGTGCTGCCCGTGCACCTAGCGAAACTGCCTAGCGAAACTATGCTAGCGAAACTAAGGCTTGACCTAAAAACCAAACTTGTGAAATTTGCTTAAGTGTTATGCCACGACTTACAAGATTATGCCATGATGAAACATGTTTGATTTCTGATTTATATGAACCCTTATCTATGATCAACCATTGGTGTCGTGTGTCGGTATGTCGAGTCATAGTTGCAACGTGCTATGTTATGGGCCATAGTGACGTTAAGTAAAGATTAGACACGAAACTAATACTTAAGACCTAAACGTGTTCTAGGTCTTCGTTAAACAACAAATATTTGGATTACTTGAAGTGTAGCAGTGCAACCAAAGGTGAGTGTCACTAACCCGCTTACCGTGAGTCCGTTGGGCCACACAGAATGACTTAACGAAAAACAATGCTGACAAACTCGAGAGTGCTAGGCACCTCACTGACAAACTTGAGAACTCGGGATGCTCGGCACCCACTTGATGAACTGAAGTGTTTTATGGGAACACCTGCGAACTCTGATCAAACTGCTTTTGAAACAAAACTGAAAACATTTTAATATGGCTAGTGTAGGTTAAAGTCTAAACCATATGATATCACATGTTTTCTAAGGATGCCTTATAACTTAAAAGTCCTCAACTTAATTGTGCCATTAATTTGTGAAAGCGAGGGGATGTTGGGTAGATCTACTGGAGTTTGACAAACTCCGCCCCGTGGCACGGGAAGTGCACGGAGGAACAATATCAGCCTATTTGACCGTGGTCCCAAGAGGACACGGGGGAGGCAGAAACCGCGATGACTTGGTCCGCACCGTACGGGATGGCTCGGCCCCCACAAAATAAGTCAGCTTTGGTACAAACTTCCTTAGAGCATGGAACAACGGATTAGCTACCCGCGATATCGGTTGAGTCCTTTAACTTTACGGAACTAGTACATACCCGATGACGTGGTCACGGACAAACCATTTATAAACTGAGAATTAAATACGAGCATTGCTTTTCACAAATAAATATTTTGTAAGTACATTTCGATACGAATAATGATTATGAGACCGGGCCAATGCATGACAAGCCCACTGTGAACTCACCAACCGTTAGGTTGACACTTGCGTGGTTTAAACTTTTGCAGATCGCTAAGGAGTATCCGGAGCGGGTTGGCATGGCACGTGAAGACCTTTATTTTAATTGAACTATTCTGGGAATTTAAAACAACATTTATGTAAGGCACGTGGTTAGTGCCCAAAGACAATTAATTTTCCGCTGCGTATGTAATTTAAGATTTTGATTTATAACTTGTGCTTGAACTAACCCTGATTCGTTTAGTATTTGTAACTGTGGTTGTGGATCCTGGTCTAGTCGCGCCCCTTAACGGTATAAACTCCGTTAGTGGTATTTTGGGGGTGTGACAGTTCATCTTGTTGAACGGCTTCTCTTGACCAATAAACTCCCCAGTTGTGAATTTTGGAATCTCATACCCATCAAGCATAGGAGTCCAAACACTAACATCGGTCACACCGATATACGACTCATACCGAGTTTTCCAATTATGAAAATCTTCAAATCTCATCAGTTTAGGAACTTTATTCGTAGTTCCTATTTCATTATCGTAGTTCAACAACGCTTGAACAGTTGTAGACATAGCAGCAAACGCCTGAAACAGATCCATGATTAACAAAACCTCAATTCTGTAGTCAGCGGATCAGACTATCGAACCCCGGATCAAAATCAGTCCTCCGGATCAAATTTCAGGTGAACGGATCAAAAAACCAACTCCCCGGATCAAAACTCAACCCGCGGATCAAAATTCTACTACCGGATAAGAAACACCTCGCGGATTAACTGATACGCTGCTAACCTGATACGCTGCTATCTGATACGCTGGAACTGCCACGTATCAAACAATAACCGCCACGGATCAGTGTTTGAAGATTGCTTGGCGGATCAAATTCAGCGGATCACTGAATCTATGAATTTATACTGGCGGATCAGAATCTTCAACCGGCGGATCACCAGCGGATCATCAGCGGATCAGAAGTAAATTGCATGATTTTTACTATTTTTGACTTTTAATGCTTGAATACAACGTACAACTCAGCGAAAATGAACTAGAAACAATCTGAACGAAGAAAACATACTGATTTGATGGAAAACTGAAAAGAATTGATCAAAATCTTACCAAAACCGAAGTTTTTCTCTCCAAAACCCAAAACCGATCTGTAAATCGCAGCAACTGAGCAAACCTGCTCTGATACCACTTGTAAACCACGTAATCGATCTTGCTAGTGCATTATTACAATCGGATTCGGACACACAAGGTAAATAATCTTCTTTATATTGATCACAGCTTGTAAACATAGAGAACAATGAGTATTCAGGTTACACCATGTAAAACACACACTTAAGAAAGCTCAGACCTCACTCACACTCTCTGAATCAAACTGAAACCTATATATAGAGACTGGCCAGCGGACCAACTTACTAGCGTATCAGGTGGTCCGGCTTACCACCTGATCCGCCACTGATCCGCTGGATCTATAAAACACAAACTTATAAATTACATATATAAACTATCAAGACCTAGCACTAGACAACACAAAATGCTCTAACAACGATCTGATAGCTAGTTGGTCTTAACGATCAGATCCTTTTTATGTTCTACTCTTAACGACCTGACCAAGGAATGGTCTAAACGACCTGGGTATGAATTTACCTTAACGATTTGACCTCCCAAGTGGTCTTAACGATCAGACCCTGTTAACGATTTGACCTCCCAAGTGTTCTTAACGATCAGACCCTGTTATCTCGTGTTAACGATTTGACCTCCCAAGTGGTCTTAACGATCAGACACTGTTAATGGTTTGACCTCCCAAGTGGTCTTAACGATCAGACCCTGTTGTCTCATGTTAACGATTTGGGATAAATTGGTTTTAACGATCAGCCTAGCTCTCGTTTCTTCTTAACGATCTGAGCTAGGTTATCGATTTAACCTCCTTCACTTTGATTTTTCTTTTCTAACCTATAAATACAAATCAAACCGCCTCATCCTACTCACTCGTTCACAAATCTGAAATCACACAAACACTCTCGGTTCTCATTCTCTCCGGTGATTTCGAACCCTGTAAATCCGATTCTCAAGACAGTGTGATCGATCATCCCTTTGTTTGCGGTTAATCGGCTCAATCCCTACAAAGTGGTCAGTGAGTGAATGATTTCTATCTATGGGATTCTATTGAGCTTTAGGCTCCGTTCTTCTTGTCGCACAGTGTTTGTGTCAATGTCTCTTATACTCATTGTTCTGATCTTAATATTCTTAGATTCTCCTACTGTTGTGATCGCCATCATCGATTCCATACGCAACACAAGATAATTGTTGAGTTGTTCTCGAACGATTTGAGTATCTAGATACTTGTTTGGGTACAGGGGTGTTAGCGCCTCCATTGAGTTTGAAAACTAGGGTTCTTAGTTTTTTTTATTTTTGTGAAATTCTAGGGTAATTTAGGTTAAGTTCAATAGAAATCAATGTTTAGGTCTGTCTATTGGTTCGATCACTTCAAATATTTGTTTAGATTGTTCAAATGTAACCTAGACCCACTGTTAAGTGAGATTAGGAGGATGTGGATATAGAAATTTTGACAATTTGTTATTGCACTTGGTTAATTTTTGTATTGAACTTGGTTAATTTTTGTATTAAACTATGTTCCAAACTAAATAACCATTAAGGTTGTCAAGTTAAGATGAATGTTTAGCTTGATATATGATTAAGTTGATTTCTCATCATAGCCTACAACTCATGTGTGTTAGTATGTAGAATATGTCACACTCCTGTTATCTTTAAAGATTAAATTATGTTAATATCAAGTAAGTTTGATTGAATTGAGTTACTGTTCAATGCATGACTCTTTGGTCAAACTAATAGAAATGTTACATTGAGTATGCTAATTTGATGTCAAAGTGTATTGGAAATTGCTTATAATGGGCCTGATTTATCTAAATGGATGTGATTAGGTTTGACATGTAGCAATTGAAATGCATAAGACTCAGAGTTAAATTTTATGATTTATTTTGTTTAGTTAACTTTGACTTCACTTAGAATGTTCCAAAGCTTGTAAAAATGAAGTTAGATAAACTCTCATTAGGTCATCCTAACTTCAAATATGCTTGACTTTTTGTTGAACTTTGTAGTAAGTCAGGTTGTCATTTATCTTCTAATTTTAATAAATCATGTATTGATAATGTGATTGTCATGCTAACAGTTGAGTTGTCTTAATTACTTGGTTCTAATGCACATTTGCCTGACCCTAAACAGATTATTTTTTGATTATGAGTGATATCATTCCCGTGTGATCTCTACAAACTGTTAGATCATCAAAAGGTATGTCATTACTTGTTATTCAGGCACTGTTGCATAATCAAGAAACGAGCTAAACAGGGGCATACTCTCACTTTATTGATATTATTTATCTCTAATTTTGTCAATTTATTAGTTCAATTTTGCTTGATTAAACACAGATTATTTAGGAAGCAATAGCTCTCTAAATTCATTTATCTCTTATAGATCATAGAAATACCTAGATCTACTTCGAGGTATGTGCTTCTGTGAACTTTTTTCAAGTATGCCGAGGTCTCATTTGCCTCATTTGTATTTTATAATTATCAAACTCTTGGTTCAGTTTGCTTCAGTTTAGATAGGTCCTTAGGATGAAGTGTGTTGATTTGATATTGCATTTCTTCAAATTAACCTGCATAACCTGATTATGTGATCTACATCAAAAATAGTAATGAACGATTGTTTGAATATTTGTCTGACCAATGTGTTATAATGATCTGTCGTTGATATGGTTGATAGTTATTCATTGATGCTAGTTAGTAGAATTGATATATCCATTATTCCTAACTTTGACTCATGAATTGTCTCATGTTCTTGATTGATTGATTGTTATGATGCAAGGTCAAAAGCTTTATCTATATTGAATTGCACTCAAATGGATGTCATAGGGTTCATAATTCCATTCTTAGGACTTGATCTGGCCTATTCAGATATTCATTTAGGTACATGATAGTCGAGTCTTTAGTATGTTGAGTATAGAACATGTGATTTCATTATGACGATCCAGTCTGACAAGTGCTTCTTGCTATGACAATGTGTGTCGTGATTTGGGTGATTTATATACCAGATAGTCACATGTTTAGGGGAGACAAACACTTTATGTGGTCCACCTGAGTAATTTGAGCTTGATCATTTATTTGCTTTATTCTCATGATTTAAAAGTTAAGTTTAAATTTTTCAATTTATCTAGAATATTAATTTCTATGCTCAAAGTGACATCTTGTTAATTACTCCTCAAGTTGCATTATATTGATCTGGTGCAATTTAGCCTTTGTCCAGGTAAAGTCTATGTTTCTTTTCTCAGTTATTCATGTTTTATGATTAATTGAAAATATGAATATCTGGTTCAATTATGGGTTTTCACAGATATCTGTTGCAAATATTAATTGACTATGTGCTATGCCATTCTAGGAACCTGCTTAGTTGAACCCAAATATACCTTAATTTTACTTTAAACAGCTCTGTCATTATCCCGATTTAGTGTTGACATGACATTTCAAGGTAAAACCAATTGGTTGTAATTGTGCTGTTTCACTTGTGCAGATGCCTCCTAGACGAGCGGGGAATGAGCCATTAGGCTATGGTGTAGCCCACAATCAAATACGCATTTTCAACAGAGAATGGAAATATGCTGATGCTTTCGAACAAACTTTTCAGATTCTGGAATACTCCAATTGGGTTATTGTATGCTTTTGGATCTTCCAATATACAAATCAGTAGTGGAGAGTTTCTGGATGAATGCTCAAAAGGTGGTAAATCAAGATGGGTCAGAATACTTGAGTTCCAGAATTTAGGAAACTGACGTGGTGATGACTGAAAATATGATCAGAATGGCCCTTCGTCTATATGATGCTGGCTGCCCTGATTCTTACACTAAGCAAGAGTGGCATGATAGCATGAGGAACATGGGTTATACTGGTCCACTTACAATTAATACAAATCCCATGATCAAGAAACCTTTGTTTCCTCTCAACTAGAGAAAAATGCTAGGCTTCTTCATTCTGACCTTCTCCCCGAGGAAGACAGGAACTGATGACTTCAAGGATGAGCTGGCTCATGCCCTTGATGGCTTTGTTACCGGAACTGGCTACAACATGTCAAGATTTCTCCTCAGAAGTATGATTAGGAACCTGACTCTTGTAGGTCGTGCTGAGAAGTTCATTATGTATCCCAAGTTTCTGCAAGCCATCTTGAACCACTACTGCCCAAATTTGGTAAAAGCAGGAGAAAAGTTTTCTCCCCGAAGGACAGATCATGATTCCTACAGAAAATATATGTTACCTGGTAATGAAGGACCAGATGCACCTTACTTTCAAAATTTGGTGGATACGATTGGTGATCTAGGCCACGCCCAGTACTACCAGAATTCAATGAGTGCAACTGCAGCTGCTGCCGCTCAAGATCAGCCAAATTTAAATGAGCCCGCAGCAGAGGCAAATCCCTTTGCACACTTGGAACTTGCGGCTGTTGGTCAAAACCTGTCACCTGGTCATCAAGACTCTGAGCACACTGATTCAGAAGAAGGTGAAGATGAGAGTGATGCTAGTGGATCTGAAGGAGATCTGACAATGATTCAGACGGCGATTCAAATGGTGACGCCGGAAATATTTCAGCACAATCATTACCTGAAGAATCCCAGCATGAAGCTGAAGCAAGCGGTTCTAGGTTTGAACATTCTCAATCTGATTCTGAAACTTCTGATGCTCGAGTCCCACCGAAAAAGAAACAGAAGACCGGAGCTGACACCGCCGGATCTTCTCGTACCAGAACACAGGGAGACGTACAATCTCAAGTAGAACCTTATTCATCAAGTGTTGAGTCAGATAAGGTCGTCTACGAAGAAAAGCATTGGATAGCCAGTACTTGTCCCAGACCGGCTAGGAAGAAGAAGTTCTATGTGGAACATAAGAAACGTTTGGCTGAGCAAGCTAAGTCAGACGCTACTACTCATTCCACTAGAGCTGACATTGAAGAACCTGTTGATCAAGAATGTCAGAATGTTCAAGACGAGCCGATGCCAGACATTGCTTCTCAAACAGAATCTGAAATTGAAAAGATAGTGGAAACAGTTGAGGCTGATGTTAACAAGTCTGCAGAGACTGAACCTGTGACTGTTGAAGCTGAAACAGAAGCTGTTACAGAACCTGTCACCCTCCCAAATGAACCTGTTGTTTCACCTAAACAGGGTCAAATGGTACAAGTGACAGCAACTCCAACCGCTGTCATTGCTACCCAACCTGAGGTTAGAACTAGCCTTGTTGCCTTAGCAGGAACTTCTGAAGCTGGACCATCAGGTGTAAATCCTTATGATGACTATGACTATGAGGAGATGAACTCAGAAATTAAGATCCTGACTATCCAAAACTCTCACCTTGAGGCCGAATTAAGAGCTGCAAATCAGGCAATTCTGGATCAAGCAGTTGAGATTAGAAAGCTCAAGGAGTTGCTTGATAAAGTGCATAATGATAGGCAACAAAATGTTCCAAAAGATGGTAGAGACGGAGATGGGAATACAAGTACAAACACTCAGGCTGGTGAACAGCCCTCAACAACTGAACCATCTGTTCAACCGAGTTCACATGCTCCTGGCAAAGAATCGATATTCCCAAGTTTTGAAGAAAAAGGCCCAAAAGACAGTGAGTCCGATGACTCTTATGATGATGATTCTGATTCTGAAGTGGATGCATCATATGGTGGTGCATTCTTGAATAGTGAACCATGTGAAGTTGAAGAAATGCAAATGCAGATATACAACAACTTACAGTATCTGGTGCCACCGTCTGAAAACCCAAAGCTCGCAAGGTTCACTACGGCTGCACTAGGAAATGCTGCTGCTTCTTCCTCAGGAGCCCCACTGGCTATCACTGCTGGTGAAATTGGAGTTGCTCCAGACATTCCTAGGAGTGTATCATTACAGCTCCAACTTGCTCCTCCAGTCCAACCTGTTGGGCTATATTTATTAGAGGCATGAACATTAGTTATGGGCTTGCTTATTATTGGCTTTTGGGCTTAGAATAGTTTGTGTTTAGGCCATGTGGGCCGATTTTATTATGTTTATGATTGGGCTCTTAGTGTTTACTATTGGACTAGGGTTTGTAATGAGGCACTACATAAGCCTTTGATGTTTATGATTGTCCCAAGCCTTTCAAATACAAGTTTACGATTTCTTCATCTATTATTGTGTTTCCGATCGGTTTCATTGTGTTCAAGTTAGTAGTGATTTTCATTCAAGATTAGATCTTTATCTTAGATCTAATCTATTTCTTTTACTTGCTTCTTGAATCAATCACATACGAGGATTCCGCACTCGTTTGAGATTAGATATCGTGTTCTTGGTTGGATTTCGAACCTATAATTGGTATCAGAGCCAAGAATCAGTGATTCGAGGCTCACACGATATTGATTCAAGCTGTTTTTCTGGTTTAAAGGGTTGGTTTTGATGATTTGAAGGCTGTATTGGAGTTTACGAGTTCTGCTGCTGCTGTTCATCAAGTTTACGAGTGGTTTTCTGGGTTATTTGGGTGTTTACGACTGAGTTATTTGAAGTTCTGCATCGGAATCGAGTTTACGATATCAAGATTGCTTTTTTATCGTGTTTACGATCCGGTGATTTGTGTTTACGATTGTACTGAATCGTAATTGGTGTTTACGATTTTGCATTACCGGAATCGCAAGTCGTAATCATAGTTTACGACTGATTTTATCGTAATTGGTGTTTGCGATCCATTCTAATCGGAATCAGGTGTTTACGACTATCGGAGTCGTAATCAGTAATCGTAATCGAGGTTTATGATATTCTCGATCGGATTTGGTGTTTACGATTTTTCTTGGATCGTAATCGGAGTTCCCGATCGTAATCTTGTGTTTCCGATCGTAATCAGGAGTTTGTAATTGTAATCACACTTGTTTGGACATTTGGACTTTAGATTTAAGTTCCCTAAGCTTTCGTAATGGATTTCGAACCAAGTATGTATCAGAAGTTGGATTTTGAGATTGGATCTATCACTCGTCCACCTAGACTTACATCGGCGGATAACTTTCTGGAATGGAAATATAGGTTTGAAAACCACTTGAAGAGTGTTGATCTCAGACTCTAGAGAACAGTAATTCATGGGCCACAGACACCTACACATCCAGAAGGAACCAATGCAGGTAAAGCTAAAACGGAAGACGAATATGATGACGATGATTGGGAAAGATGCAACAAAGCAGAGAGGGCATTTGCCATTATGACTATGGCACTTACACCAGACATTGCACAAGGATTTAAGCACTGCAAGACTGCCAAGCAACTCTGGAATGCTTTGATTGTGGCTTATGAGGGAAATCCGGACATTAAGGCAAGCCGCAAGCAAATGCTGAAGCAGAAATTCAATTTGTTCAACCACATTCAGGGTGAATCCTTTGAAGCACAGGTGTAAAGGTTCGTGTCTCTGATGGCCGAAATGTCAAGCTATGGTGTTGAACCGGATCTGGAAGATAAGAATCTGAAACTGCTGAATAGTCTGCCCAAATCCTGGAATACCAACATTTCCATCATTAAGGACAACAACAAGCTGAGTGAGCTATCTCTTGATGAGATGATCAACAAATTGAAGTCAAAGCTCATTGATGACAAGCAGAGAGAACTGAACCATATAAGCTCCCTTAGCTTGGCGGGAAAATTGAACCAGGCCCTGTTGTCAGAAGAAGTGGATTCTAAGCAAGATGGAAAGTCAGATGGAAGTGGACCAAGCTCTGTCACAAAGTCAACTGCATTTGTAGCACAACCTCATGCAAATTCAAGTGGAAGTGTCAACCCTGATGCTACGAATGATCCTAACTTTGCCCTCGGTATGGGCTTTATGAACAGCTATCATGCTCTCATGGCAGGAACTTTAGTGCCAACTGAGATGCTGTCGGGTGAACTGAATCAGATAAATCCAGAAGATGTAGAGATGTTGGACGTCTCTTGGCAAATGGCAATGGCTGTTTTCAGAGCTAAGAAGTTCATGGCAAAGACTGGGAGGAATGTGTGGAAGGACCAAGATAAGATCAGGATGGGGTTTGACAAAAGCAAGCTGAGGTGCTACAACTGTGACGAGTATGGGCATTTCGTAAGAGAGTGCACAAAGCCGAGGAAAGAAAGAACAGAAGAAAGGAAAGCAGGTGATGGCAAGGGAAAGGCTGAGTCGAATGCTTTGGTCGTGCAGGAAGGAGGTGGATATGATTGGACACCTCAGTTAAAAGATTTCAGCCTGTCACATGCAATGGTTGCTGCTATGGAAAGGGATGAAGAGAAAGAGCATGCTTTTGTTGTGACTGATGAGAAACCTGAAGAAACTCTAGTGGATGACAAGGAAGCCTTTGCTGCTGAGATTGATAACGATAAGGTATGTCCTGATCCCACTTGTGCTCGTATAATTCCTGGACTTAGACAAATCTGTAAAAATTATCAGTTAGAATTGTTTGAGATAAAATGCGAGAGGAGTTCCTTTAAGGGTAGATGGCAGAAGAATGAGGAAAAGGTAAAAGCACAAAAATTAGACATAGTGAAATATCAAAAACTGGCAACTGAGAAAGCTCTTCTGTATGACAACGCTAAGTTAGAAATAGCTGAGCTTGGTAAGCAGCTAGATGAACTTAAACATAAGAACAATGAGTTGCAGGTAAAACTTGATATGAATCATATGAGAAGCAAGAGAATGCTAGAGGCCAGTAAGTCTTTGAACACCTGCATAACTGATGTTAGAATAGGTAAAGACAAAGGTGGAATAGGAATTAGCTTCACAGACAAAAGCAAGAATGATGTTCCTCAGGATAGAACTAGAGATATAATAGGAATAATCTTAGAGGAGGATCAGGTTGATCGGTCTGAAGCAGGAACACATGAGATAGGACCTCCGTTAGATAGTGTTCTAGTTGGAGTGACACCTATGACTGATCAGGAATTTGAAAATGAGAAACACATGATCTATGGGTTGGGTAAACAAAATGAAACAATGGCATCCACAAGTAAATCAGGTCCGTCCCATGAATCATTAAACAATAGTGTTGAACCTGCTGATGGATTTGTTTCATGTGCAGATGAAGTAGGTATTGAAGATGTGTCAGGGGAGGATGCTGAATGTTTGAAAGTCAATGAATGTTATGTGTCTAGTAGTTCTAGTCTTAATTTACCCAAGGACGATGTTCTGGCATCTGTGTCAGAACTTAATACGTCCAAGTCAAAACAAGTAGTTGTATCTGTGTTGTCAAAACATCTTTCCAATTCCTATGAAAAAGTTGATGGTTTTAAAATTCGCGTGCCTAACACTAAAGTAGGTCGTGAGACTAAGCCCAAATATTTTGTTGCTTATCCCCAGGTTGTGTCGGCTTTCAATAGAACAAACAAGTCTAAATCAGAACAATTTTGTTTAATCACACAACCGGAAAAGGATACAAAACGTGTCACACACAAATGGGATGATAAGCCAGAGTGGAAGTCGTCTTACCCAAGACGTTCATACCTCTGTAGTCATGTCAATGGGCCTAGACTCATGAACTGTTTTCAATGTGGAAAACCAGGACACTTTGCTGCTAATTGTGTGAATAGACTATTTCAATCATACTATCCGCAAAACCCACGGACTAGTATGTTGGAGAAAATGATGACAGGAGAAAAGCAAAAGCAAAAGCAAAAGCAACAAGCTTTGTTTAAAGGGAAGCAGTGCATGGAACCAATGAAGACTCAACAGTCTAAGGTTTCAAACACAAAGGCACCTGTGACAAAGCCTGTTGTTGTTGAAAAATGGAATGTGGCCAAAACTCCAAAACCAACTTATGCATCAAAAGGAGTTTATAAAAGAAACGATAAGATAAAACCAGAATTTGTTGAGAAACAAATGGCTAAAGTCAAAAGAGTTAATAAACCTAATGGCAAAGCAAATGTTGAGCAACAGGTTTTAAAACAAAAAGGTGTCACTCAAACAAAACAATTGGGTTACACAAAACTGAACCTTGAGTGGACACCTGTTAAAAAGCCATCTGGTAAAAAGGCCACATCTCCGAAAAAGAAACCTGAGTCTGTGAAGAACACATCAAATGTGCTTAAACCACAGAAAGACATCACCTGGAAACCAAAAGTCAACATTCAAAATGTGAATGTATCAGAAAAGCCAGAAATGACCCTCCAATTAGTTAATTACATTCATTCCAAAGGTGTTCCCAGATCTGTTATGGCCTGGGTACCTAAATCTCACTGATCTCCGATTTGTGTAGGGACAGCCAAGAAGACCTATCAACAATCTCTGGTATGTTGATAGCGGTTGTTCCCGACATATGACCGGAGATTTATCCCTGTTGGAAGATGTGGAAGACTTTAATGGGGGAGGAGTATCTTTTGCAGGTGGTGTGAGTGGAATAATTAGCAAGAAAGGAGTGGTGAAGTGGAAATTTATCTTTTTTCTGACGTACATTATGTGGAGGAGCTGTCACACAGTCTGCTGAGTGTCTCTCAGATCTGTGATAGAGACTTTTCTGTGTTGTTCAACCGCAAGGAGTGCATTATTCTCAAGCCTGGTGTGAAGATTCCAGAGGAGTGCATCTTGATGCGTACTCCAAGAAGGGGAAATTCTTATCAGCTTAATATGGGTCAACCTCCAACCTCAGAAGAAGCCTGTCTCATATCCAAACAAAATGAGAACTTAGCTCTGTTATGGCATAGGCGTCTGGGGCATGCTAACATGAAGAATTTGACCAAGCTTGCAAAGGGAGAACATGTCAGAAAGCTTCCTATCAACGACTTCTCTTCTGTGGAAAAATGTGTGGCTTGTGCGAAGGGGAAGCAGCACAAGTTGCCACACCGTCCGAAAATAGCAAATTCAGTGTCGGCCTTACTACAACTTCTTCACATGGATTTGTTTGGGCCAATGCAAGTTCAAAGTATCAGCAAATTTTCTTACTATCTCGTGATTGTGGATGACTACTCACGATTCACTTGGGTCTTCTTCTAATCAAACAAGTATGAAACTCCGATCTTATTGAAACAGTTTGTCACGCTTATAGAGAATCAGCTGAATGAAAAGGTCAAGGCTATCAGAACGGACAACGGAACAGAATTCAAAAATGCTGAGTTAAATATGTTCTGTGGAGAGACGGGAATAGAGAGACAGTTCAGTGCACCCTACACTCTGCAACAGAATGGATTCGCTGAGAGAAGAAACAGGACACTCATTGAAGCAGCGAGGACAATGATGTGTGAAGCTAAATTGCCGATTTTCTTTTGGGCTGAAGCGGTCAATACAACTTGTTACGTGCAGAATCGTGTTCTTTTAAACAAGCGTCATGAGAAGACTCCATATGAGATTGTCTATAAGGAGAAGCCAACGGTGGGATATTTCAAGACGTTCGGGTGTCCATGCACGGTGCTGATTCAGTCCGATGTGGGGAAATTAGAAGCTAAGGCTGATGAGTGTTATTTTGTGGGTTATTCTGGAAATAGTGCTTATCGCGTCTACAACAAAACCACCAGTCTGATAATTGAGGCATTTAATGTAGACTGGCTTGAAGACAATCCTACAGATGCGGGAAGTGGACCAGATTGGATTTTTGATTATGGGTCACTGTTTGAAGGATTCAAGTTTTCAAATGACTTCCATCACTTGGGTGAGGAAGAAGATATTATTGCTCAATCATCTGAATCGAGACCTCATGTTGAAAAAGTTGCTGAGAAAGCACCAGATGCAGTTCCCACAAATGTCAATGCAGATGCTCCAGGATCTTCGGGATCTAAAGATGCTCATTCAGAAGTTTCTCCAAACCAAGGTATGAATGATAATATTGTTAACTCTAACCTGCCTGTTTCTGTCTCTGTGCCAGATGTTCAAGTATCAAGGATAAATAAAGACCATCCAATTAGCAATATACTTGGGCCAGTTTCACAAGGTGTTGCAACTAGAAGCCGCACGGGAGACATTAATTTCTGCATGTATTCATGCTTCATATCCCAGATTAAGCCTCCTAATGTGATGGTTGCTCTCAGAGATCCAAGTTGGATAGAGGCCATGCACAATGAACTTAATCAGTTTACTAAGCTGGGAGGGTGGCGTCTAGTGGAAAGGCCAGAGGATAAGAAGGTTATACCCACACGTTGGCTATACAAGAACAAGAAGGATGACACGGGTATAATTGTCAGAAACAAGGCACGATTGATTGTTCAAGGCCACAGGCAAATTCATGGAATTGACTATGATGAGGTGTATGCACCCGTGGCAAGATTGGAGGCTATTCGGATATTTCTAGCAGTGGCATCATTTCTAAACTTCACGGTTCGCCAGATGGATGTTAAGACAGCATTTCTATATGCAGAAATGACTGAGGAAGTTTATGTGACTCAAACACCGGGGTTTGTAGATGAGGAGTATCCAGATCATGTATATCTTCTGGATAAGGCTTTGTATGGACTACATCAAGCTCCTTGCACATGGTACGAGACACTATCAACTCATCTGGTGGAGAATGGATACTCAAGAGGAGTGGTTGATCAGACACTGTTTAGGAAAAGGGTGAAGGATGACATCATCATGGTGCAGGTATATGTAGATGACATCATCTACGGGTCAACAAACGAAGAATTATGCACCGAGTTTGAAGAGATAATGAGAAAGAAATTTGAAATGAGTGATCAGGGAGAGATGAGCTTCTTTCTAGCCTTGCAAGTGAAACAAGATGAATCTGGGATTCTTATTCACCAAGCAAAATATGTGAATGAGATTCTAGAAAAATTCAAGATGCGAGACTCCAAGCCAATCTCAACTCCCATGGCATCCAGACCTCTACTGACAGCAGATGCAGATGGGGAGCCAGTGAGTGAATTCATGTATCGCTCGATGATTGGATCACTTATGTACTTGACAGCAAGCAGGCCGGATATTATGCATGCAGTGTGTCTGTGTGCCCGCTATCAGGCTAATCCTAAACTTTCACATTTAATTGCTGTTGAACGTATTTTTAGGTATCTAAAGGGCAGGCCTAGGCTTGGACTTTGGTACCCAAAGAACGCTGATTTCCAATTGTTTGCATATACTGACAGTGATTATGGAGGCAGTGATCTTGACCGGAAGTCAACAACTGGTGGATGTCAGTATTTGGGAGATCGACTCATTTCTTGGCAGAGCAAAAAGCAGTATACCGTCTCAAAATCAACTGCAGAAGCTGAATACGTGGCAGCATCCGCTGGATGCTCACAGGTAGTATGGATACAAAATCAGCTCACTGATTACGGTATGGAATTCGTTAACACTCCTATCTTTTGTGATAATGCTGCTGCTCTAGAAATTGTGAAAACCCCCGTTCATCATTAAAAAACAAAGCACATAGACATAAAGGTACATTTTATTCGTGACTGTTATGATCGGGAGTTAATTCAGCTCCAAAAGGTGAGCTCAGACCAGAATGTGTCTGATATTTTCACAAAACCCCTACCTCGCCCCAATTTTGAAATGTGTGTCGAAGGCCTACGGATGATTGCCTTCGAGGAATGATCTGATCAAACTTTCTTGTAAATATCGTTTAAGAAAATTTCAAAAATTAAAAAAAAAAAGTGTTTATATTTCAAAAGCTTCATAAAAACAGGGGAAGAAATATTGTTGTTTCAGAAAAGCAAAAAATATATATGTGTTTTTATGTTGTCTTTTGTTTGCCTTGAGTTGGTAGGAAGTGATATAAATTTCCAAGACGATCGGAGACTGACACGTGTAAGGCAGAAGTGAAAGACGTCTCAAAGATGATGTTCGGTAAGCTAAATCAAAAACAATGATCATCCATGTAAGTGCAGTAAACTTAACTCTTATATATGTTTAGTTTTCCATCCTAGTTTACATAGTTTAAAAGACTGAGCCCCAGCAAAAAACGGGTTGAGAGTGGTATTCACCTAATATTCACTCTCTCACACGCCATGTTTATGCTGTAATGACAACACCACAAAAAATGAAAAGAAAAAGAAAAATGAAAAGAAAAAGAAAAAAAAGAAAAAGAAAAAATCAAAAAAAATGTTGATGAAAATAAAATCAAATTATTCTGTTTGGTCTTCTCTGCGTGCTTATGCGGCCGACCTGATCACCAACGGATAATTAAAAATAAGTGGTAGTCATTGCGGTATTGCATGGTTCCTCAAGTTGGGGATTTGTGAATCCTCAATAAACTATGAGGTTGGGTAGGTTTTGCTATGAACAATTGGGTGTGGGGACGGTTAAACGTGACGGTAATTATGTACCACAATTTAAGCACATAAAACGTCTTAACTGGATGTGAGTTTATATAATTTCAAAAATTTTTGAGCAATCGTTTAGAGCGTCAAGTAACGGAAGCTGAAAAGGGTTCCTCAGTCAAAGAGTTGTCTGGTTTGATCCAAAAATTTACATCAGCTTCGAGGCAAGTGTGTTTGATTTTCTGTAATTAGGTGTTAATTGTTTTATGTTTCAGTGTTTTTATCCTTAAATGTTTAAAAACAAATTTAAAAATTTTATCTTGATCATGATCAGATACTCGGGGTTTGAGTCTGAGGGGAAGCTTCGTAAAATTCTCAAGTTGTAAAAAGTTAACATGTTTGTTTTGAGAATTTACATTTTTTTAAGAGGTGTGGGTGCTTTTTAAATTGTGTTTGAAAGTTTGAGGGGTGAAAGTGAAAATTTTTATATAAAACCTTTATAACCCTCATTTCCGATCCAAGTCTCCATTTACGATTATCTTCTCTCGCCATTTACGATTCGCCCTCAAACCCTAGCCGCCGTGTAAACTCACCGGAAAACCTTTCCCGACCATTTTCGATCATCCCCTTCACAATCTGACCTCAGCACTTCAATCGTAATCGATTTCCGATCATTAACCCCAACACAATCGACTGTTTTCACAAGTTCCTCTCGATCTATTCACGTATTTTGAGTTTCTAACCCTAACTCGGAATCGTCATCTATTTCTGCTGGTGTTCGAGTCGAGTACGAGATTTTTGAAGTCGGATTTGTGTTTAAAGTCTCTCTAAAGGTAGTGTTGGTGGTTTGATTGTGATTATTTGAGTTTTTAATGTGTTTACGAGTTTTTGCAGGAGTGTTAATGGAGGTTTACTGTGATTACGATTATCGTGAAGAAGATGACGACGTTTGGGAGATTACGATCGTAGTTTACGATCGTAGTTTACGATTGTTGTTTTCGATCTCTATTTACGACCCGAGTTTACGATAGCTGATTACGATCCCCATTTACGACAAAGAAGTTTACGATTGGGCTTAGGGTTGGTTTTTAGTGTTTACGATTGGACGTGTTGATTACGATTGGACAAAAATGGACCCGATCGTAAACCCGTGTTAAAAATCGTAAACTCACACTGTGGATCGTAATCTCATAATAAGAACTTATACACTTAATTTTTTTATCTCTTCAAACTTTAAACATGATTAAGTTAAACTTTTATGATGTTTGTAAACGTGTGATTCAAAATCAAATATTTCTCTTGAACGTTTAAATTGAAAATTTTCTGAATTTAAAAAAATTGAACGTGATAATCAATTGAACTTCTAGAAGATGTTGACAAACATAATTGCTCTTTAATGAATAAGTCTGATACATGTGTCTTGTCTTTCTCAGATGGCAAACGAGATGCTCGACGAAGAGATTAAGTTTGAACCAGATCATTGCATTCTGGCATATCTTGAAGACCCACCGGAGAAGCATATGGAACTATTCTATTCACTGGTGGCCGGGATGAATACCTGCAAGATTAACCATGCCCTGAGGACAAGTGTGCTGATTGATGAACAACTTGTAAGGGAGTTCTGGGGAACTGCTAGAGCTGATGCAGATAAAACAACAATCACTGCAACAATTCAGAACAGGGAGATAGTGATTCAAGAAGATGACATCAGAAAAGGGCTGAACATCACTGATAGTGCTACTGATCCGATTAAGTATCCGAAGGAAATTGTTCTAGAGGGTGGTCAATCTCTAGGATATGAAGGAAAGTTCCCTCCCATTTTCAAGAAGTTGTTGCCACACTACTGGAGGTGTCTGGCTCACTACATGCAGAAATCATTTCTGGGAAAGCGAACTAGCTTTGATCAGCTCAACCAACTACATGGAACTGCATTTGTCGCATTGGCCTTAGACTGGACCTTCAACTTCTCAAGGATGATGTTTTTAGATTGGATAGGCAATGCTGACCTGAGCGCCCGAGAACAGTTCCTGATGACACCGAGATTTGTACAGATGGTGGTCATGAAGAAATACCCTATGATTGAAGAGAGGGTGGAAAAACTGGATATTAAAGTGATGGATTGTGGAGTGTTTGGTCTACAGACCCAAGACAGAAAGGGTAAAAACAGTTTTCAAGGAAGGCTTGAATGGGTCAAGAGGGGTGCGTTTCCCGAGGTGGCAAGGGAACAAGAAGTTGAAGAACCTGAACCTGAAGCCGATGTGCCAACTGTAAATGCATCTGTTGCTGAAGATCAAGATATAACAGCAACTCCGGCTGTAAATGTGCAAGAAGAAGATGTGGTGATACCTTCAGATAAAGAAAATGTGATGGACGGCATCTTTGCTAATCAAGGGAATATGGATGATGATATCTATGGAGACTTGGAACCAATCAATCTGAAAAGATCAAGAGATGTGCTGAACTCATCTTCTAGTGGTGACTCCAACCCTCAAGAGTTGGATTTACAGTTCAATGTGAATGAAATGCTTGAAGATCCGGTCCCCTTCCGTGAACCATCTCCCAGAAAGAAGACAGATCCAAGGAGTATCCGGTTCAAGTTCACTAAGACTAGCTCAAGTCTGTTAATGGTCCATCCAACTGAGTCTAGTTCTCAAAATTAATCTGCTCAAGAAGAATCAACGACTCCAAATGTTGAAGATCAACCTGCCCAGGTTCAGACTGAAGGCCTTCTTCTGAGTGAACATAGCCCTGTTCATGAAGAAAGGGAATCTCTGGAGGTAGATAACACTGTTGTGGTACCCAGCCCTGTCAGAATAAGTGTCCCTAGTGGAACAAGCTTGCCGCCAACTGTTATTCCTAGTTTCCGCCCACTTCAAGCAGCTGAGCTACCAATTGAGATGAGGATAAGTGCAGACCCTCACATAAACTTTCTGATGTCTCAGAACAGAATTAGGGAGACTGAGATAAAAGCACTCCAGGCTGAGAACAGAAAACTGAAAGAGAAGGAGGTGGCTGACAAAAATAGAATGAAGTATCTGTATGAGACCTTGATGGACCTGAAGAAGAAGTTTGGCGATCTGAAAAATGTTGTGGAATCAAATACTTCAGGTGCCCCTGGTCAAAGTTCATCTCAAGGTGTGCAAGGTGCAGAAGCTGTGTATGTTGATGATGGAGATGACACTATTGAAATGTCAGATTATGCCCGAAGTGGAAGGGTCATCTCCAAAGCGCCAGAAGGTCATGACAACTGGTTTAAAGAATTCTTTCAAGGACCAGCCCCCACTCAATACACCATTGATGTTGGTGAAAGCTCAATAGATAAAAGGGGGAGTCGTGAAGCCATTCTGTGCTGGCACTATGACACGGAGAAGAAGTTGTTTGCCGTAATCCGTGATGGCTACAGTCCAGTGGAATATTACAGAACACGTGCCCAATTTCATACCTGGACTGAGCCTGAGATTAGAAGTTTGCTGAGAGCTCCATACATCAACAGATGGAACAGCACCGAAGGAGATCTTATTCGAAACAACCTGATGAGCCAATTAGAGAACAATTTTGCAAACTTTGAGCTGAAGCAAGTGAGATGGGTCGAGACTGGAACTGACCCAGTGACTGGAGATTCGATGGGAGAAGCAAGGAGGCCACCCACCAAGCGCACTAGAGTGATCAATATGTTGGATGAGATCGAAGACGGTACCTTAGTCAAAAACTTTGACTGTTGGTGTTATGATCCAACAACTCACGAGGTGGTGGTGCTCTGCAAGAGATTGAGGCAATTCCGTTTCTACGATCCAGTTGATCTACTGAGATTTGGAGAAAGAGACATCAAGCTCCTCGCCTCTCAACCTATTCTCGGTGATGAGACTGATATGGAGAATGCTATAAGAGTGGGGATCTTTCATGGAACGGCTAATCGGATCGTGGAAAATGGATGGTGGTCAAACAATGCACAGAACACTTTCAGATTCGATCTCCAGCTGTCGTAGATAGTCTAATGGTTCATGCCTAGGGGAAGATTGTTGGGCTATATTTATTAGAGGCATGAACATTAGTTATGGGCTTGCTTATTATTGGCTTTTGGGCTTAGAATAGTTTGTGTTTAGGCCATGTGGGCCGATTTTATTATGTTTATGATTGGGCTCTTAGTGTTTACTATTGGACTAGGGTTTGTAATGAGGCACTATATAAGCCTTTGATGTTTATGATTGTCCCAAGCCTTTCAAATACAAGTTTACGATTTCTTCATCTATTATTGTGTTTCCGATCGGTTTCATTGTGTTCAAGTTAGTAGTGATTTTCATTCAAGATTAGATCTTTATCTTAGATCTAATCTATTTCTTCTACTTGCTTCTTGAATCAATCACATACGAGGATTCCGCACTCGTTTGAGATTAGATATCGTGTTCTTGGTTGGATTTTGGACCTATACAACCGTCACAGACGAACCTTTCTAGTTCACTGATTCCAGCAATGGAAGATATTCAACATATGTCTGTTGACCCAGCCTTTCTGGATGCTGATAGAGAAACCTTCAAGGACTTCTATTCTACTGTTCTTGCTACTGATCCCAGCTGCAGAAGCATTGTGACTGTAAATGATGAAAATCCAGAAGAGCAAGCAATGGAAGATATCTCAGTAAATCCAAATGATTTGAATGACGTTGAAAAGTTGGGTGACCGTCTTGACCTACTGGTAAACCGGTCAAACCCTCTAAACTTCATAGATTTGGAGTTTGCTGGTGATGAGTATGATCATGACATCCTGGACAATGTCAAGGAAGAAGAATTTGAAGAAGAAACAGAGGCTGATATGACACACCCTCATCCCATATCTCCAATCAATGCAGTGCCATTTGTGGGAGAACAGGTAGATATGGAGGAATATCAATTAGCTCTGGAATTACCCTCCACTGAAAGAGATCAGAATGAGCCATTAGACCATGTCACTGAAGAGCAAACCTCTACTTTACCCTCCGACTCTGCTGAAGCTGCCATTGGTTCATCTGTGATGGCTACTCAAGTTGTCCAGAGAAGACCATATCCCGAGGATATTTTTGGACCAGAGCCTGATGATCGTCCTGCAAACCCTGGAAGAAACTGGTTGAACATGGAAAGCAGGATTGATCAAAACAGAGGCTTTTATCCATTAACCCTTGAAGAACATGAATTCAAGACAGGGATAAGGCAAATTGCTCCGGAACGGTTAAGGGTCTCCCTCCTCGACTAGAATCACCGTTGGTTGGTGATACCGTACCTGTAAACATGGTGAATCCAGAGCTTCTGGAACAACCTACTGCTGTGAGAACTTCTGCAGAAACAGGTCCATCTAGTACCACTCGAACACTGAGTCGAAGAGATAAGGGGAAACAGAAGATGACACCGAAAGAGGAGTTTGAGGATGCGGAGAATAAGAGGAGAGCTAAAGAAGAAGAGTTTAGATTAGCTCAACAGGCAAGGGCAGATGAAATTTTGAAGGTGATTGATGATAGAGAAGCTGAAATACTTCGTCAAACCCAACACCTTATTCACCGATCACAAAAGCCTCCAACACATTTTCAATCAGAAGGAATTGAACATGAGACAACGCCGATGGGTGGAACTGCTAAATGATTACGATGCGAGATTCGTTATCACTCGGGCAAGGCTAACGTTGTAGCTGACGCTTTAAGCAGAAAGGAACGCGTCAAACCACTTCGAGTTCGAGCATTAAGTATGACCATACGCTCGAATCTCACTTCGCAAGTGCGTGACGCTTAGATTGAAGCTCTCAAACCGGAAAACCTAACTGAAGAAGGTTTACGTGGAATGGAGAAGCAACTAGATGGGAAGCCTGATGGAACCAAGAACTTCATGGATAGACTATGGGTACCTGTCTATGGAGGGTTAAGGCAATTAGTATTCGATGAGGCACACAACTCAAGATATTCCATTCATCCTGGATTAGATAAGATGTACCACGGTCTGAAGAAACAATACTGGTGGCCAAACATGAAAGCCGAGATTGCCACCTATGTCGGCAAATGCTTAGCATGTTCAAAGGTCAAAGCCGAATACCAGAAACCTGTAATTCAAGATTGGAAATGGGACGAAATATCCATGGATTTTATCACGAAATTGTCTAAGTCTAGATCTGGATATGACGCTATCTGGGTGATAGTAGATCGATTGACGAAATCTGCGCACTTCTTGCCAGTCAAGGAAAAAGATAACATGGATAGGCGAGCCAAACTCTATATTAAGGGAGTCGTCTCGCGACACTGTGTGCCAATATCTATCATATCCGATCATGACAATCGATTCACCGCAAACTTTTGGAGATCTCTACAGAAAAGCTTTGGGTACTCGACTCGATATGAGTACTGCCTGTTTTGGCTAAAAATTACTTAAGCTGATTTAGCAAGATTTGAACCAAATAAGATTGTGAGATTTGGTGCCTAGGAATAAGATATGAAAACTGTTTGCAAAAATCCTGGGACAACAGTTGAATTCCAGGGACAAAAGTCTAAATCCTGAGTAAAAATGTAAGTTTGATTACGAAATTGATTAAGAAACTTAGTAACACAAATGAAGCCTTGAAGGCAAGTAAGATTTAAGAACACCGAGAATTTTACTAGGGAAAAACCCTTAGCCCTTAGATGTCTCTAAGGTGTCGTCGGCATAAAAACCCCGGGTAGCGATAACACACGCTACCAATATATTGATCACGTAAATGTTTGAGTATAGTGAGTAAACAGAGAATTGAATACGAGGATACAATAAGTAAAGCTCGAGTGAGCTGAACAATAAGTCTAAATGTCCTATTTATACTCCTAGCTCTTCAACAACTTGTCTGCTATTCCAGGGTTCTCCTCTTCAACGTCTTTTTCAGTTGGTTGTCCGAGTTTTTAGCTAACTTCCTTTGACCACGTGCGAAATAAGTCTCCAGCTCATCCCATTCGACCGTTGGTAGACCTCATCAACCTGTCCTTGATCAGATATAGGCACAAAATGCATTAGTAACAATGTCCTAGCATGCAGGATCATTTCCACATGCTGGGTCATTTGTACAATAACAGTGACCCTGGATTATACATATCCTGGGTCATAATAATGTATGACAAAAATAAAATAAATATAAACTTCCCCGGATTACGATGACATCCTAGGACATTACATTAGTTCTTATATATTTAGGGTTATTCAGTGTTACCTGTTAAATTCTGGGTCATACAATTCCTGGGTCAATCCTGCCCTAAGCCTATACCTGTACCCTGGATTACCAGCCGAAAATTCAGGGTATAACACTGCCTACCATCCACAGACAGATGGCCAAAGTGAGAGAACGATCCAAACACTTGAAGATATGCTGAGAGCATGTGTGATTGATTTCGGACCCAATTGGGACGAGCATCTCCCTCTTGCCGAATTCTCTTATAACAACAGTTATCACAGCAGCATTCAAGCCGCACCTTTGAATTATGGAAGAAAGTGTAGATCCCCACTCTACTGGACTGAGATTGGAGACAATCATTTGACTGGTCCCGAGTTAATCTTTGAAACGACTGAGAAAATCATTCAAGTCCGTAATCGTCTGAAAGCTGCCAGAGACAGACAAAAGAGCTACGCCGACAACCGACGCAAACCCTTGTCCTTCAAAAAGGGTGATCGCGTCATGCTAAAGGTGTCACCTTGGAAGGGTGTCATTAGGTTCAGCAAACGAGGAAAGATCAACCCTCGTTACATTGGTCCCTTTGAGATTACCGAGACCATCGGACCAGTAGCTTACCGACTACGCCTGCCTGCCGAACTAAGCAGCGTACATGATGTTTTTCACGTTAGTAATCTTAAGAAATGTCTATCTGATGAAACGCTCATCGTCCCTCTTGATGAAATCCAAGTTGACGAGACACTACACTTTATTGAGGAACCTGTCGAGACACTTGACCGAGAAATCAAGAAGTTGAAGCATAGCCGCATTCCCATAGTCAAAGTGCGTTGGAACTCTAGACGAGGACCAGAGTACACTTAGGAACGCGAGGATCAAATGCGTCGAAAGTATCCTCGCCTGTTTGAAAATGTCGCATCCACCAGTAACCAAAACTGAATCTCGGGACGAAATTCTTCTAAATGGGGGAGAATGTGACACCTCGTCCGAAATAGGTCAAACCTCTCTTCGTTGACTTTTCAATTTGAATGTTCATTCGTTTTAATTTTCTGATTAACTAAATTAGTTTTAATGATTAACTGATAAATGATTTAATTCCGCGTTTGTATGCCCGTAAAATACGAAAGCATTTATTTAATAAATACAAGCTAACGGGTTTTCAAACGAATACAAACGGAATTAAAATGTCAAGACTTGACCGGTATCACTTGGGGACTTATGTTACTCAAATTATTGTAGACCTTATGCATGTGCCTATTTAATCATTTAGGACGTTACGTGCTACCGTGCCTACACCGTTTATCACCACCTACCTACTGAATCAGTGAGTTTCACGGCCCCTTTTCTTTTAACTGTTTTATACTTTGGGGGAGAAATCATGAAATCTGATAAATGTGTTTTTTACTTAATATTATGGTTTATATGTTAGCCGTATGACTGCTTGTTCTCTTACTGATTGCCCAATTATGGTACATTATCGTTATAAACGTTTGTACAACTGTATCCCACCATTAATTGATTTCAATTAGTTCTGTACGAAACGATTGCTAGTGAATAGATCTATTTGGGTTGACAACCCTGCCCTATCTGGTAGCTCTAGTTCGGACTCCGTATTGTCTGAGGGTACACGTCAGTTATTCTGCTCTGTTCAGTATCTCTCGGGCGAGATACTATGGGTTGGTAAACCGTTAGTATTTAAAATCAAGGTTCAGGTGAGTTCATACAACCACAACGGTAAACCAATGTAATATTTAAGTATACTGAAACTGCTTTACCAACTTTAAACGTAGAGTCATAAACCTGTGAACCTCACCAACTTTATGTTGACCTTTTAAACTCATGATTTCTTAGGTAACTGACACAAACATCAGAAGACATGCAAATGGGGCTTTATCATGCTATCGGACCTACTTTTGGAGTCATAGTCCCAACTATCCAAATAAACCGGTTTATGATTTAACATTTAATTTAGACTTTATGCTTTTGAAATGTAAGACATTATCATTTCCACTATCTTTTCCGCTGTAATGAAATGACGTAATGTTTTATGAAGTTTAAATTTATTAGATGTTGTTCTATGTATCCTCGACTATGATTCCATTCTCGCTCACACCCAAGACCGTTGACCGGGGTGTGACAATTATCGTCATAGTTATGAAGTAACTTTTAACTTTTCAGGCTTGCTAACACAAGAGTGTATAAGCCTAGGCATCTTATTGAACAAAAATGGTGATATTGTTCCTCCATTAATCAAGAATTTTGATTTTTGGGAAAGAACATTTAACAGTTCAATCGAATAAGTGAAGGATTTGGTTGTGAGTTCGTGAAAGCATGACACATAATCATTCAGGAAACTAAATCCCATGGTGGATCATAGGATCCAGTTGGGTCATATCCTTTTATACATGTCTTGCTTATACGAATAAGTCACAAACAAGAATCATTAGAACCAGGTATGTTTCATTAAAAAAATTTAACTTATGTCATTAGTCTGAAATAAAATCAGTGAAAAGAAAATTTAATCCGAGACGAGCTAGGTCAAAACAACCATTTATTTAGATACTATCAAGGGGGTGAAAGACATGATCGAAAGCAAATGGCCTTTAAAAGGTAATTCGAATCATGTGTCCCTCGATTAAGCTTTTCTTATTTCACGTTCCTGCAAGGCATTTTAGATGTCATGTATGCATGTTTTGTGGAAAACCCATGAAAATCTAATAACATTAGTTTGAATACAGATGGAGAAGTCTACCGTTTTCCATCTTCTTTGAGCTTAACAGGGTAGTGTACCGTTTTGTTATACATAGAGCACTGGTGCTTGTCATGATGAGGAACCATTGGTTGCACAAATCTTTTACCATGGGTGTTGGTGCCAAATGGTGTGACGCACACTCCCAGACTTGGCACCAGGAGGAGTCACTAATCGGATTTACTCATGAATACATGATACAACAGAGATAACTAAGAAGCGAAAATTAAAAACTCTTAATTTATATATAAGCCAAGTACAACAGTAAGGAAGATGCAACATAATCTAACAACTAGATCTTATCTATGTCTATTTCCAGTCAACTACCGAGTCCTTTCCTGGTAGCTTGCTCACCTAGTCTGTCCTCACCAAAGCCCTTTCCTTGCTACCTTAAACATCGTCATCACCTGACATACATATGTTTTTGGAAAGGTCAGCTTACGCTGGTGAGTTCTACGTTTTTCAAAAACGTTACCTTTGTCTCGAAAGTTTATTCCAACGCTTGGGCCTAACGGCGCCCTTTTATCAAACATTTACAAAACATAACAGGATTATACTGTAACTTTAAAACCATTATCCTTTAAACATATATCAGGTGTAAGACATAAAAGAGTTATACCAAAACATTTAACCATTTAACTATTTATCCATTTAACTATTTAACCATTTAACCATTTAACCATTTAACCGTTTAACCATTTAACCATTCACCATTTAGCCATTTAATAGGTATAAACATAACAGAATTATACCAAGACATATCTTTTAAATCATAATAAAAACCATTTAGTACTTAAAGTACTCTGGGTCTCCTAGACCCTCTCTTGTGCAAATAATCATTAGGTATAAAACATAAAAAAAACTTATACGAAATAGTATAAGCAGTCATTTATTTACTAAACATTGTCTATTGGGACCACGTTAGTTCCTCGGGAAACCGTCGCCATCCAAATACCATTTCAAGATTAGAGTAACTGTCGCTACCCCGTAGAACCGTCATTCCCCGCTTTTAGTTGTACAACTACCATTACTCTTTTCACTAGACAATATCTGCTTAGATTAAAACCTTTTAAACCTTTTCAAGAGTCCTTCTAAATAACCTTTGTATTTGGACTCATAACCATTTCAACACCAGTCCATCACCCGTATATGGAATAAGCGTTTTATAAATATAATGTTATTGTTCTTGTTAAATTTCAATGAAACCTACACTGGACTGATTCTATAACATTTCCTATTATATTACGGTGCTTATATATAGGAAATGCCGCAGCGTATCCACCACACCTTAAATACAAACAGATATGATTAGAATCATTCCAGTATAGATTACGTCTTACAATCACAACAAGGCTAATAAGATCATATTTACGCGACACTTATTCACATACACAAGCTTAGACCAAACCTTTACATTTTACATTTCTCAAAACTTTATTTTAAATTTTCATCCTTTATATTACCCGTTCATTATAACATTCCCAAAAATAGTTTATAATAGGTAATCATCATTTATAACAGTTACAGGCCTTAAAATATTTCACGTGTGTGCATCGGCACAAACCATGTAAAAGGCATTTTAACGCATTTTCTTAACATTTTCCAGGTATATCATTCCTAAAGCAGTTTAGTAGTTTAAAAGTTCAGGACATTTCACGCGTAAACATTATCAAAACCTTTTCACATAAATTCAACAGCCATTTAACAGTTTAATACTGTAAAACATTTCATCAATAATCATTTTCATAACATTTTCATAACCTTTCACGTATATAACAGACAAAAACCTTTTAACAGTTCTATCAGTTAAAATAAGCAATATTTTAGTTATAAACCATCTGAATATATTTTCATAACATTTGTATGTATATCAGCTCGAAAATATTTAAAACATTTAAGAGTGGGCTCATAGAACTCACCTTATTCTCTTAAGCAGTTAATTCAGGCAAAAACCTCCGCTATGCCTTCCAATTGAACCTAATCGCGTGTTGTATGGCGTTAACACAAGGTTTAACATAATAAACACTTCCTATGTTTATTTTAATATCTAATTATCTAAATAATATTCAATTATTAAGCTTATTCCTTTTTAAAGGTCAAAATGACCAAAATCCCCTTTAGGCGATTATCCTTTTCTTTTAAAGATAATACGAAGACGCACATTCTTATATGTAAATGTTCACTACGGGATCACCCAGTGAGGTATGCCAGGTCCCAGTTGGGATTTATGCGACACTCCCGCGTTGCTAGAAACTCAGTGTACTGGCGCTTACCCTTCCGATCCGCACGAACTTCACATATCCAATTAACTCGGTATATTCAATACTTTAATATTTATCCATTTTAACTTCATATATACTTATTATATATGTAAACATGGTCTTATACCTTAAAATCAAGTCCCCATACCCTCCAGATTATTTTATCTTAAATCACCTTATTTCAAAACCCTAATTTCCCGTTTTTTCTCATTTCTTAGCAAAACTCATCATTTTTATTTGAAACAGACTTAGAGTATTATCCATTATAACATTTTATAATATTCTTTATCAAAGCTTAATTTAAGACCATTTACTCGATTGGGCAGAACAACGTTACGAAAACCCTAATTTTGACTCGTTAACACAACCTATACCAAACAATTTCCAGTTGTTAAATAAACTTAGGGATTTCTTAAAATACATTATTTTAGGATTACCTACAAAAATTCAGACCCTAATTCCAACCCGATTACCCGAATTTGGCAAAACAAGCTCAAGAACCCTAATTTTTACACATTTTTAGAAAACATACTTAGAGACAATATTATAAAAAACTGAAAGAGGTTATTGTTAATCATACCTAATGATTGTTTTCAGTTGAGTTTGAGCTCCTAATTCCAAACGAGCAGATCGAATTGGACAGAAGAACATCTCGGTTCATAAGAGGGTTTTTAGAAGAGAATTTAGTGAATTGGTGATTGATTTCAACGAATTGAGGTTGCTGCTTATAGTATTAGGTGCGTCAAGAGGTGTTGACACGATCTATGGTGACTAAGCACCCTAATCCGACGCGTAGGAGGTCCAATTTTGGAGAACACGACAAGAAACGTAGCTGAAAACGAGCCAAAAGAAAGCTGTTATCTGCTGCTGCTCTTCGCATATTGCCTAGCACTGTAGGTCCTTCTACGCGATACGCCTAGGTGCACATTTCCGGCCACAATATTTTAATTTACATTTCTAGTCATTTTAGTTAGGTTTATCGCATAATTAGCTCCTGAACTTTTATTCCTTTATCATTTTATGTCACAAAACATTATGGGATATATTTCTTTTATTTTTTGGGCTCGGGATACGTTCGATGACGTTTATATACATATGTGTATACTTATATATATATTTACATACTTTCCATCAACTTACGTTTTAGCCCCTCTACTTTCATATACTTATCATTTTATTTTCCAAATAATTTTAGAATATATTTCTAATACTTTCTAAGCCTCGGGACGTGTATAATAAATATAAGTACGTTTAATACTCGTATACGTTATGTATTCATACATTTCTAACAATCTGTTTAACATAAGGGTACGTTCTTATTTATTTTTCACACGTTTAACTATTCGAACATGTATTCCCACGTATATATTCATCAAATAAAATATTTCACATGCATTTAAGCTATTAGAATATATATATTTTTATATATATATATACATATATATATATATATATGTATATATATGTATATACTTACACATATATTTAACATAATATAATCACGTAAATGTATTTTCCTCCAATTATCATTTATTTCTATCATATCAACTTCTAAACACGTATTTCATTTTGATATCACATATATCAATTATCCTTGTTATAAAACATGTATTTATTTCATTTCATCAATCAACACGTGTATTATTCACATAACCCTATCTATTATCAATTTATTACCCGTTAATGGGTAAACATGCACTTTTCATATGTTTCATCACGTTTGGCTATCTAATACATGTATCATATGTATCTATAACATAAACACGTATAGTATTTGTAAGGATCAAAACTTGTCCTCACGCGATATCTAATCCAATCAAGACCGTGCGGAATCCGGTTTGATTGGTGATTCAAGAAACAGCTAATAAATATAACTTAATTATTATTAAAACAATGTAAACACAAACTGATCGATGGAATGAGAACTTGATTAAGCAAAAAAACTGGTTGCAGTACACTTTGAAGAATCGAAATTCTTCTTGGAGAATTTCGATGAACACCACACCTTCACCTTAGGATCAACAACAAAACCAGCAACCTATACAAATGATATAAGGGTCCTATTTATAGGAGAGGATATGCTTGGAAAGCAAGCTAACCTATTTTTGGCAACCAAAAACCCTAATTACTTAGTCAAATCCCGTATTTGACTCTAAAGGCCCACTAAACTCCCTCTAAACACTTTCTAATTGAGCCCAAACATGTCTAAAATGGCCCAATGACCCAATATAACAATAACCCAACTAATTTTCATCTATTCAAACACACAGGCCTTCAAAATAGTCCGTCAATGGATAATTTAATACACAAGCCACAAATTATTCCCTTACAATCTTCCCCTTGGCTTGTGATATTAAGTATCTTCTACTTTCAATCTTCAGACTTGCAATATTCTCCTTGGCTTGAACATGTGTTGATGAAGATTCTTTATCTTAGACAATCTTCATTGGGCAACAAAGAAAGTTTTCTCTCAATCAGCATCAGCTTGAACTGCAAATGATGAACAAATAATGAGAGGACGATTCTCAAATACTTGCTCCTTCTTGAAAACTGTTGAGTCCTTGCTGAATCATCAGTAACTGTCTTGACTTGCCATTAACTTCAGAGGATAAATATTGAAAACCTCTATCTTGGCATTTTTGATTGTAGATCTTGAACTGACGGCATTTAGCTTCCCCTCAACATGTGAACAGTGTCTTTTGTGTATTTAGAAGCTTTACTTGAACAACCGACAAACTTCCCTTAAGCATAGGGTTAGTCCTTCCGGCTGGTTCTTCAACTATATCAGTAGCAGCATCAGTGCTTTGGTCAACTGAGTCCTTGACTTTCTTGTATGTGAGATGTCTTTTTCTAAATTAACATGTCAAGCACAACATGGAGCAGACAATGATGATTGGTTATCAGGTTAGCATAGGTTACGGGTTTCCTATAAATATTCCCCTAGACCCATAAAAACTTATTTTAAACTTCTCAAATCAACCTGGCCACTTCATAAACTTAAGAAAGAAAATTTAAACACTCACACCAGAAAAATTAAGATCAAACAAATATAAAACAATTCACACATGAGAAGGTAAATTAGGGATCATACCAGACATTCTGTGACTGAGGAACCCTTTTCAGCTTCTGCTACTTCACTTGTTTAGGTGATTGCTGGTATACTTAGCCAACTTAAACTCTTGCTACTTTCGCTTACTCAGGCAGTTTTGTCACTTAAATTATATTTTAAGGTTTATTTTTTATGAACATCTATCCAGGTCACACACATAAGTCCTAGGTATACTTTGTACATTCTATCAAGTATACCTGATTTTCCCACGACATTATTCACGACATCTTTCCTTAAGCCTAACATCATGCTCTAGAGTGGGTTGAGAAAAGAAAGAATAGATCACGAAGATTTTTGGGGTTAATATACAAGTCAACTGGATTTTTTAAACATTTTTAATGCTCTCATCAGTGACAATGGCTGAGGGTTTTTTACTCTTGAGGGTTTCTTTTGGTTGTGCACATTGACATCTTTTGGGTTTTTATCATAATGTACAATGTGATCTTTAGTGGTACGTAGATTGGGGAGGCTCCAGGATCCTGCCATCGCAGATTAGAGGAGACCTGACTCCCGTACATCATCCCTAGGTCATTGCTCTCGCACAGCAGAGGGGATGGGATTTTTGAGCATGACATCAAAGAACTCAGAATCGAGTGTGTGTATCAGGATCCCTGGTACACAGTCAAATAGAGGTTGTACTAACCTAAGTGTGTGTTTCCTATCAAGCATCATACGTTATCTTCAAGTGTTGTGATAAACCATACCTTTTGATTGATTGACAGCAGAGTCTACCAAGCATATCAACCGTGAATCACTGCTTTTCACATCCACCTTACACGTGTCAGTCAGCAAACACCTGGAAATTTATATCACTTCCCTCCTTCTCAAACACATTTTTTAGGGGTCAACTATTTCATCTTTTCTAGTATTCCCCTTGCTTTTTGATTTTTAAAAGCAACACACTCCTTTCCTCTTTTTTATTATTATTTTTTTTTTAAATTTTTTTTCTTATTTTTTAAATTTTTTTTATTTTAATTTTTTTATGAACACACTGACACATTACTAAATATCTACTAAAACTGGCCAAGCTAACCTTCAAAGATTGTCATTTGAAAATTTTCCAGAACTGGGTTTTTGTTGCAAGCAATGACATATCACATGCAATTTGATCAAGAACTACAAATCTAGACAATACCTTACTGATTTGTTAGAGTTACCTCTCACCAGAAGAACATCCCTACTATTGAGAATTTGCATGTCATGTAATGGAGAGATGCCTTCTATCATGTACCTGGAACATTCACTATCACAAACAAACAAAGGTTAATGAAAGTCCTCCTTGATTGTTCCTGCACATAGTGAGTGATTACTTAGCCATTAGTACCCAGGCCATTGTTGTTCGGGGTATACCTGAAGAGTCAGTGAAAGTTACTTCTTTTAAACACATGCCCTTTATAAAATCAGGGATTGGAGTTGTGGCTGCCATTGATTTAGGTTTCCAAATTTGAGGTGATTTATTAGTTGTTTCAGCCACTTTTGGAGTAGTGACTTTAGGTTTTTCAACCTTTTTCATTTCAGGTTTCCTTTTCAAAACAGTTTTAGTTACCTTTGGAGGGGTAACTTTAGGTTTTTCAACATTTTGTTATTTCGAAATCGGTTTCTTCACCTTTTTATGAAAATTTTCATAATTTGGAAAAAAACATATTTTTGATTTGAAAATTTTCTCTGCTCTTTGGCAGCGCCCCAATGTTGATCAGAGTGTTTTATCTTAGGAGAAACAATCTTCATTGCCTTATGTGGTTGTACATTCATTGGCTTAGACTTAACTGACTTCTGAGATGAAACACTTTGACTTTGCGGATAATATGGCTCATAGGGGCAATAGAGATAATTTCGGGCAATATGACCAGGATTGCCACAATTAAAACAAGTCTTGTAGAGACCATAGTTTGTGAAGCTTTTGCATTAGAAATATTTGTGGGCTAGTTAAATGTAATTGGGCTATAAACTTGTAAATGGGTTGGGTGGGCTTTTGATTTGGTCGTATTAGGCCCTATAGGCCGAATTGTTTTGACTTGTTAATCAAGCATAGGGTTTCCTATATAAGTAATAGGTAGCTACTTGGTTTATGGTTGCTTCTCTTGGTGTTTTTGTGTGTTTTTGCAATCAAAGGTGTACCGAAATTCTCTTGGGAATTTCGGCTTTCAAGGTGACTCGCAATCGAATTCTTCAAGTGATTTCAATCGGTTTATGTGTTATTTATTGTCTTTCTATTTGTTTGCTATTGATTATATTGATTATTCTTGAATCATCACTAATTACCGTATTCCGCACGGTGATTAGTTGACTTGATATCGCGTGAGGAGAGATTTCAATCCTTACAATTGGTATCAGAGCCAAGAAACGCAAGTTTTGAGGCTCTCGCGATATCATATTCAAGTTTTAGGTGACTAACGATTTGAGTTTGTTGGTGATTTTCAACCTTTAGCACGATACGGAAGTCTTTTTGCAGGTGTCAAGTCAACACAGAAACTTTCGTGGACCTTTGTGCATGAATCAGTGACTTTTCGAGCCATTTGAAGACTTTTCGATCGCCCTTTTTCTGACCGAAAAATCCATCCTGTCGCATTCCTGTGATCGAGAAAGACCCCTTGTGTCTTTTCGATCAGTCCCCTTTTGTTGGAAAGTCCCTTTTTGTGACTTTTCGATCAATCGTCCTCCAATCGAGAAGTCCCTTTCGTGACTTCTCGATCAGTCACTTGGATCGGAAAGTCCCCCTGTGACTTTTTGATCAGCTTCTCGGTCCAATCGGAAAGTCCCCTCTTGAGACTTTTTGATCAATAAGCACTTTTCGATCAAGAAGTGTACTTTTCGGCTGAAACCTTTTTCGATCGAAAAGTACTTTTCGACCAGATTCCCCCGACCGAAAACCTCTTTTCGACCCACCCTCTTTTTGATCGAAAACCCCTGTTTTTGTCTCTCAGTGTTTACAATGGCCTTTGACATGTCAAGTCTGTCAAGTGCAACCCTTGATATGGATGCAAAGATCGGAACCAACGCCAGACCACCTCGTCTGATGTCTGGAAAAGACTTCATGAGTTGTAAATACCGATTTGTGAACTACGTGAACTTTCATGATCCCAAGATCATGCGATCTGTTGAGGTGGGAGACTATGTCCCATCGACACCTGGAGCAGCAGGTCAGGAACCTCAACCCAAAGCCAAATCAGATTGGATTGATGAAGATTGGGAGAAGGTGGAACGTGATAGAAAGGCACTGGCTGCTCTAACCATGGCTTTATCTCCAGAGGTAGCTGAAGCCGTCAAGGAGTACACGTCTGCTAGACACTTTGGGATGCTCTTGTTGCAGCATATGAAGGAAATGACGATATGTAGGAATCTCGAAGAGAAAACCTAAGAGAGTAGTTAATGAATTTAATTACATCCCTGGTGAAAATATTGAGACTCAGCTTCAATGTTTCATCAAAATTGTGACAGGAATGAAAGATGTTGGGGTCACATACACGTAGGTGGAGGTAAACAAGAAGTTGGTAAACTCTCTTCCGCCAAATTGGGATAGCACTATTGAGTTAATAGAAAAGACGGTGCAAATGTCTACTTCACCACTGAGCGAGCTTATATCAACCATTAGAGCGTATGAAGAGAAGAAGCAGAAGAGGGCCAGAAAGTTAGGCAATGGAGCGTTAATGAACCAAGTTAATCAAGCTTTCATCTCACAGCCAGCTCCTGCTCCTAACAACACACATTCTAATCCGATGGGATTTATTGCTCAAGCCACTGGGTCAAGCACATCTGGAACATCAAACCTTGTTTCTTTAGATGTTAATGCTCTAACCAAAGATCCCAATTTTGCTCTTGGTGTAGGTATTATGAGTTGCTATCAGGAACTCGTTGCAGGTTCTCTTCTACCTGTTGATTTAACTCTAGATGATGTGAATCAAGTCAAACCAGAAGACCTGGAGCATATGGATATTTCTTACCAGATGGGAATGTCAGCTTTGAGAGCTAAGCAGTTCATGGCAAAGACAGGAAAGAAGGATTGGAATGGAGGAAAAGGGATAAGCTCAGTTTCAACAAAGCAAACCTGCGGTGCTACAACTACAATGAGTATGGGCATTATGCACGGGAGTGCACCAAACCAAAGGTTGACAGATATGTCAAAACTGAGAACGAAAGTGAAACTGTGAAGAAGGAGACAGGGAAGAATGACAGGGCACTGGTGGTTCAGCACACACCAGGATACGATTGGACAACTCAGGTGGAAGACTTGAGTCTAACACTTGATCATGTGGCCCTCCTGGCAGAAGAAGAAGCACAGAAAGAAGCTGCTGAAGTCTTTCATCATGTATTCATGGCAGACATAACTCCAGGGTCCCAAGCCAGCAGTAATGAGGTATGTACTAACTCTAAATGTCAAACTATATTTAATGAATTTAAAGACTGGGAACGTAAGTTCATTAATGAAACCCTAAATCGTGAATTATCTGATAGAGACCTTCGAGAGTACAAAGCTAAGAGTAAAACATTCAGAGAAAAACTAGAAGTAGCTAAATTAGATATTAAGATTCTTCAAAGTCAATTGAGTGATAAAACTGCATATCTTAGAATTGCTTACTCAAAAATTGACACTTTAACCTCGGAGGTTGAAGAACTTAAAGCCAAATTAGGAATTTCACAAAATAAAATTGAACGTAATGATAAGATTGTGTCAGAAATGATGAAGGCTAGTTCTCTTTTCTACAACACTGATGTTCGAATGCGACATCTCAAAGCCAACTCAGGTTTGGGTCTCAGTACTGAGGTAAAGGACGAAACATCCACTCACACAGTACCAACACCATTAATGCATGAAATGATCTTGGATCATGAGAGTTCAAAGACCTCTTTGGAAGCTAAGGCTGAAAGTGAAAAGAAACTTGCTGCATGCCCCATTAAAATTTATGCTCCTGTTTCTAACATTACTAACACTTCTACTTGTTGTGCAGATTAAGGTAATAAAGAAGCATGGGTAGTGAATTGCAAGGAGTCCCCTAAGAGTCCCATGAAGTCCAATTATGATTATTACTATAAAAACTTTGATTTTGAGAAACTTGAACCTTCTGTTAAGTCTGAGTCAAAAACTTCAGAGTCTGTTTTGTGTGATAAACCTTCTGAATGTGGTGTGTTTACATTTGGTAAATGTGATGCTAAACCTGTGAAACCCTTAAGAACTGTTAAACTTTTAAGAAGGGATAAGGGACCATAGGTTGCTGGTCCCAAATCTACAAGTGATGTGAATGTTTCTGAGGATAAGATTAATAATCCTGTCCAAAATGTGCAGAAAGTACGGGACACCAGACCCCATGACTTTGTCCCTTACCCAGAAGTTAACTCTGCATATGACCAATTTAAGCCGATACAACGGGAGTACATTTTGACCACAAAGCCACACGGTAAGGCCCTTTGGATCCACAAAAATTGTTCAAAACTAACTTGGATATCCACTGGGTGTAACCAACAACAGGCTCCCGCGTATCCAAAGAAATAGTCTTGCCATGTGTGTGGTAGACCAGGACACGTGGCAAGAAACTGCTTGCACCGCCCTTATGAACCTTATTATCCTAAGAAGGTCTTGCAGAGGACTGTCCCATTGGGCCAAACATATGTTGGCCCAAAACAAAAATCTGGACCTTCAAACTTTAAGGTGCAGAAGTTGGCACCACAACCTCCACAGACACAGATGTATGCTAGACCAACACAAAGGACTACACCTTCAAACCGAAAGGTGCAGCAGGTAGTACCTTAACGTTCAAGGGTACTCAAAGTGATTCAAAAACCCAAACTACCTAAACCTGAATCAAAACCTGTGAAAAGTAAAGTAAGTCAAAATGTTCAAAAAACTACAAACATTTTAAGATTTTTTCTAAGCCTGCCTGGGTCCCAAAAAATGTTGAACCCTCACAATCTGTCTCTCACCCAAAGCATGAGACTTTTCCAAAATCACCTATCCATCCAAAACCAGTAGGACTTACAAAATCAACGAATGGTTGGAGGAAGGATGACAGTTAGAATATTTCAAAAGTTGTGAACTTATCTTTCAAGCCTACTAGAGTGTATAAGAAACACTCCAAACAATTTCAAGAAATAAGAGTTCAAAGTTCTAATAAGAGTCCACCAATAGAATCACGGGTATTTGGGAAAGAAAATCACCAACCTAGAGATGTCAACAAAAAGGACATTCTCAGTCCAAACAAGGACAGACCAACCTCACCCAGACCAATTAAGGCCTGGGTACAAAAATCTAACTGATCTCCTCTGAATGCAAGAACAGCCAAGGAGGACTGTTAGCAACCTATGGTATGTTGATAGTGGTTGTTCCAGGCATATGACGGGCGACATATCTCTACTGCAAGACTTGGAGAAATTTGACGGAGGATATGTGTCGTTCGCCGGAGGAGTTGGAGGATATACCAGTCAGAAAGGAACAGTCCACAATGGATGTCTCAGCTTCCAGTACTCTTCGACAACAAAGAATGTCTCATTCTCAAACCTGGATACTCCATCCCTGACGATTAGGTGCTAATGCGAATGCCAAGGTATGGCAACTACTATGTTCTGAACATGCAGAACCCCCCCCCCCCCCACAACTGAGGTGGCCTATCTTCTCTCTAAAACTGCTGAGAACCATGCTTAGTTGTGGCACAGACGATTAGGGCACATGAATCTGAAGAACCTGAATCGACTCGCAAGAGGAGGGCTTGTTAAAGACCTTCCCATCAAAGAATTTGTGCTCAAGGAGAAGTGTGTGGCATGTGCTAAGGGGAAGCAACACAAACGTCCACATAAGCCAAAGGTGTTCAACAGAATCTCATATGTACTGAAGCTGCTTCATATGGACCTGTTTGGTCCAGTCAGTATGTCAAGCCTGAACCGATGTGCATTTTGTTTAGTTATTACTGACAATTTTTCCCGTTTCACATGGGTATTCTTTTTGTCAAAGAAAAGTGATGTTGTAGGTATACTGATTGCATTCATCAAGCTCATTGAAAATAAATCAAAGCTGAAGGTAAAGGCCATCAGGAGTGATAATGGGACGGAATTCAAAAATCACATCATCGATGAATTCTGCACTGACAAGGGAATTGAACATCAATACAGTGCCCCCTACACCCCTCAGCAGAATGGCGTAGCAGAACGATGCAACATGACGTTAGTTGAAGCTCCTCGTACTATGTTGTGTGATTCTAAGCTACCTACCATGTTTTGGGCAGAGGCAGTTAACACTGCATGTTATGTCCAGAACAGGGTGCTCATCAATAAGCGGCAGCATAAGACCGCTTATGAGCTAATCTATCATGACAAGCCCAGAATTGGGCACCTTCGGGCTTTTGGGTGTCTTTGCACAGTTTTAGTAAATACTGAAGTACCAAAGTTTGCTGCTAAATCTGATGAATGTTATTTTGTAGGTTACTCTGCCAGCTCTACCTACAGGGTGTTCAACAAAATCACCGGGATTGTGATGGAGTCCACCAATGTGGATTGGCTAGAGGAAAATCCATCTGATGGTGGAGTAGGTCCTCCTCAAGCTTTTGACTACAATCAATTCTTCCTTCCGTTAGGATTGGAACCAGTCATAGCCGAAGAACTCTTTGATGACACAATCTCAGGACCGTCAATAACTCACTCCATTACAAAGACTCTGGTCACTGCCCCTGAAACAGATACTACACCAGTACAGGAAACAGCTGATACTGAGAGTGACCATGAGGCAGATGACAACCCTGGTACAGACGCTGCTCAAACTCAGGGAGCTGATGCAGAGGGAGAAGCTGAAACAAATGATGAACCAAATCAAACAAATCTACCTCCTGTAATCCCCGTTCAAGCCATTGCGGAAACAAGGATCCATAAATATCACAATACTTTGTGAGGCTTTTGCATTAGAAATATTTGTGGGCTAGTTAAATGTAATTGGGCTATAAACTTGTAAATGGGTTGGGTGGGCTTTTGATTTGGTCGTATTAGGCCCTATAGGCTGAATTCTTTTGGCTTATTAATCAAGCATAGGGTTTCCTATATAAGGAATAGGTAGCTACTTGGTTTAGGGTTGCTTCTCTTGGTGTTTTTGTGTGTTTTTGCGATCAAAGGTGTACCAAAATTCTCTTGGGAATTTCGGCTTTCAAGGTGACTAGCAATCGAATTCTTCAAGTGATTTCAATCGGTTTGTGTGTTATTTATTGTCTTTCTATTTGTTTGTTATTGATTATATTGATTATTCTTGAATCATCACTAATCACCGAATTCCGCACGGTGATTAGTTGACTTGATATCGCGTGAGGAGAGATTTCGATCCTTACAATGCTTCTTTAGATAGAAGTTAGACGTGTAACCGTTTGTCTTTAGTTGCTGAGGTTGAGCACCATTTGCCTGTGTCTGCATATTTGACCAGTTTATAGATCCAGGGTTAACTGTGGACTCGTTCCTTGAAGCTTGAGTTGAATCTATCTTTTCAGTTCTCGTGCTCCATGTATTCTTTGATGTTGAGGCAACATTTCTACAACTGCAACTGCATGAGCTTACTGAAGAAATAGGAGACACAACCACTCTCTTCTACTGTTGGAGACTGAATGGTGATCTTTGGCCTCCCAACATAGACTCCACTTGTAAGAGCATTAGTGGATGGCCCTAATCCTTTGAATTTGGAGGAGAATGATGCTAATTCATAGCCAACATCTGGTTCTTGGTCAAACATAGACCCAGATGTCATAAATATCTTCCCCTCAGGTCTTGTTGTCATGATGACCTTCTCCCGCTGCACTTCATCCACAACCTTGAAGTACACCATATCGATTTTTGGATACTGTTTCAGCTTCTTCTCAGTAGACTTTTCTTCTTTATTTGTTGTCATTGAGCTTGAAATTTTACTCCCAGTCGTGTTATTCACACAGTTTGTGTGAGTATCTTCCTTGACATACTTTTCAGCTACGGACACAGGTTGAGGCCCATATACCATGTTCGCCTCATTTAGGGACTCTTCCAACAATTCCTTGGCAGTTTTGGGCAAATTGACGTACTCTTGTTGTAGCGGGGGAGGAACCTTTCCTTGTCCAAGACCAGATTTGTCTTTGACATGCTTCAATCGATCAACTGAGTTAAACAGAGCATGATGAGATTCCATCATTTTCTATTGAATGTTCTGATGCTTCTCCAAAGTAGTTTCAGTAGCATTAAACTTTTCCTTTAATTCAGTGATTTCTTGAGTCAATTCCTCCACCTTGCGTTCGGCTACTCTTAAATAGTTGCTTTTATCACTCTTATATCGTTGACACTGAGCTAGATCTTGTTTAATAGCTTCAAACTTTTCTCTATAAATTCTTGCACGATCTTTATATTCGTTGGCCTCTTTCATCGTGGTTGAATAATTTTTACATTCGTTTGTAAACTTGATCTCCATTCTTTAATCAAAGCACAATAAGTGGGGTTTGAGCATTCCCCGCAGTTATAGATCGAAGCTCCATCAGCATGATTGATCTTCCGTTTTCCTCCTCTTCTTTAGAATTTTTTTCGCGGAATGTCCGGAAAAGATACTTCTGCTGACTAAGTTCTTCATCTAAAGACTCTATCTTCTTTTTGTAAGGTTCAACTTGTTTTAGATGAATCTCTAGTTTGTACTCTGCATTGATACAGTCTCTTTGTTCAGTTCGAAACAGTTGTTTATATTGTTCGATCGATTCGGAGCATGCCGAGTTCAAACATATCTGAGTTTGATCACTAACAAGAGGATAAGAAACTTGAGTACTTGCCATCTTCTTCTTTGGATGAACGTCAAGATCAAAATCAGACCAGAAAGACTTGACCGAATCGAAAAGTGAAAGCCGGAGGGTTGGATAGAAAAGTGTGATGTTTGGATTGAAAAGTCAAGTTTTGGATCACAAGTGGACTTTTTGATAAAAAAACTAGACTTTTTTTATCGAAAAGTGGACTTTTTTATCAAAAAGTGGACTTTTTGATCGAAAATCTGAATGAATCGAAAAGTGGACCTTTTGATCGAAAAGTGTGGCTTGATCGAAAAGTGTGGCTTGATCGAAAAGTGTGGTTTGATCGAAAGTTTGGCTTAATCGAAAAGTACTTTTCGGTTGGGCAGAGTGCTTGCTTGATCGAAAAGCCTATGACTGGTCGAAAAGTATACTTTTGAATCAGACTGAACTGGGACTAGCCACAGTATCTGATAGAAAAGCTGGGTGGCTGATCGAAAAGCTGGTTGGCTGATCGAAAAGCTGAAATTTCGATCGAAAAGCTATGTAACTCGACTGAAACAGGGACTAAGCCGCAGATTTCAGTCGAATAGCTAAAGAAACTTGATTTGAACACCTCTGGTATGTACAAAAACCTGCAAAACATTCAAGATTCTTTTTTCCGAACTAAAACGCTGAAAAACACAAAAAACTCAAATCGTTAGTCTAAAAATATCTTGAATCCGATATCGCGAGAACCTCGAAACTAAGTTTATTGGCTCTGATAACAATTGTATGGATCAAAACTTGTCCTCATGCGATATCTAATCCAATCAAGACCGTGCGGAATCCGGTTTGATTGGTGATTCAAGAAATAGTTAATAAATATAATTCAATAATGATTAAAACATTGTAAACACAAACCGGTTGATGGAATGAGAACTTGATTAAGCAAAAAAACCGATTGCAGTACACTTTGAAGAATCGAAATTGTTCTTGGAGAATTTCGATGAACACCACACCTTCACCCTAGGATCAACAACAAAACCAGCAACCTATACAAATGATATAAGGGTCCTATTTATTGGAGAGGATATGCTTGGAAAGCAAGCTAACCTATTTTTGGCAACTAAAAACCCTAATTACTTAGTCAAATCCCGTATTTGACTCTAAAGGCCCACTAAACTCCCTCTAAACACTTTCTAATTGAACCCAAACATGTCTAAAATGGCCCAATGACCCAATATAACAGTAACCTGTTAGAGCATTTTCTGTTGTCTAGTGCTAGGTCTTGATAGTTTGAATATGTAATTTATAAGTTTGTGTTTTATAGATCCAGCGGATCAGTGGCGGATCAGGTGGTACGCCGGACCACCTGATACGCTAGTAAGTTGGTCCGCTGGCCAGTCTCTATATATAGGTTTCAGTTTGATTCAGAGAGTGTGAGTGAGGTCTGAGCTTTCTTAAGTGTGTGTTTTACATGGTGTAACCTGAGTACTCGCTGTAATCTCTGTTTACAAGCTGTGATCAATATAAAGAAGATTATTTACCTTGTGTTATCCAAATCCGATTGTAATAATGCACTAGCAAGATTTGAGCTTTCTTAAGTGTGTGTTTTACATGGTGTAACCTGAGTACTCGCTGTAATCTCTGTTTGCAAGCTGTGATCAATATAAAGAAGATTATTTACCTTGTGTTGTCCAAATCCGATTGTAATAATGCACTAGCAAGATCGATTACGTGTTTTACAAGTGGTATCAGAGCAGGTTTGCTCAGTTGCTGCGATTTACAGATCGGTTTTGGGTTTTGGAGAGAAAAACTTCGGTTTTGGTAAGATTTTGATCAATTCTTCTCAGTTCTTCGTCAATTCAGTATGTTTTCTTCATTCAGATTGCTTCTAGTTCATTTTCGCTGAGTTGTACATCGTATTCAAGCATTAAAAGTCAGAAATTATGGAAATTATGCACTTTGTTTCTGATCTGCTGGTGATCCGCTGGTGATCTGCTGGTTGAAGATTCTGATCCGCTAGTGTAAATTCATAGATTCAGTGATCCGCTGAATTTGATCCGCCAATTCAAACACTGATCCGTGGCGGTTATTGTCTGATACGCGGCAGTTCCAGCGTATCAGAATAGCAGCGTATCATTTAGCAGCGTATCAGTTTGATCCGCGGGTTATTTTTGATCCGGTAGAAGAATTTTTGTTCCGCAGGTTGATTTTTGATCCGGGGAGATTTGTTTCTGATCCGTTCACTGAAATTTGATCCGGAGATCTGAATTTGATCCGGGGTTCGATATTCTGATCCGCTGACTACAGAATTGAAGTTTTGTTAATCATGGATCCGTTTCAGGCTTTTGCTGCTATGTCTACGACTGTTCAAGCGTTGTTGAACTACGATAATGAAATAGGAACTACGAATAAAGTTCCTAAACTGATGAGGTTTGAAGATTTTCATAATTGGAAAACTAGATATGAGTCGTATATCGGTGTGACCGATGTTAGTGTTTGGACTCCTATGCTTGATGGGTATGAGATTCCAAAATTCACAACGGGGGAGTTTATTGGTCAAGAGAAGCCGTTTAACAAGATGAACGATGCTGAGAAAGAGGCATTCAAACTTGAAAGAAAAGCGTATTCCAATTTATCAATGGCTTTACCTAAGGATATTTTGCATCAATTTAAAACACATACAACATCTAAGAAATTGTGGGATGCTTTATGTCATCGATGTGAAGGTAATGCACAATACAAGAAGAGCAAGAAGAAAGTGTTGTTGCGAGAGTATGATAATTTTGCTCATGTTCCGAATGAAACCATTAATGATCTCATTTCTAGATTGTCTCATTTGGTTAGTGAACTTGATATTGTTGGAGTAAAAATTGAAGCTGGAGAATTGAAAGAAAAGCTATTAGATGCTTTGCCCGAGAAATGGGAAGGTTACATTTTGTTGCTGACTCATGATAAAAGCTTTGATGATCTCACATATGATGAACTTACACGGAATTTACTAGCAAGGGAACTAGATATGATGCGTGTGAAAACTTTACCATCTCAAGTTCAGAATCCCGATGTTTACTTTGGTGAAAATGCTTCTACCATGCATGCTAAAGCAAAGGCTAACACAAATCCACCATCTACTGCTTTTTATGTAGAAAATACTTCAGGTGGTCATGCAAACATGTCTAGAGGTTCTTCAAGTGGAAGCTATGCTAGTAAAGCTGCTGTAACATATCCTGTGTATTCGCATCAGTCGTCTTCTGTTCCGACTCACAATCAGAGTGCTTTTTCAGCAAAAACTACAAATGACTTTATGGCTTTATTTTCAGCAATGGTTTCGTCTTACGATGGAGTTGTTGCAGGAAAGTTAACTAGTGCTGAGTTAACTGATGAAGACTATGAACAGATTGATCCTGATGACTTAGAATTGATGGATATTAACTGGTCCATGGCAATGCTTGTTCGCAGAGGCAAAAAGTATATGCAAAGAACGGGTCGGAAGGATTTAAATCCTGAAGGAAAACTTGGATTTGATAAGTCTAAGGTTCGTTGCTACAATTGTCAGAATTATGGGCATTTTGCCAAGGAGTGTACCAAGGGAAAACAACAAGAAACTTCAAAGTTGTATCAAAAGTATGATGCACAGAGTAACTAGCCATCAGGAAGCAATACTAATCCTTCAAGTTCAAATGCAAATGCTAGTGGATCAAATTCAGACAATAAAGCGTTGGTTTCACAAACTGGTGAAGGATATGATTGGGCTGCTGATTTTCCAGATGAATCTGCTTTCCTGTGTACTGAGGAGCAGAGTGTAAAGATTGAAGATGATCCTGATCTTCCTGGTGAAGAATTCTTTGCTGAAGGTCAACATGCATTTATGGCCAACATTCAGGTTGTTTCTAATTCTTGTGAACTTTGTCTTAATTCTGCTAATCAGTTGAAGGAACTCTCTGTTGAGAAAACCATGTAATTTGACAAATACTCTATAGCAGAAGAGAATGTCAAAATTTACAAACAGAGGTGGGAAGCTGTTAAAGCTGAACTAAAAAGTGAACATGTTGTGGTTCTGAGCACAAAAATTGAGCTTAATAACAAAACGGAAGATTATATTTTAGTGAAAAGAAGCTTGCTGAAGCAAATGCTAAAATTTCCGAATTAAACATTGAAATTTTGGATCTTAAAAGGCAACTTGAAAATTTCAAAAATTCATCTTCCTTTGCAAGTTTTCTTTGCAAAGATGAACATTTAAAAGATTTTCTCAAAGAATCCGGGTGTAATTCAGTTCCTCCACCCATTGTTCATGGTTTAGGACCAAAGGAATCTGAAACTAAAAATGGTGTTGTGTTTGATTACTCAATGTTTACTGAGGGATCATCTGATAAATCCAAAAGCACTGATAAGAAGAAATCAGGCAAACATGTGTCCAAACCTAAGGTTGAGGTGTCAAAACAGTCTGAATCCAGTGATTCTAAGGTTGAAAAACCTGTCACTGAAGTTAAGCCTCAAAGTGTCAAACTGACACCATTAGAGGCTGCTCAGAAAATACTTGAAACTGCGAAAACAATGAAAATATTTGAAAATTCCCAATTTGCTAAAGGTCCAGATTTGTTTTTTGAAAGAGATGATGTTTCTGTAAGTAACACAAGTACACCTGATGTCAATACTATACCTGAAGCACCTGAAAGAAGTGCAAAATTAAATGGTGTTGGGTTTGGATAGTTTGCTGGAAATTCTAAGGTCAATCAAAAGAAACCTCAGAAATTTCAGAAACGTGAAAAGAAATTTGCCAAAAATGGAAAGTTTGATGAAAATTTGAAAGGCAAAACTGTTGATGGTGATTCTTCTCAGAAATTGAGAATGTATAGTTTGAAAGGAAGTGATTCAGTGTTTTCTGATTTAGATTTTCCTTTAATTTTTATTGATCCATCACGTGTTGCCAAAGTGTGGTATGTAGAACCATCTGAGGTGGTTAAGTCAGATCTTGAAGACGAGCAGTTCATTGTTTTGTCGGATGTGCCGTCTGGTTCAAATGATCAAGGATCATCCTCTAAAGGTCAAAGGCCTTCTGAGAAACCAAAGTCATCAAATGATCAAAAGTTTAAGACTAAATCAAAACAATCATCTTACTCACCAAAGAGTTTTTATAACTCTGATGGTCAGTATTCATCAGAAACTAATAGTTTTGATTATGAAGCGTTTGGTTTTTGTGATGATTACAATTTTTATGATGATTTTGGTAAATTTGAACAAAACAAAACCACAAAGGTTAAACCTAAAGGATATGCTGATCGTTGTGGTGTTGATGACTATGGATTTTACAATGAACATGGATACATTGGTCCTTTGTTTAAACCTTTGCCAAACTCCAAAGGGAGAAGGTTTAAAACCAATGTTTCTAAACAAGGTGTTCCATCAAATTACCATGATAACATTCCTAATAAGGTTGAGGGTGGTGTTTCTAAGGGTTTTGTTGATCCTAGAAGGTGTTATTGTTGTTTTGAAATAGGACATATTCGTAGTCGGTGTTCTGTTTTAGCTAAAAAGAGGGCTTCAGCTTATACGCAATCAAATTCAGATTCAAAATCTGATGCAAAGCCCAAGATGGATGATGAAAAGGTTGTTACCAAACAACATTTTAAAAGGAGAAATTTTTTCAATAAATCTTACAAAGTTTTTGGTAATAATTCTACTTCAGATTCTACAGCTGATTCATCCATTCCATCTGTCAGGCAAAAGTGGCTGCCTAAAATGACTTCAAAAGCCACTGAGGATTTTTTGGAAGATACCGGTCGACCCAAAGCTGAATGCTTGGGTCCAGATACTCACTAATTGCTTGCTACTATGTGCAGGGTGCTCGAAAGCCAGCTGTTAACAACTTTTGGGTCGTTGATAGTGGAGCATCCAGGCACATGACGGGTAATATTTCCTTGCTGTCTGAAGTCAAACCAATTCAAGGAGGAAATGTTACTTTTGCTGGCAATAAAGGTGGGAAGATAACCGATGAAGGAAAGTTGGGTAACGAGAAGATTACTTTTGAAAAAGTCCAATTTGTGCAAGAGCTGCAGCACAACTTGTTAAGCGTATCTCAGATTTGTGATAAGCAGTACACGGCTGCTTTTACAAGTTCAGAATGCTTGATTCTGAAACCTGGCATTCGAATTCCTGAAGACTGGATTGTGATGCGAGCTCCCAGATTTCGGGACTTATATGTGTTAAATATGAATCAGACTTCATCTGCTGTATCTGCTACATGTTTCATCTCAAAAGCTACTGAAAAGGAATCAATTCTGTGGCATAGACGCATGGGTCACATCAATTACCGAAAGATGAATTACTTGGTAAATCATTCTTTGGTAGAAGGCGTTTCCAAGAATAGATTCTCTATAAATGATGTGTGTGTCTCATGTAAGAAAGGTAAATAGAAAGAGAAGTCTCATCCTTCTAAGCGTTTGAATTCGATTGTCACTCCCTTGGAACTGCTTCATATGGATTTGTTTGGTCCTATGAATGTTCGTAGTATTGAGGGTAGTTACTATTGCTTGGTGATTACGGATGACTTCTCAAGATTTTCGTGGGTGGCTTCTTTGGCGTCCAAGGCTGATACTCCAGATTCAATTCGGAACTTGTTGTCTAAGTTTGAATCGTTGTACAAGCATAAAGTTTGTCGCATTCGTACTGACAATGGTTCTGAATTCAACAATGCCAAAATGAAGGATTTTTGTGGTTCGTTTGGAATTTATCATGAATTCAGTGCGCCGTATACTCCACAACAAAATGGGGTAGTTGAGCGAAAGAATCGAACATTGATTGAATCGGCTCGAACGATGATCGCTGATGCACATTTACCAATTAAGTTTTGGTCTGAAGCTGTTCATGCTGCATGTTATGTGCTCAATCGTGTTCTGATTGTTAAAAGATTTAACAAGACAAGTTATGAATTGCTCAGAGGTCGAAAGCCAAATTTGAATTTCTTGGAACCATTTGGGTGTTCATGTACGGTTCTCAAGGAAGGTGGAAAATTTGATGCTAAAGCTGTTGAAGGCATTTTTGTTGGATATCATCATCCAATGAAAAGGGTTTATTTTACATCTTCCAAAACCATTGAGAATCATATGAATGTGGATTGTCATCGACATACCTTTCTATAACCTAAATCGGTTGATTCTCGAGCTTTTGATTATAATTCTTTTGTTGATTCGTTTTCGGCTGCACAAAAGAGTTCTGATAAAGAAGATGAGTCTGAAATCTTATCGGCTGCTATCATGTATACATTGTCTACTCCTGGTTCCGGGTCATGGATTCCTAAGCTTCCTAATTCATCTTTCACTACTTCGTCTAGTCAGGATGTTTCTAGTTTAGAAACAATGAGTTCGTCTGAAGATGAAGATGAAAGTTCGTATCATGAAGCTGAGTCAACACCTGTTGATGATCCAATTCTGTTACCAAGTACAAGTTCTTCGGTACCAGTTTCTTTACCGTTAGATGATCTTTCAAGCACAGATGAAGCAGATGCAAGTTTACCTAATAATTTGGCAGATAATATTCCTGTTGCTGATTCAACTACTCTGAGGATACACACCATTCATCCTCAAGAGAATATTATTGGTGATCCGAGTTCTGGAGTTCGCACACGTCAGCAAGTAGCAGATTCCGTTGATGCTTTAATTGCTGAAATCAGGGATTCAGGAGTTCAGAATGACGTGTTTCATTCATGTTTTCCGTCTCAAGTTGAACCAACCAATGTCGATCAGGCGTTGGAAGATGCTTCTTGGGTTGAGGCTATGCAAGAAGAGTTGCAGCAATTTCAGAAATTGGGTGTATGGCATCTCGTGGATTTACCCGCTAATTCCAAAGAACCATGTGGTACTAAATGGGTATTTAAATGTAAGAAAGATGATTGAGGCATAATTGTTCGAAACAAGGCTCGATTGGTGGTTCAGGGTTTCTCACAGATTGAAGGTGTTGATTTCAATGAAGTTTATGCTCCGGTTGCACGAATCGAGGCTATCAGAATCTTTTTAGCTTTCGCGGCATATCATGGATTCAAAGTGTATCAAATGGATGTCAAGAGTGCATTTCTTAATGGGTTGATTCGTGAGGAAGTGTATGTGAAGCAGCCGCCTGGTTTTTTTATGATCCCGATTTTCCAAACAAAGTGTACAAGTTAGACAAGGCCTTATATGGATTGCATCAAGCCCCGAGAGCTTGGTATGAAACTTTATCTACGCACCTGCTGGAAAACGGTTTTCGGCGCGGAAAGGTGGATTGTACGCTGTTTTCGAAGAAGTTTGGAAAGGATCTGTTACTTGTCCAAGTTTATGTGGACGATATCATTTTTGGAAGCACGAATGATGCGTTATGCAAGGATTTTGAACGTGTGATGCAAACAAAGTTTGAAATGAGTTCTATGGGCGAGATGGGGTTCTTTTTAGGTCTTCAAGTTCATCAATCGGCCAAAGGCATATTCTTACACCAAACCAAATATGTGTCTGATATTTTGGCAAGGTTCAAGATTGGCGATGTTCGGGTTCCTAGTACACCAATCCAGGTTTCACATGGTTTAGCACCAAATGAGACTGGTGAAACTATTGATCCCACATTGTTTAGGGCTATGATTGGTTCGCTTATGTACTTAACTGCATCTCGTCCTGATATAATGTTTGTTGTGTGCTTGTGTGCTAGGTATCAGGCAGCTCCAAAGGCTTCTCATTTGATGGCATTAAAGAGGATTTTTGCTTATTTGAAGGGTAATCCGGATCTGGGGATCTGGTATCCTAATGATTATAAGTTCGAGTTATCAGCATATTCTGACTCCGACTATGGTGGCTGTAAAATCAATTTCAAATCTACAACTGCAGGATGTCAGTTTTTGGGAGAACGACTGGTGTCGTGGCAATGCAAAAAGCAAACTTCGGTTGCAACGTCTACAGCAGAGGCGGAACATATGGCTGCTTCTAGTTGTTGTTCACAAGTTTTGTGGATACAACAGCAGTTACGCGACTACGGTTTGAATTTTCTTACTACTCCGATTTTTATTGATAACTCGGCTGCCATATCCATCACTAAAAACCCAGTTCAACATTCTAAAACTAAACACATTGAGATTCGATATCACTTTATCCGTGATTGCTTTGAAAAGAAACTAATTGATTTGCAGAAAATTCACACGGATTTTCAGCGAGCTGATTTGTTTACAAAAGATTTTGATAAAACTCGGTTCCAATTTTTGTTGAAAATCAATGGGATAACTAAGTTAAATGTTACATGATTTGGTTCAGTTGATCGGTTTTGCTTTTCGTTTTATTTTTCTGTTATTGTTTTCTGCTTTTTAGGGGGAGAAATATGAAAAATACAAAAATAGTGTGCTGTTTTGTGTTCCAGAAATGAAAAAGCATAAAAAATTTGAAAAATGCTAAAGCATAAAAAAATTGGAAAATTCCAAAAAAAAAATTTGAGAAATGTGATCCAACCTCGTGAGAAATGATAGTACATCAGTGAATGTTACTGACCATAGATAGACTAGATTGAAAGGCTGTAGATACTTGCTTGTTTCATTGAATGTGCCATTCATATCTGATACATGTTAGTATGATATAAAGATAATGCCTGTCTGAAATCTGTGGCGAACCATGATTCTTGTTTTTTGTTTAATGCTGAGCTTATATGAAAAATTCAAAAAGAGAATAAGAGATGGTTTTAGTGTATGCATGCTTTATTTTGCAAAGATTTAAACTTGTTTTATTTTCTTTATTTTGTCAAATGATCGGACTTTCTCTGCGTATCGAAAGATCGACCTGATTGTTGTTCGTTTGACGTTCTGCTTTATTTTCTTGGTGTTTAGTATAATCCATCGGACTTTCTCTGCGTATCGAAAGATCGACCTGATTGTTGTTGGATTATACACTTTCTGCTTTATTTTCTATTTCTTATTTTCCTAAACAATCGGACTTTCTCTGCGTGCCTACCAGCCGACCTGATTGTTGTTTGTTTAGGGTTCTGCTTTCTTTTTGCATGAAACACTATGAACCGATTGTCTCTGTAAATAGATTCTGTGATGAATCAGTGAAAAAAAAAATTCGAATAAATCAGATTATCAATTACTTGAGTTTGTGGGTTCCATGATTTCTGTACTTGATAAACATACCTAATGCATATCAGAAAACTGTAAAAATTGATTTGAATTGGCTGAAATCAACATTATGTGTTGTATTCGTGGACAACTTGATTTGCATGCTGATTAGGTTGAAATTGAAGTGTGTTAAGTGCATCTCACTGATATGATCTCATGTTGCGATCTTTCTCACAAAAACATAAATTATGATAGTTAATTGTCTGATTTATGTTATTTTGTTCTTCAGAAAAGATCAAAAAGATTTTAAGTGTGTTTTAGCATAAGTTTGAAAAATCAAAAAGATTTGAGTATGTTTTGATATAATTTTGTCAAAAATCAAAAAGATTTTCATTCTGCTTTATTTTAGATCAACTGAATTTCAGAATCGACAATCTGTTGTTTGATGAACCATAATCGATGCTAAATCAAATTATCATGTTTAAAATTGAAGAAATTGCATGTTTTTGATGAAAAATGAGAAATTTGATGATAAGGGGCAATGTGGTCTTTTTCTGATCCGGCGGACCAGCTGATCCGCCGGCGGATCAAACTGTGTATAAATAGCAAATCTGATCCGCGAGAGTTCATAACTCGCGGATCACATACATTCAACACAGAAACCCTCGAAACCACTCGCATTCATATTTTTCTTGATTTCTCAGTCGTTAACGAAGCTCTGCCCGAAATTTTTGTTGCTACAGGTAGGTTGATTGATTACGCACAGGTTGATGGTCTTAATTTCTGATATGGTTGTTTGATTAGGGTTAAAATTGAGTTTTAAAGTTTCAGTTTTTGAGAAAATTTGACTTGATGCTTGTTTAACCGGTTTTAACCGATGTTCATGTGTATAAAACACATTGTGTGAGTTGCAATACACTCTAGAATGAACTCTTGTTCTTTGATTCCAAAACAAACACTTCAAAAGTGCATAAAATTCAAAGTGACTGTTCGATAAACTGATCGTCCGTCGGATCAACTGATCCGCCGGACCAGATTTTCAAACTGATCCGGAGATGATCCGGTTGACCAATCTGATCCGCAGTCAACGAATTTGATCCGCCGGATCAAGTAATCTGCTGGATAATGTGATCCGCAACTGGTCCGCCGGACCAGATAATCCGGATGCACAAATTTGATCCGTGGTTGATCCGCTCATAAAAGGTTTTCAAAAGTTATTTGTTTGAGCGATTTACTTAACATCAGAGATTGTCATTGAGAATTTTGGTTATATTGACTGATTTTAATGACAGTGTGTTTTGATGACATGAACAGAAATGGCAGATTTTAAATCGATTGGAGAACAAAATGTTTGTGCTTTCCTTGATGTTGCAGAAAAGTGGAGGCCTCATTTTCTTAACATTTTGAGTTCATCAGACGATCAAGAATATTTTTTGCTGCTACTCATGAATGTCCACCTTATAAAGATTTGCTGGTCATGTTCTGGAATTCAGCGCAAGTGGATTGCTCGGTGACGCCGTCAGTAATTCGTGCAAAGATATTAGAAACTGATGTGGTTATTTCTGAAGCTGATGTGCGAAGAGTTTTACAATTAAATGATCAAGCTACTTATCCAACTGAATTTCCTGAAGAAGATTTGGTAGCTTTATTAAAAAGAATTAAGTATGATGGACAATTGTATGTTCCATGGTACCTTAAAGCAAATCTGAGTCCTCCTTATAAATACTTGATGCACATTATCATTAAGTGTTTTGGAAATAGAACAAGAGGTCAGGAAGAGTTTGATTTGAATGTGCTATCTTTCTTTTGTGCATTGGTGCTAAACAGAGAATTAAACTTTTCTGGTTGGATCTTTAACTACATGAGGGAAAATATATTGGTGAAACAAGTGAGAAGCATCATGTATCCGAGATTTATACAGATGATCTTGAATGATATGCATCCGAATCTTCCAAAGAATGCTGCTGCTATTATAGATATGAAGCACATGAACAGAGTAGCTGTTGGAAAGATTCCAGTGTATTACAAGCGAAAGGGTAATGCCGTTGCTCCACCGAATAAGCGGTTGATTTGTCATCTTGCTAATCCTGATTATGTAGCTCCAGAGAATGGTGCTGCTAAACATTCTGACAGTTCTAATGATGAATTACACTATGATGATAATGGATTTCCGACTGTGATTGTAGAAGATGATGAAATTGAGCAACCTGTTAATCAAGAACCTGTTGTGCGACAACCTGTTGTGCAAGAACCTGTTCAGCAACAACAAAATCCAGAGCAAGTAACTTCTGAAGCTGTCAATGATTCTGAACGGGTGAATGTTCCAGATGATGATGCTACTAGATCTAAGGGTGATGATGTTATTGGTAGTTCGTCTGAAACTGAATCAGACTCTGGTGAATATGTTACCATTTTGCACAATACAAGAGAAATTCCAGTAAAGAGAGGTTCTAAGGCTCACATTGCTTATATGAAATCTCAGAATCAAGATACCTCTGTCTTTGAGTCTAGAACCAAACAGGCTGAAGATACTGACGATGATCCATCTTATACTCCTATGATGGAAGAGTCTGTTGTAAAGTCAAAGCCCGTAGATAAAGGCAAAGCTCCTGTAGCTGTTCCTGGCAAACGTTTGAAGAGTATGGCTGTTGGATATAAAGGAGTGAAGCCTGGTTCCTTTCTTGCTGATGCCAGAAAATCTGGGCAAAGTCCTCCTAGCAAGAAGCAAAAAGTGACTACGTCGTCTTCAATCCCAACTCAACCAACCACCAAAGCAGCTGATGTTCAAAGTTCACAACAACCTCCAATCAGAAAGTTGACTATCAAAAGACCGTCTACTACTGGTTCTGCTTCCACTTCTTCAACTACTTCCACAATTTCATCTACTGATTTAAAGCTCGCATTGTTTCAAGCAAGATTTGACAAAGTAGAACATACAAACAAGTTGCAAGCTGAGGAGATTTCTGGGCTAAGAAATTTGTGTAAAGAGTTAGTTGCCAGAGATCAATCTCATACAAAGGAACTTGCTAGATTAAAAGCCCAGGATGAAGCAAAAGATCGGGAAATTGCTGAATTGAAGCTATTGTCTCTGACTATGGGTGAGCAGCTTAAGCAGATGCTTACTGCTTTATCTGCTCAGGGAGAGAAAAGGCCGAATCCTGAGGAAACTTGCACAGAAGAAGAGGATGTTATGAAGTTTTTAAACGATGACCCTGATAATCCTGAAGGTGGTGCTGGTGGTGCTGGTACTGGTACTGAGGCAGCAGGAACATCATCTGCTGCTGCCGGTACAGCCACGACATCTCAGGGGGAGTCTACAGATAAAGAGATATATGATGTGACTCCGATATCAAGGGTTGAGATGAAAGAGGGAGAGTTGGTTAATCCTTTCACTAAAGAGCAGCTAGCAGCCATATTTGCTTTAAATGTGGACGATGTTGATAAGGTGCCAGTTGCTGATCCATATCAGGAAGATGATTCAGAAGAAGAAGTGGTGTTTGAAGATGAACATGTGGAAGTGGAAGACATGACGGCTGAAGAATATCCCAATGATCCGACGATGTATGGGAATTTTTCTGATAACGACTATTCTGAGGGTTTTAATTTCTTTGGAAAAGACAGTGAAGAGAAGGTTGAAACAGAGAAACCATCAGAACAACCTGAAACATCTGAGTCTGTTAATATGTCTGAAGAAGAAGAAAAGAAGCTGTTGTTTGAAGCTTGGTTAAAAGAACAAAGAGCAAAGAAGCTTCCAGTTCCAGTTCAAGTTGAAAAATCTTCAAAAATTGTTGATCAAAAAAGGTTTTTTGACAGAAAAGGAAGACAAGCTTCTGGAAAGATTATAAGCTGGATGTTTGATTCTGAACTCAAATGCTATGCTATCAAGAAGGAGTTTGGGATTATATATCTGAAGAATGCTTCTAGGTTCAACACATTACCTGTTTGTGATGTGAGGGACTTGTCTAGAAGTCCGTTTTTGAATCCTGGAGGAAATCTTTTGGCTGCTGTGTTTAAAGAGAAGTTAATCGAAGAATGTCAAGGAAGATTCAGGTTTTTGACTCCTCAAAGACCAACTTACTCTGAGCATTCAACAAATATTCATCCTGTCACAGGCAGACCAGTAGTAATTCTGAAATATAAGACGCCAGTTCAGCTCAAGAAGATACCTTTAAAAAGGCTTGAACAAGATTTCATCAAGACTTTGAGGTGGTGGTATTATGATGAGGTTTCTGGAGAAGCTGTAATTGTGATCAAAGAAGACAACAAGGTTGTGAGAATCTATGACCCGATGTCATTGATAAATCTGTCAAGGAATGATATTGAAAAGCTGCATTCTAACAAGATTCTCTACAAGCCTGAATGGTTTGATCAAGCAATGCAATTTCAGAAGGTGATAATTGTGTGTTTTGGTGGTGGGATTCATGCTGGAAATAACAGAAGACGGGATTGGAAGAAGACAGAGTCAAAAGCTTCTGAAGACTAGCACAAGACAAGGGGGAGTTTGTTAGAGCATTTTGTGTTGTCTAGTGCTAGGTCTTGATAGTTTGAATATGTAATTTATAAGTTTGTGTTTTATAGATCCAGCGGATCAATGGCGGATCAGGTGGTACGCCGGACCACCTGATACGCTAGTAAGTTGGTCCGCTGGCCAGTCTCTATATATAGGTTTCAGTTTGATTCGGAGAGTGTGAGTGAGGTCTGAGCTTTCTTAAGTGTGTGTTTTACATGGTGTAACCTGAGTACTCGCTGTAATCTCTGTTTACAAGCTGTGATCAATATAAAGAAGATTATTTACCTTGTGTTGTCCAAATCCGATTGTAATAATGCACTAGCAAGATCGATTACGTGTTTTACATAACCCAACTAATTTTCACCTATACAAACAAATAGGCGTTCAAAATATTCCGTCAATGGATAATTTAATACACAAGCCATAAATTATTCCCTTACAGTATTTGCAAATCTTTACCCTTTACCCATTTATCAATCCATAAACCATATCAATATACGTTTTAGCTACTTAACACATATAGCACACGTATACAACTGAAATTCTAAAATTTTGGGGTGTTACAACTCTATCATCCTTAAATAAGGTTTCGTCCTCGAAACCTGCTCAAACTATGATTTATCTCACAAATGAGACTGTTACCTTTTCACCTTTCTTTCCCTGAATTAATCTGGGACCTTTTCTCATGCATCTAATGCGTCCTTTTCATATGAACCATCTGGTTTCTAGGCTATGATTTTAATATCACAACAAACTCTCTATGACAATCTATCATTTATCCCTATTACCTATAAGATAATACTTTAACTATTGTATCCATAGAATTTCGTTCCTCTTTAGAATGTGGAGCGTATTTCTATGTCAGATACTAATTCTTTTAGGCAAGAATTTTCTAACGAACGATCTAGATGACGTTTTGGGAGAAATACGTTTCTCAAAATTAAGGAACTTTTTCCTTAATCAATTTCATATTATCTAGGTGGTGTCATAACTCTTAGCTATATATTTGGTAGCTTGATTATGAACTTCACCAAGATATGCTTCAAAATTTCTCAAGTTTGAAATTTATCGTGAAGCTTCTACTACTCGGCTTTAACCTTCTGCGTACGTTAAACATTTATCCTCCTGCTGCAAGATTTGAACTTCACTTCTGGACATCAATAGTCCCTCACTCGTTCATTAGTAAGTGATATATATTCATGCATGCTACTGATTCATTTTCCACAGTGGCCTGTAATACCTACCTGCACGTGACTAATCCTTGTGCCACTTCTGGTTGTACCTCATGTGTATATATATAGGATGTATCGGCGGCGTATCCACCACACCCTTGATAGAACTAGAGGTGTACTATTACTAGTTTGGTATAGGACGATATTACTATTCTAACCATAACAAAATCAGCATAATTTATGACTATTCATTACTTACTTAAGATAACTAGTTTGGACTTCCTGTGTACAACCTCATTTAATGTTTTGCATCTCTTGAGTGTAAACACTAGTGCTGCAAATTCCTTTTTCCACTAGTCCTAATCGGTAATGATTGTACCGATGCCTAAGTTAGTTAATTCTTTACTTCCTTTCATGCTCGCTGTTATACCCTGAATTTTGGTCCTATGTTCTACTAATAGTCTCCGACAAGTTAAGACCCCTGGATGCTAAACATACAGGGACTGCGTTTTCGGTAACCAAACCCAGGATTTTTGCTTATATTTTATTTAATTATTATCCCAGGATGTAGTGTACTCTGAATCTATTTGACTACTCAATCCCAGCATGAACGGGTACCCTGCATGCTAGGAAAGCATTACTAATCTTTCCATTTGATTCTGTGTGTTTAAGCCAGGAACAAAAGGAAGGTAACGGTCATATGGACCTTGTCAAAGTCAGAGGCACGTGTAGAAGAAGAGACCCGCCGTTAAACTCGGTCAAATAACGGCCGAAAGTGGTTGAAAGAAGATCCCAGGAATCTCGGGATGTTAGTTAGGTTTCCTATGTATTCATACGCTGCATAGGACTTAGTTTTTTCACTCTCGGTCACTTGTATTCACACTACCACCTAGCAAACAAGCCGCAAACAATTGTACTCAGAATATTTTACTTAGAAATAAATAGTCAACGTATGTAATCTTTGCCGAAGGGGGTTTTTATGCCAGCAATCCTTAGAGACATTCAAGGATTAGGGGTTTTTCCCCCTTTCAAATCTCGTTGTTCATAGTTGCATCCATGGGAGGTATTACTTGTGTTTCTATTCATCTAAATTATACCTTGGATTTTAACCAACAAACTTGATTTTACAAAATATACATCCAGGGCACCATACCTCACAAACGAATTTGGTTACCTGATTTTGCTTATTAATTTTTGACCAAAACAATTTGGCGCCCACCGTGGGGCAATTGGTGTCAATATTTTTCCAAACTCTTGTTAGATTTATTCTTAAGTTGGTCTTTGCGAAAATTTATCAAAAACGGAAACACAACCAAGTACCTCGAATGCAACTACCCTTGCAAGCACTTCTACTACTACTAGCACTGTTCTTCATCCACCACCTCCGCGGGTCACCACATCAACAACCACTACCGTGAACCGCAATACCAGCAGGGCTACTAATTAGGGTGTCACTAGCACAGGACGTAGTGGAGAAATTCCACTGATGCTCTCCAATGATGAACTCCTTACCATGTTCGCAAAGGTACAACAATATATGGAGCAACAGCAGAAAGTGAACCAGGGCATGTTTGGAGAGGTAGCCAAATTGAGGTCAGAAATGAACAGGGTGGATCATACACCCGTGTCACCTTTTCAATCCAGAAGGCTGCAGTACGGCAGTCCTGGGAACGGATCTAGTCTAGCAGATGACATTCAAATCATTGATCTGAGGCCTACGTATCCTGCCGCTTATACCACCTTGTCTGACAGGCCCAGGATATCCACATTCAGGGACTCTGCATCGAATCCTGGGGACACCACTACCCAGGATGCTAGTAACGTCCTTGGGACCCCTAACCTTAATGCTCATACTAACGAATCTATGCAGGATACAGGTTTAAGCCTAGCAGTAGCAAAGGAACTCAACAAAACTGAAGGAGATGATCTCAAGTGTTCCTGGTGTGGTCCAGCCTATCCCTGAAGTAGCACCATCGAGCCATCGACTTTCAAGGTTCACTTCCCCTATATGTGACGTGGAGATACCCAAGAGGTTTCAGACTCCCAGTATGAAATGGTACGATGGCACAACTGATCCAGAGGAACACGTAGCTCAGTATATAGAGAGGATGGAAGTGATCTACATGCCCCATAATATTAAGGAGGCATGCCTATGTAAAGGTTTCGGGTCAACACTCATAGGTTCAGCCTTGAAATGGTGGCTGAGTATTCCACCCTATTCTATCCCTTCTTTTTCTCATTTAATTAACTTATTTAATAACCAATTTTCTTGTAGTCGCAGTTTTGAAAAACTAACGAGTGATCTTTACAGGGTTACCCAGAATGCTAATGAGTCTATCAGGGATTATGTAAACAGGTTCGGCAAGGAGACCCTGGATATTCCCAATATGGACATGGCTACTGCTGTCTAAGCATTCAAGATGGGTCTGAAGAAGGATTCGCCCTTCTATCAAGATCTTGTAATGAATCCCTGTCACAGACTTTATGAAGTAAGGCATAGGGCCCTACGATTCATCACGCTTGAAGAGGATAGGAAAATACAAGAAAAACCTGACGTTGTCCAAGGATACGGCTCCTCCAACAGGAAATCAGAACCGGCACATCCAAGGTCCCAGAGGCCTAAACCCTATTGCAAACCCGATAATCCAAGGGTTAATAGGGTCGATCAGGGTGAAGACGAGGGCGATGAAGAGTATCCTACTTTTAATGAATTTTGTTTTACTACTGACATTGCAGGTGTGATCAATGCTATGGAGGACCTGGGGGACAAAGCAAGGTAGCCTAGGAAGACAGAAAAAAAAGGCGTCCTGGAAGGACAAGTCCAAGTGGTGTGCGTACCACGAGGACTTCGGCCATGTAACCGAGGATTGCATAGCCATGCATAAGGAGATCAGCTACCTACTGAGCAAGGGTTTCCTAAAAGAACTCTTGAGAAGAAAAAAGGACAAATCCAAGGGCGCTGACCAGTCTACAATCTCGAGGGGCACTGACCAAACTCAGGATGCTGACATATCACATAGACATCCTGAGCGAGCAGCACCTCCATCTCCGGATGTAAAGGTAATTTATTTTATTTTTGGTGGATCTAACATATGTGGTACTTCTTATTCTGCAGCTAAAAGGCACGCAAGGGAAACCAAATCAGACATACCCAGGAAATCTGTCAAAGCCTCAATACAAGCAGATCTGAAGGATGTGACCTTCGGTGAAGATGATAGGTGCAATGTCATGGACCCTCACCATGATGGGCTCGTGATTACGCTCTACATAGCCAACCATTTTGTAAAGAGAATCCTCATAGACGAAGGCAGTTCTGTCAACATTATTCAGCTGGAAACACTAACCAAGATGGGGATACCCCGGGATGAAGTCATCGCCAAATCCACGGTCCTAGTAGGGTTCGGTGGAGAAACAAAGAATACCCTGGGTGAGGTGAAGCTTCCAGTTTATGTTGAGGGGGTGAACTCGATGCAACGCTTTTGTGTCATGGATGCCCCATCCGGATACAACATTATCCTGGGTAGACCCTGGATTCCCGACATGAAAGTTGTCCCCACTACATACCATCAGTGCGTTAAACTGCCTATGCCCTGGGGAGTGGTCACCATCCACAGCGATCAACACGAATCAAAAGACTGCTACACTTCAGCTATGAAGACTTCAGCCAAAGCCCGTCAAGGATAGCAATTAAAGAAAAAGGCCAGGGACGTCTTAGAGGAAAGAGAGCAGGATGTAAAGCAAGTAATCCTAGACCCCTTGCATCCTGGGAAGAAGGTGTCAATTGGCACTAACATCCCTGGGCCTATCGAAAAAGAGCTGGTTGAATTCCTTAGATCCAAAATGTCAATATTTGCATGGAATACTGAAGACATTACAGGTATATCCAAAAATGTTATAACACATAAACTTTGTATTGATCCTTCTTACAGGCCCGTGCATCAAAAAAGGAGAAAGTATGCTCCTGAGAAGCATGTGATAATTCAAGAAGAGGTAGACCGTCTGTTGAAGAACAAGATGTTCGTGGAAGTCAAGTTCCCATGATGGTTAGCCAATGTGGTGGTGGTAGAGAAGAAAAATGGCAAATGGAGGGTCTGTGTAGATTACACAGACCTAAACCGTGCATGCCCTAAAGACCCCTTTCCATTTGCACTACATTGACTCCATGGTAGATGCAACGGCAGGTCACGAAATGTTAACATTAATGGACGCTACCTCAGGATTCCAACAAATTCAAATGAGCCAAGTGATCAGGAGGATACAGCATTCATTACACCCACAGGTGAATATGATGTTCAAAGAAAAAACATCCTGAGGAAAAACAAGAAATTCGAATGGACCCCTTTCCGTGCATGCCCTAAAGACCCTTTCCCTTTGGATTGAAAAATGCATGGGCAACCTATCAAAGACTGGTGAATATGATGTTCAAAGAAAAACTAGGAGAAACTAAGGAGGTGTATATAGACGATATGGTGGTAAAGTCCATGGATGTCAGCACCCATGTCCAGGATGTTAAAGAATCTTTTGACATCTTGGATAAGTACAATATGAAGCTGAATCCAGAGAAGTGCCGTTTTGGAGTAGTTCGGGTAAATTCTTAGGTTACATGGTGACCAAAAGAGGAACTGAAGCTAGTCCATAACAAATTCGTGCCATTATGAACCTAAAGTCACCTCAGTCGACCAAAGATGTACAAAGGTTGACAGACCAGGTGGCAGCCCTGAATAGGTTTATCTCAAAATCCTCAGAAAGATGCCAAGATTTCTATAACATCCTGAGGAAAAACAAGAAATTCGAATGGACGTCCCAGCATGAACAAGCCTTCCAGGATCTCAAAGCATACCTATTCTCGGCACCACTCTTGATGAAGTCGAATCTAGGGGAGCCTTTATCATTGTACCTTGCAGTCTCAAGAAACACAGTAAGTGTAGTCCTAACCAAGGATGCAGAGGGTCAGCAACACCCAGTGTATTATGTAAGTAAGAGTCGTCTTGATGCCGAATCCAGGTATTCTCATTTAGAAAAAACTTATACTAGCCCTAAGTATGGCTTCTACTAAACTTAGACATTATTTTGAGACTCATACTATACATGTGAAAACTAACTACCCTATAAAGTCTGTCTTGAGGAAACCTGAAATGTCATGAAGTATGGAAAAATGGTCCCTGAAGTTGAGTGCTTACAACCTAGTCTATGAAACCAGAATTCTGGTCCTATGTTCTACTAATAGTCTCCGGAAAGTTAAGACCCCTGGATGTTAAACATACAGGGACTGCGTTTTTGGTAACCAAACCCAGGATTTTTGCTTATATTTTATTTAATTATTATCCTAGGACGTAGTGTACTCTGAATCTATTTGACTACTCAATCCCAGCATGCACGGGTACCCTGCATGCTAGGAAAGCATTACTAATCTTTCCCTTTGATTATGTGTGTTTAAGCCAGGAACGAAAAGGAAGGTAACGGTCATATGGACCTTGTCAAAGTTAGAGGCACGTGTGGAAGAAGATACCCGCCGCTAAACTCGGTCAAATAACAGCCGAAAGTGGTTGAAAGAAGATCCCAGGAATCTCGGGATGTTAGTTAGGTTTCCTATGTATTTATACGCGGCATAGGACTTAGTTTTTTTTCACTCTCGATCACTTGTATTCACACTACCACCAAGCAAACAAGCCGCAAACACTTGTACACAGAATATGTTACTTAGCAATAAATAGTCAACGTGTGTTATCGTTGCCAAAGGGGTTTTTTATGCCGGCAATCCTTGGAGACATTCAAGGATTAAGGGTTTTTCCCCCTTTCAAATCTCGTTGTTAATAGTTGCATCTAGGGGAGGTATTACTTGTGTTTCTTTTCATCTAAATTATACCTTGGATTTTAACCAACAAACTTATTTTTACAAAATATACATCTAGGGCACCATACCTCACAAACGAATTTGGTTACCAGATTTTGCTTATTAATTTTTGACCAAAACAATCGCTATTAATTAGGATTCCAAAAGGACTTGACATCTTTTTAGTCAACCTAATGGCGTTACGATCTTTGGAAAGTCTTGGCAGCTTCCGACATATTATTGTTTCTGTTTTGAAGGAATCTATTAGGGTAATTCTCACGTTAAACCTACGTATAGCATTCTTCTCTTCCAATGCCTCATGCATTCTTCTCCACTCCTCGAGAACTTTAGAACGTCATTTGTCTGCATACTTAGCCACGAGATTTCTGGGTTTGTAGGGGCATTCGTCAGTCCTGTCATCATTACTAAGAACTCGTAATGATCCTTTTTTTTGCTTCTGAAAAGCCATCCACTTAGAGTCTCATTCTTACTCCTTTAGCTGGCGCTAATCTGACTTCAGATTCTTCTTGGGGAATCGTCTTGCTCCTTGTAGTTGATTGAATGGTTTGCTAATCCTTGGCAAAGGATATCTGATTCTCACTGATAGCTCCTTTATCTTCTTGCAGTTTACGCATATCCTTGGCTTCCGTCCTTCTTTTTGAAAATGCTGGAGCATCCTAAGGCGAGGTACTTAACCTAAAGAAATTTCCTTGCTTCTAATGGAGATAATTGGTAAGGTGCTTTTTGTAGAACCACGATACGATCTTACTACTGCATGATTCAGTAATCGAATAACAACGAGAAGTAAATAAAGCTTTGCTTTATTGATTCACTTAGAGGTTACAAGCTAGAGAGAGATTACACCTTCTGCTACACACAGTTAAGAGATAGAGAACTGAAAGAACTTCTAAACACTCTCTCTAACAAGCTATTTATAGTCACTTAGTAACAGGCCAGCGTACCACCTGCGGACCATCTGGTCTGCCCGGACCATCTGGTCCGGTGGTGCATATGGTACGGCCAGTGACTATATTACTCACACAGATGCTCTAGATTAGATACAATACACGAGACACACGCTAGCATAAGAATATGCTTCTACAAACTCCCCCTTAACATGTAATGTATCAATATTCTAACTAAACTTTAGTCTTCAATCTTCAACAATGTTGCATTCGATCGACAACTTGAAATCTTGTCAGAATTGGAGCTTGCATGGCTGGATCATCCTTGAACAAATCTTTGAACTTCAAGATCCACTTGTGAAGGATATAACATACTCCCCCTTTCACCATGCTTGAGTTGTCTCACTCAGATAACCTGCAATTTCAGAAGACAGAAACGCGGCTTTCCTTTTCTTTTGAAAAATTAATTTAATCTTGGTGCAAAACTTCTCTTCGAGAATCCAAGATATAGTTTTTGAAATTTTGATGTCGTATCTTGTATCGATCGGTCGAAAACAAATAAGAAACAAAATATTTTTGGCTTTTTGAAACTTTATGCTAAAACACACTTAAAATCTTTTTGGATTTTTCAGATACGAAACATAAAAGCAATACAGAAATAAAATACTGAATCACACACTATTTTTGTATTTTGCGAGAAAGATCACAACTTGGGATCATATTGGTCATGACATGCTGAACTACACTTCAATTTCAATTACTTCAGCACACAAGTCATGTCGATTACTGGTATTATTTGTCCATCTTAAACTCAGGCACAATCATACTCATAACATCTGGACATGTTATTGTATTGATTAGATTTGCATTGACCAGTATAACCCACACTATCAGACATACTCAGATATGTTTTTGCTTTTTATATCACACTTTGTGATTTCATTTGTGATTTAATCACATAATGATTGTATTCATGAATCAGTCAACTGTGTTCCATGCAAAAAGAAATAAGAACGTTAAATCGTCTACCTTAAGGTCGATCTTTCGATACGCAGATAAGGCCTCAGATTTAACAAAATAAGAAAATAAAACAAGTTGAAATTGTATAAACCAACAACAATCAGGTCGGTACTCCCGTACACGCAGAGAAAGTCCGGTGAGTTATACGAAACACCAAAGAAAATAAAGCAGAACGTCAAACGAACAACAATCAGGTCGGTCTTTCGACACGCAGAGAAAGTTCGATCGTTTGACAAAATAAAGAAAATCAAACAAGTTTAAATCTTTGCAAAATGAACACATGTATACACAGTGACTTCTCATTTTCTTTTTCACATATCTTTTCTTGATATATCATGAGATATGCATCAAGATGTTGTCCACATGGTCAAGCATTAGTATTTAATGTGTTTATCACATCTGAATACTTTCTGATTTAATGTCGAGCCTACCAAGCACATCGAACAATGATCTTATGGCTTTTTCATCTATTTTATCCATGAGTCAGACACGTAAACCAATGTACCATCATTTCCCAAATATGTCGGATCAATTTCTTATTTTTCAATGTTTTTGTATTTTTCCATTTTTCAATGTTTTGTATTTTTCCATTTTCTCCCCCTTAAAATGAAAACTCTATTTTTGGATTTTCATTTTATCAAAAACACAAAAACACTATTTTTGGTATTTCAATTTTCTCTCCCTAAACTACAAACAAAATGCATGAAAGAAATAAAATTGACCAATCGATACTGATACCTGTTCAGTTTAAGCTTTCAGAAAAACTTTTAGATTTGAAATATGAAGAATTCAATTTAAGTTAAGAACGCAGTATACTCCTCCATCAGCAACTTGGCAATCACCAACGGGTCTTCTAAGAATACCTGCACACTGGTTTAAATGATTAGTACTCAAATGACCCGAAGCACACAGCTTCTGGTCGACCAGTGTCTTCCACAAAATCAGTTGCAGCTTTGCTAACCATCTTAGGTCGCCACTGCATTTTTGTTTTTACATTTTTAACCGAGTCACCATCCCGAGATGAACCACCAACACTTGAATCAAATTTGAAAAATTGTTTCGTTTTAGATTTTGAGTCGAATGGTGTTGACTCAGTAAAAATTCTGCCTGATTCATCAATAAATGTAGCAGATTTGTTTGAAAATGAACGTTTTGCAATTTCAGGACGATCTTGTGCCATGTGTCCCTTTCGGCGACACTGATAGCACAAACGATATGATCGTTTCGATTATGGTTTGCCCTGAAACTGAGAACGTTGGTCATTAAAAACACAATCATCAGAAACATCATCGAAAATTTGAAATCTGTTCGAATGTACCCATTTCGATGTAGGACTTCTAGGTGTGGAATTTGAACCCGAAGCAGAAGATTCTTTCGGAGAACTTGTAGATGAATCTTTCTTCTTTATCGTTCCTCCGAATCCTTTTTCCATGGTGGATACAAACACTTGCGCCAGATGATATATCTGTTCAAGACTAGTATCTTTCTTCGCCTTAGCTGTCTTCTTTGGCATGTTCTTCTGAACTCTCTGAGCAACTCTGTGATTATGATTACCCAAACCAGATCGTTTATAACCGGGTAAGTCGGACAACTCCACTTGAGACTTAGAAGAACTAGCTTGGGCAAACTCAGTGAACTTAGCTTTAATACCTTGCAAATTTTTAGCTATAACAAGTGTAGCAGCAACTGATGCGTCAGATTCTATCTGTTCATCGGGCTTCACCTTCTGACCATCAGACACTTTATTATCAGGAACAGCAAATCCACCAGAAACAAACTTAATAGATTATTCCATCAAACTTTTATCTTTCTCAACTTTCTTGGTTGAAACCTTCGATTCTTTTCTCTCAGACTTCTCAGAAAAAAACTCAGAATAATCACCATCAATACCATAAGAATGAATATCATCAAGAGCATCAAAAGAGATAACCGGATGTGGAATTTGATTATATTCTTCACTTCCAAAAACCTTCTTGAAATTCTCATCTTTGCACAAATAGCTTGTGAAAGAATGTGAATTCTTCAAGTTGTGCAATTGACGTTTCAAATCCAGAATCTCAACATTTAAATCAGATATTTTCTTTAGAGCTTCACCCAATGCCCTTTCCGATGCAATCAATTCCTCTGAAGCTTAATTTGACATAAATTTTGTTTGTCTCATTTGATCGTGAGCATCATAAACTTCTTGAGTAATCTTTTTCACCCTTTCCTCATGAATCTCAATGTTTCTTGTCAACAGGTTGTTGTCATGCATCAAGCTTGCAACTTTGTCAAGTAAGATGGAATGTTCCTTTTGACGATCACTTTCTTTTGCATTAACTTCATCAAACTCTTTCTGAAGATCATCATACAATCGCTAAAGGGAATCCAATTTAGTTTTGGATTTGCTAAACAAAGCATCAAATCTTCACTAGCGTCTTTTGCTTCACTCTCCCATTTCTCCACACTTTTAACCAACTCTTCATTTTCTGTTTGTAACTTCAAAATTTGTTCTTTATCTGAACTAACCATTTCATCCAATTTTTGTTGAAGTGTAGCAAACTCTTCCATCAAAGTATTCTTTTCTTTAATCAAATTCTCATTTATTATGAGAATCTTATCAGAATCTTCAAGCTTCTTTTTGAGACTTTCTAATTCGTCGTCCTTCTTCTCATTTTCAACAGTCAATCTTTCCTTCTCATAAATCAACTCACAAATCTTTCTTTCTTTTTGAGCACAAAAGTCACATGTTGACTCATACCCACTAACTTCAGAATCACTTGGTTCAGATGTAGTGGTCTCAGACATATACCCACTTGATTCAACTTCAATATTTGCCATTAAAGCCATAGGTTGACCGTTGATATAACCAAATCCATCTGGTTCTGCACAAGTATCTTGAATAGCAGTCAAAGCAATAGGTGATTTGTCAAATTGTTTTGACCATTCATCAAATTCTCTATCTGCTTGAGCTTGAGCCATCATAGCTTTTGCATCATGCTTATCAGATTTACCTTTATCAGATGATGATTGAGAACACTCACGAGCAAAATGTCCAACCTTGGAACAATTGTAACATTTTACTTTAGATTTATCCAAACCCAGTTTTCTACTTCCTGAAACAAAAGAACTCTTCCCATGTTTCTTGATAAATCGTCTTCCTTTTTCAACCATCATTGCAAATTGCCAATGCAGATCTAATTCAGCCAATTGATCATCATCCAGCTGTTCTAAATCATTTCCACTTAAACCAGCATCACTAACTTGACCAAATATCGATCCAGACGATGAAGATATAAAAGCAGATAATAATGCAGCCAATTCTTCAGTTGATTGAGCAGGATGCGAATTATTTGTTGATCTATCAGGAATGGTAAAACGACACCCTGGAGAATAACCAGAATTTTCAGAATGCCCAGCAATAGAAGCTGTTACTGGCGGATTACTGCTTGAAATAGAATGTGACTTTGCCTTAGCAAGAACTGTAGCGTTATTTTCTCCAAAGTACAATTCAGGATTTTGAACTGTAGGATGTGCAGATTTCTTCACCAGCAATTCCATCTCACGAGCTTGTAATTTGCTAGTTATTTGATTGAATGTCCAATTTGAATAATTTGGATCATTTGTCAACATCATCACATAATTTTCCCATTTTTCTGGTAAAGCTTCCAGAATTTTCTCTTTCAATTCATCACTATCTTTCTTGACTCCTACAACATCAAGTTCATTTATCAAATGGGAAAACCGAGCAATCAAATATGGAATTTTCTCATTCTCGCAGTGCCTGAATTTAAACTCTTTCTTCAAAACTTTCTTTTGAGTATTTTTGTATTGATCATTACCCGTACATCTCTCTTCAATAGCATCCCACAACTTCTTAGCCGTTGTATATTGCTTAAATTGATGCATTAGATCTTTTGGTAAGGCCATTGTAAGATAACTATATGTTCTCTTTTCTCGAGAAAAAACTTTCCGTTCATCAGCATCGAAACTACTAATCATCTTTGGTTTGTTGGGACTTATCATCGGATATTCATATTCTTTATCAATTGGAATCCAACTTTCAATATCTTGTGAATAAATGTAAGATTCAAACCGACTTCTCCAATTGTGATAATCTTCAAGCCTTAGCAATTTAGGAACTTTTTGAGTTGTTCCTTTCTCATTATCATAGTTCAACATGGCTTGCATTGATGTTTGAGCAGCAGTCATTGCATAGAAATCACTCATTTTGATGTTAAACCTAAAACTCCAAAACTTTGAACTCAAAAACGAAGGTCTTCCAAGCGGATTTTGGGGGTCAAACTGGAGGGTACAGACCTTTCAGGTCAGTACACGTATAGATCTCGGAAAGATGAACGTTTTGGCTGGTATTGGGTTTCGTAACTCCAAACGGTTTGCAAGTTACGTCAGTTTTAGTGAAGATATCTTTTCTGCCAGCGGACCAACCTCCGTACCAGACCAAACTAGCGAATCAAAATTTGTTCACCGGATCAAAATACTCTCAACGGACCAAATATGTTTCAGCGGACCAGATATCTTCGGCGGATCAGATTTTGGTACGGCGGACCAAAACTGGTACGGCGGACCAGATTTTTCAGCGGATCACACTGGTACGTTGTAACTGCCGCGGATCAGACTGATGAAGATTGCCGGGGTGGACCAGTTGCGGACCAAATGATCTTCGAGCGGACCAGACGCAGTTCGAACAAAATTTGACTGATTTTCGCGAATTCGACGTTTTCGATCGAAAATTTGATTCAAATAGGTGCGAAAACACTCTAGAAACACTTAGAAATCATTTTTCATCACAGAAACACTCGGAATTTGAAGAATTTGATGAAAAATGATGAAAACCCAAACTTTCTCTCTCTAGAATTAGAAAACTTACCAAATCACAGCAGTAGAGCAACCAAAAGCTCTGATACCACTTGTAGAACCACGATACGATCTTACTACTGCATGATTCAGTAATCGAATAACAACGAGAAGTAAATAAAGCTTTGCTTTATTGATTCACTTAGAGGTTACAAGCTAGAGAGAGATTACACCTTCTGCTACACACAGTTAAGAGATAGAGAACTGAAAGAACTTCTAAACACTCTCTCTAACAAGCTATTTATAGTCACTTAGTAACAGGTCAGCGTACCACCTGCGGACCATCTGGTCCGCCCGGACCATCTGGTCCGGCGGTGCATATGGTACGGCCAGTGACTATATTACTCACACAAATGCTCTAGATTAGATACAATACACGAGACACACGCCAGCATAAGAATATGCTTCTACACTTTTACTTCTGGCGTTGCTTCTGACGTCGAGTTGATTTTGGAACTCCATTTCTTGATCTGACGAGCTGCTCATTGGATCCTTTGGATAATTCGTTCGGACACGTTACTAATACGTTCCTCAACTTCTTGGTTTTACCTCCGAGACAATGGCATACGTCGAGTATGACTTACCTCTTGACCCATGAACTTCCACGTCTTTATTACACTACGTCAAAAAGTGGCTTTGGCCATGGTTTTTTTGATAATGCATAGCCACTGTTTTGAAAAAAGCGTGGCCAAAGGTAAGAAATTCTCGTTTTAGCCACACATATTTTGTACCCGTGGCCAAATATATAGCCTTTGGACCCTTTTAGCCACGTATTTTTTTGTTTATGTGACAACAACAATCAGGTGCAGTGGCTTTAGCCACTGTTTTACAAAAACATGTGGCACTTATTTGTCACACTTATAAAAGAGTGGCGAAATGCACCAAACGACGACGGAATTTTTATGATTCTTTATTCGTGTGACCAAAAAGGAATGTATGGCCACGCTTAAATAATGTTGTGTGACGAAAGAGTAGATTTTATTACTTAGTAAATTAAAAGAAAACAAAACTATTAAGTATATATTATGTGTGGCTAAATGTGAGCAATGGCCACGCTTTTTACTTAGTTATGTGGCTAAAAGCTAGTACATATGGCCACTGTTATTAGGTTGTGTGACTAAATATTAGATGACTAATGGTCACGGTAGGTTGTGAGTGACAAAAATCTATTACCTATGGCCACATATATTAACCGTGACTAAATGGTAGGTTGTGAGTGACAACAATCTATTTTATGGTCACGGTAATATTAAACGCGTGGCGAAAAAGAGAAGATTTGTGTTTATATGTTTATCATTTTTTATTATCTTGTGATATGGCTACTCATATTAAACATTGGTTGCGTGACAAATTATGACAAATGGTCACGGTATATTAATTTTAGGTGGCTAAAAGAAGACAAACAGTCGGCGGCGCTTGTAATCATGATTATTTCATTTACTTTATCGGTCTAATCTCCATATACCACGCCCCTCGATTATCGATATATACTTATCTCTGTATCAGTTTTCATCATCATCTCCACCATGCCCCTTTTCTCCCAGTCTCTCTCTCTCTGTTTTTCGTCCATCATCGCCGGAAAAAAATGTGGAATTGGTGTCATCCGTATGTGGAAAACGGTAAGTTATCATCTTCACCACTGAAGTTTGATTGAAATTTTCGTCTCAGATTTGGTAATTTTTTCTTATGCAGGGTAAGATTGTACTCTGTATCTCCTGGGAGCAGATTTTAAGTTATTGTGGAAACCATGGAGACGAGGAGTCTCTAATGGTTCATACAAATGCTTTACTGAGAGCAGATTTTAAGTTATTATATAATTTTATAACAATCAGCAGTAAGGGCCCATATGAGGTTTGCATGCCCTGTTTGTTGCAACCCTAAACTTGAACAAGGTAGTTGATCTCACTACCCTCCTTTCTTTCTTTTACTCATTCCTTGATTAATTTATAATGTGCTTGATAAATTATGATTTATTATTGTTATTAATAATAGATCTAACTTTAGTTGCAACATTGGGTGGTACCAATCACTCAAATGGCCCAGATAACGATGTTGGATTGTGGAAGGGGAACGATGTAGGAGATGTAGCAAAAGAGATGCTTCTTCACCATTTTCAGTTCCCTCAGCCCCAGACAATCTGAAAACGAAAATGGCGGACGAAGGCGGTAGGAAATCAGGTACCGTGAAGTGGTTCAACGACACCAAGGGTTTCGGCTTCATAACTCCTGGGAGCAGATTTTAAGTTATTATATAATTTTGTAAAGTCAGCGGCAAGGGCCGGCACATGTTGTGGTTTGCAGCACCTGTATTGTCCAGGTGCTTCTCTCGCTTCTGGCCCCATGAACCTGATTTCTTCCAGCCACTTCTTCACCATTTTCAGTTGATCAGAAGCAAGTGCATGTGAGAAAGGAGCAAGTAGCCGTTATATGATGATTCTCAGACAATCTCTCTAGAGCACCATGTGAGAAGCAAAGAGGGATTTGTCTTCAGCCGCTTCTTTTCCCTTTAAGTTAGTAGTTTTAAAGTTGTAATTTTATAGATCAATGTATTAATGGAATCATACCCCCTTTGGATTATGTGTATGTAATTGTGAGAAAGAAAAGAGGGATTTGTCTTCAGCCGCTTCTTTTCCCTTTTATGTAATGAATTGATTTTTAATTTAATATAATGTATTTTCATCCGTTTCTGTTCATCTTCTCTCAATCCGGATGAAATCTTCTCCCTAAGGTTATAGTCTTCTACATATATATATTAGGTTGTGTGACTAAATATTAGTGTATAGAGAATTGTATTTAACCAGAATGATTTTAATTCACTAGATAATGGGTTTAAATACATGGGAATATCCAATAGACTACGAACAGAAATAACAACTATAGTATATATAGTTCATCCTGAAGAACTCTAATTTATCCGGTTCATCCTGAAGAACTGTAGTTCATCCTGTTCTATTACTGAATAATTACTCTTGATCTTGAAGAACTCTAGTTCATCCGGTTCTATTCTTCCTGTTCTTCCTGAGGAATTATAGTTCATACGGTTCTGTTCTTGATAGTTCATACGGTTTTGTTCTTGTTCCAATTTATTGAAGAATTAAAATCTAGCCAGTTTATAAATCCTGTCATCCACTATTAGACAATCAAAAATTATAAATTGTAGCAAACAAGTCTTGAACCTTCATACGGTTCTGTTCTTGTTAGTTCATACAGTTTTGTTCTTGTTCCAATTTATTGAAGAATTAAAATCTAGCCAGTTTATAAATCCTGTCATCCACTATTAGACAATCAAAAATTATAAATTGTAGCAAACAAGGCTTGAACCTGGGTCAGTCAAAAGAAAGGAACTCACTACAAGATTAAGAAGAACCATTGAGACAGAAGTGTTAATTGGTTATATTTTAACCAGAACTTATTTAATTACTCCCATCACATAAGAAATAATTGATAAACAAAATTTGCGTTGCTAAAGGTAATAAATAGACACGGTAAAAATAGGATTTGCGTGGTAAAGGTAATAAATATACACGGTTATCTTGGCCTGACCTTTCCACTTCTTCCCACCATAGCTGGTAGCGTGTCCTGACTGCCTTTAAATTTCCACTTTTTCACCACCAAAATCTTCAGTACGAACGTATTTCCTGATCAACAAGAAAAAAAACTTCGATCGATCAATGGCTGCCTTCGGTAAACAATGGAGGATTAGGGGTGTTAATGAACCAGCACCCTACTACGCCAAGACTCCCCGTAAGTGTATTTTCACTCAACAATGGCTGTACGTTTTTATTTTTAGGGTTTTATGTTTTTTAGTTACTTACTCTCTACTCTGCATTTGGGTTTTTTACAGGTGGTCGGAGGTTCACCCTAAAGGTCCATCACTGTGGCGATTTCCACCGGAATGCCGCCGGCCACGAAGTGTGGAAGGGAAAGGTAGATTATGTCGACTATGTCGACATTCGCAAATTTGATTGTAATGATCTGGATCAAATGGTGCAATACCTAAACCACACATCGGTTGGGTATTTCCTCATTTACTGGAGGATCCCGCCTCTGTCCATCAAATACGGGCTTCAGTACGCTGATTTCATCACTCCCGAAATTGTAAGGGATATGAAAATTCATCTCCAGGGACCAGAGGGGGAGAGAGAGCTGGATGTGTTTTTAATCCGGAACAGGGATTCCACCTACAGAACCTCCGAGTTGGGACCGAGAAAACCCCCTGGTCAAAAGCTGTTTCCTGATGACAGCAGCAGCAGCAGCAGCAGAGACTATATGTCGGATGCTAGGTCTTAGCTAGTTAGATAGATTTTTGTATAGGATCTGATGAAAATCTTTGTATAAAGATCAATATATATATATATATATATGAAAGTTTTTGTAAGCTCTTCCTCATGTTTTGTTTTAGTTAACACCATTAATTATATAGACAGATTTTATCTCAATCATTTAAGTTGATTTTATTCTAAATTTGATTGTTGCAAGTAGATTTTACAGTCAACTGATGTGATTTTATCCAATTTAGAAGTAAGATTTATCCTGTTTATAAATCATCTCATCCAACCATATCAAAATGCCAACATATACTAACATAACATATGAATATATACTTCATGTAAGATCACAATTATGAGTAAAATGGAGTCTGCTATGATTCATTGAAAATGTGTATGTATTTATAATAGAAGAAAACTGGTTAACCATCCTGAAGAACTTTAGAACTCTAGTTTATCCGGTTCATCCTTAAGAACTCTAGTTCATCTTCTCTCAATCCTCATGAACTCTTCTTCCTGAAGAATTGTAGTTCATCCGGTTTTCTCTTCTTCCAATTTACTTAAGAAGTAAAATTTATCCTGTTTATATATCATCTCATCCCACCATATCAAAATGCCAACATATACTACACTAACATAGCATATGAATATATCCTTCATGTAAGATCACAGTTAATTATGAGTGAAATGGAGGTCTGCTATGATTCATTGAAAATGTGTATGTTATTAATTATAGATGAAAAGTGTATGAATAAAACTGTAACAACTATCATGTTAACATACAAACTGGAACAACTTATGCAATTGTACACAAATACAGGGATCAACTCTTCTTCCAGCCAAGTTCATCCGGTTCCCATCTTGTTCTCCTCTTCAATAGCCTGTAACCGAAATTTGGCCTTGTTACATAGGAGACTTTCATGAAAGGTCCGTGTCATTATTCTGCTCTCAGTATCACCAATCCTGACAATATCTCGTATCTCATCTTTAGAAAGCCCATTTAGAGCATCCTGTAAGCTTCTAATTGTCTCACCTTCACTGGTGAAAATGTGATACATGTTTGTTTCTTTCTTATACTCCCAGTTGGTCACCCTTTTTCTCTTAATAAAAATTTGATGAAGCCTGTTACTTGTCATTATTAAATGGATTCGGTCTTTGTCATCCTGGCTCCATTCTGGATCTGGAACTGTACTATGCGTTGTGAATGACCCATCAGCTCTATAGACTACCAAATTTCCATCCTTATCAACTTCAGGTGTCGAAACAGGATTGTCAATGCTGCGTTGTGTGGCTTCGTCTACTTCCCCGTATAACTCATCCAAATACATCCTTATCCTTAGCATTCAGGATTCCTCTTGTGAACACGCGCCCTTCATATCACCACGTGACTGTCTAACATCACCCAACTCATGGTCAGTGAGGTTGTACATAGCTTCTTCAGCTGTAAACTTTAGTACCTCACATGAACTGGTTGTGAACAGGTATACTTTCGCTTCATCATCATACCTCTAGGAGATGATTCTTCTCCTTTGAGCATGGACATCTCTGTATTCATCCTCCTCATTGATCACTTTTCCTTTTCCCTTCCTAGCCACTGACTTCATTCTCTTGGTGGGTGGTTTTTCTGGTGACTTGGGTGGAGATGAGGGTTTTCGGGGTTTGTTTAGGTGAGGATGTGGTACAATGGGTGTGAAGTTATCTGCTCTAAACTTTGGTGGAATAGGCTTTAATTTTACAGGTTTAGGATTTTTTTCTGGTCTACTAGTTCTAGCAGCAGGGTTTCTTCTGGGTTGCTGTGAGGCTAGAGTTCTATTCAGACCAGAAAATGCACCTGGTAATGAGGGAGCAGTCGGTTGTGAGGCTGTGGTGGAGGGTTGAGATGATGAGAGATGAGGATCAGAGACAGTGTCAAACATTTCCTTGATAATGTTGATCCTTGGCGGCTTTTTTTGCTGAGTAGTTTGCACAGGAGCTTTACTCTTCTTTTCTTTGAGGTAGCTGAGACCTTCAGGATGTAAGGAGTCAAATAGAGCATGCATACCTGGTGGCCTTTTCACACCAGTAACTCTTTCCTTTTCAATTTGGCCATTCTTGATAGCATCATAGTCGTTTCTCAGCCTTGGCAATCTACAAGAGTTGATTATTTTTGGGTCCCTCGCCAAGATTTCCTTGAAGTACCATTTATGAATCAGCAAGTCATCCTCCTCAGATAGAGTTTGATATCTAGTACCTTGCTTCTCTTGTTGATCCTGTTCTAAAGAGCTATCAACAAATCTCTTTACATTCATCTCATTGGCTTGATCAGCTCTGATGACTAGGATCATGTACATCCATCTGATCAAGTCATCACCGTTCATTTCATCAACCCATGCATCAGTAAAGCATTCCTTGCTTCTGAGCATCACACTGAACTGACATAGGAAAATTTTGTTATCTTCACTTCTCTTCATCCGACTCATCCTATACTCATTACATAAGAGCTTTCTGTACATCTCAACTCTGTCTGAAAAACCTTTCTCTTCGGCTTTGGCAATTCTTTCTTCAATGTACAGATCAGATCTTCTCCTTGCTGCATTGATGAAGGACATTAGGTCTGCATTGTTGATGACATACTCATAAATACCTTCTTCTATGAGTAGTCGTTTCTGTTCTTCAAACTCTGCAATTTCCTTTTGTTCTTGGAACTTCTTTCGTATCTCAGCATTCTCCTTTTCATACTGATCCAACAGAGCCTTTGTAACAGGGTCCGTGTCTTCTCTCTGACCTCCTGTGCTCAGATTATCATCATCCTCCATGTCAGTGAAACCAGAGATACTTCTCTCATCAAGAGAATCATCATCAGCAGGTTTTGGAGACTCATGAAGTGAAGTTGCAGCATTGGGACTGGCTTCCGAGATAACTTGCTCAGGAATTTCCTCAGCAGTGATTGGCTTTAAACAGGAATGATGGGCAGAGATGGAGTACTAGGCTTTAAAAGAGGAATGGTGGGCAGAGATGGAGCACTCCTAAACCAAGTGCAGTTAAGAGTATTCCTAATCATCATTTTTCTCATGAAAGATAGAGCTTCAGGAGCTATATCCACATTTGTGGTTTGCAGATCACTCATCACGCTTGTGATAATCTGATTATCAGCAGTCACTTGCACCTGATGAAGTTGTTCAACCGGATCAACTAGTTCAACGTGATCAACATGGCCTTCTTCCTCCGGATGAAGTTGTTCAACCTGATCAACATGGACTTCTTCCTCCGGATGAAGTTGTTCAACCGGATCAACTAGTTCAACCTGATCAACATGGCCTTCTTCCTCCGGATGAAGTTGTTCAACCGGATCAACTAGTTCAACCTGATCAACATGGCCTTCTTCCTCCGGATGAAGTTGTTCAACCGGATCAACTTGTTCAACTTCATCAACATCTGAGGAAGACACCCTGTGCAAGATCCTATTTTGAATTAAATCTAGTTTTGCTTGTGAATTTCATTTCAACGTATAGTATGCATGGTTGACAACCTTACCTATCAGTGGCTTTCACAGATTGTCCTGCCTTCAACCGTTCAATTTCTTCTCCTTGAGCTCTCACAATTGCACGGAGAGCTACCAATTCATTTTCAAGTTTTGTGCATCGAACCGTCAATTCATGCTCAGCACCCATGGTTTCTTGGCACCTGGGATTCCTGTTGTCAATCAAAGGTTCCTGAATAGGTTCCCTGACAGAAACAGTTGCCGTGGATTGGGTCTTAATGATGTTGGCACTGTCCTCAGGGTCCAGTGGGACTTCATGAGTAGTGTCAGCCCTTTCCACCTGACTTGCTTCATCACTACTGCAAGTCACCTTATCACCAGAATGTCGGTTGGGTGATTGAACCAAGTCCAGCAGTATATTCCCTGCAATAAGGGTTGGGGAATCTACTTCACGTGGCCTAGGTGATATACCACCCTCATTCTGAGGTAGTCCTGTGGAGTGTCTAGGTAAAGGAGACCTAGTCCTCTTCCTTCTGGGTGATTGTGGAGTGCGTGTGGTATTTTTGGGTGTGGTTTTTGATGTGGACATCCTCTTCCTTTTGGTGGGAATGGTGGGAATTTGTATATCAGTGGAAGAGGATGGTCGGTCTGGTGTGGGCTCAACACTTGTTGGTGTAACAATGTTGTCACCAGGAGCAGTTTGCTCAGGAGCAGTCCTGGCCTTAGGAATAGGGTGTGATGTGTCTTTACCAAGGAAAACAGTTTTGTTCACTTGCATGTTAGAAAATGTTTTACTTGTAAAAGATTTTAGTTCAAGATGTTGATCAGAGATTTGCAGATTTGGAAATTCACAATTGAGAATGTGTTGGATGAATCTGGGGTACATGTAAAAGATCCTTTTAGGTTTTAGATTTTCCAGCATTCCATCAAATATCATTTTTGAAAAGTTAAAATTGAGGCCATTTACCAATCCATGAAAAGCGGATGATTGAGGTGCAGCAAATTCATCCCACGCAGTTTTCTTGTGAGACAGGCAGTGGAGAATGGTATGAGCAAGATATCGCCAAACATAGGGTAGTTGTCCCTTTTTGATGGTCCCACAAGTTAAGTCACCCCCATACCCAATTGCTTCGTACGTCTTCAAGTACAATTCAGACTTGTAATCAGGATCACCTCCTGCATCATTGAATTTCAGATGCTTCCGTATCATTTCTTCAGTCAAACTAATCTCATTCCCATTGACTCTAGAGTCAATTTTACCAACCCCGTTGCTATCAACAGATTTTTTGGCTGAGTCCCAAAATTCAGCAATTCTCTGCTTGCATATTACAGGATTCACAGTTAAAGCAAAATGAGTGTTGGATTTCTCGAGGAAATCGTTCATTTCATCAAATAGCTTTGACTTATCAGACTTCTCGAAGTACGCTACAACATTGTGTTCGGCGAAGAACAGTTGAGTAGCCTTTGATGCAGCCTTTCGATTCAATTTGGGTGCCATTTGGTAGAAATTAGAGAGTAAGGTTTAGGTTTAAATCGCCAATTAGAAACCTGGAGAGAAAATAGAGGGTAACTGTTTTTCGAAAATGCAGTTTTACACTAACGGCAGTTCTTCTGGATCACAATGAACCCTAAGAGTTGATACAGGGGAAGTTATTGGAGTTTGCCCATTTAGTTGAAGTTATTTAAGTTTAGAATTTTTAAAAGATTTGAAGTTTCATTACATTAATTAGAAATATAAATTTTATTAAATGTAAGGTTCAATTTTATATTTATAAAGTTGAAATAATATATTGAATTTATTTTAAAATTTATATATTAATTTAATCTAGTGTTGACATGTGGACATGATGATGTGGAAGCCCTAGAAAAAGGCCATGTGGCAATCATTTTATTGCTTTATTAGGATTAAAGATTTATTTTAATTGAATCCACATCAATTAGGGTCGATTAAGACCGATGAGGACAAATGAAGATAAAGTAGGACCAATTAGGACCAACGAAGCCACGAGGCCCAATTAGGGTAAATTGGGGTCAATTTGGGTCAATGAGGATCAATTAGGGTCACTGATGAAGACCAGTTATAACTAATTAACAAGGGTCGATTTTGCTCAATGTCGACCCCTTATGAGGACCAAATATGACCAATTAGGGTCTATTAGGCCGATTGAGGGCCAAATTACGCTCAATGAGGACCAGTAGACTGAATTAAGGTCGACCATGGTCATTTATGACAAATGAGTACCAATGAGGGCCAGTGAACACTCAGTTAGGATGAATTAGGGCCAATAAAGGTCAATTATAGTCTATTCGGCTCGGTTAGGTTCAATGAAGATCACTTACGGTCAATTACGATCAATTAGGCTCATTTAGGACCAATTATAATCAATTGGGGTCAATTGGGCCTAATTGACTCAAATTTGTTGTACTACAAAGTAAATGGTAAACGATAAGTCTAGTAGGTCCTTATTGAGGTTAACTGACACTAATTGGTCCTTATTGGTCCATTTTGTTCAAATTGCTCCTCATTAACCCGAATTGAGCCATATTGGTACTTATTCTGTCTAATTGGCCCTCATCGGTCCTAACTGGCCCTAATAAGTCATAATTCATCCTTATTGGTCCTAATTGGTCCTCATTGACCCTAATTGAACCTAATTGGTCTTAATCGACGATCACTAACCCTGATTTACCCTTATTGGTATCATTGGTCCTCATTTCAACTAATTGGCCCCAATTAGTCCTAATTGGTCATACTTGATTATCAATCCTCATTAGTCACTTCCTTCATGCTCCGTCCTTATCGGTCCTATGAGCATAATCGACCTTCTCATTGAACTGGTCCTAATTCGTATTCATTGCCATATTAATTGACCATAACTGGTCTTCACTAAAGTATCTTTATAAATGACGCTAATTGTCAGTATTTAGTCCTCATTGAGTCTAGTTGGTCCTAATTGCTCCTCAACATCCTAATTGGACGTCGTTTAATATTTTTGGAAACAAAATTATTATACATGAGAAATTCACAACATGGCGGTACATCTTTTGGTATTTTTGTTCTGAATTGCATAGTAATCTATCATTTTCATTTTTGAGTTGTGTTTTAGTAATGTATCCGTTTTTTGTAGTTGCGTTATCACGGCCACAAGGCACGTGTTATTAAAATCTTGTTTATTATATCTAAAATAAAATAATAAAGTTAATATATATTAAAACATTATTTTGTTAATTAGGGCTTTTAACTCCGATCGTCATCCAGATCTGCTTAAAGGATCACAGTTATGAATTTCATCTTCAAGAAGAACCCGCTGGAAGAGCCACGTGGAGACATTTAATTAATTAATTAATTATGTTTAATTTTAGGTTTAATTATGTTTAATATACATATTGTTTATATTAATTTTGGGTTTTTTTATCAGTTTGAACAATTCCCCCCCTTTTAGTTAAAAAATTTCACCAAAAAATTTGAATTTCCCACCATTAGTTCAAACTACACCCAAAATTTCGAACTAAATTTACTTATTATCGATTCATCAGATACTTTTCCCTCTCACTTTATCAGAAAATTTCCAATTAAAAACCTCCAGCGAATAACTAGGTCTTCTTTCTCATCCATATCATTCACATCTTCCATGGAGCTTCAACAACGAATAGCTTCAACAGCCAGCGCTAGCGATTCTTCAGAAGTGGGATGTGATTTGGGAGACCATTCAGTCCAGAAAACGGTAATTGTCAAGTTATTCCGTTTCATTACTTACAATCTGTTTTCATAAAATTGTTTCTTTTGTTTATTATTGATACACGTTTAACTTGGGATCCCTGAATTTGTGTACAGTTACAGTTACAGATCGATAAAATTTCGTTTCATACAGAATTGATTAGGAAGGGGTATATATTACAGATATCCTCTCCATTCATTTCAACCCATTCATTTTATGCTAAATTAGTTATTTACCTTCTTAAATGACTGGGGGAGCATGCTAAATTAGTTATTTTTATGCTAGGAATGTTGAGGTCAAGCATATGCACATGTTTGTAGATTCATGTTACTGGTGAACCTCCTTTCTTCTTTATATACACTGCTAGAAATGGTGAACTGTTTGTTTAATTATATCCACTGAAGACATGATGTGTTCTGCTCTTCTCTTTGGATGTCTTAAATTTGTGTATAACATATCAAATAATTAGTCAATAGGGTCTTTATGTGATGTATTAATAACTAAGAACTAATTTACGTTACTCTGGTCATTACTAGCTAGGAAATGATCCTAGAGGACATATAGAGGAATGTTTCCAACATTTTTTGTAGGTTCATGTTAGAGGGGTACAAAATAAAGAAATTTTAGTTTAAATCCCCTGTAGAAGAATAGAAGAATGTTGATGTCATGCATCTGCTACTCTGCTAGAAATGGTGAACTGTTTGTTTATATCCACTGAAGACATGATGTGTTCCACTCTTCCCTTTAGATGTCTTTAATTTGTGTATAACATATCAAATAATCAATCAATAGGGTCTTTATGTGATATATTAATAATTAAGAACTAACTAAGAGATAATGAATCAATAGGGTCTGCATGCTTTCCTATTTATGTACTTTGTTAAAAAGCATCTAACTACATTCTGTTAATTATACAAAATTCAAGGATCGATCCAACAACACTGATGGTCAATTGGAAAACTTGAGTTCGAACTTAAAGAGGAGAGACTTCTTAGGGATGAAAAAAATGAACAGATTAAGGCCCTCTTCTTGAAGATTCAAGAATCGGAGAAAAAACTTGATCTACTTATAGCTCATCTATCTGCAATTGGACCACCGTTACCACACAAACTTAATGCTCCGGCATCTACAGAGGTGAATTCTTTACATCACAACTTAATTAATCATACTATTTTTCAAGTGCCTTATAATCACATACACTCTTGTTCATGAAGAACACAATCCGGATGAACTCTTGTTCCTGAAGAACACAAATAGATGCAAGTTCCTGGTACATAAGAATATATACTTCATGTAAGAACAAAGATATGAGTTAAATGGGGCCCTGCTATTATTCATTGAAAATGTATGTTAATATGAAAAATATAGAGTATATACATAATCTGTATGAATAAAACTGGAACAACTTATGTTAGATTAAAAAAACAGAATAAATACTTTCATGATAGGTCTGCGTCATTATTCTGGTCTAACTTTTTACCAATTCAAAAACATTGTTCTAGGAAAATTCTAAGGAGATTTTTGTTGGATCTAGCCACAGCACTAATCATGCTGACATACACACAACAGTTAGTATTTGTCAAACTCATTATAGGTTTGATTGCTCATTTACATAAAGTAATTAATTGAACTGTAGGGCGTGAAATCGGTGGTCGATCAACCTCGTCTGAAGCGGTTGAAAAGAAAAAGGTAAATATTTGCCAGTCAAGTTTCATTCCGTTCTATATTTTCACAGTAATCTGTTTGGTAATGTCATGTAGTCCCATTTTAAATGTTATTTGGTACCTCAAACACTTGGGCCAGCTAGGGATTGTTGGAACAAATGGTGAGATGTGTAGCAAACAAAGTTCAACTGACTTTGAAGTTGATCTGGAACTTAATTAATGTGATCTTCATCCGGATGTTTTAAGTTCATCTGGATATCTAATGTTCATCTGGAAATCAATTGAACTGTAGGACCTGATGACCCATACTACTTGCAATAAAATGGCACTCCTCAGTCCATATCTATCATGGTGGTAAGTATTTCAAAATTGCTATATATATTATGATCAATTTCCATAACCTAATTATCAATTATATGTTTTGGTATAGGAAGGAATACAATAAAAAATGGTCCTAATTAAGCTCAAATCTGGACAGTTGAAGATAAAGACCACTTACGCGGTAGTGTTGTTGACTTGTAATTGAATTAGATTGAGAATAATGCTTGTATGCAGTGTAATTTTCTTTAATTTTTTATTTGTATTTCATTTGTATTGACTTGTAATTGAATTTTATTTTATTTGTAATTAAATATATGTGTTAAATTTTATTTGATTTGTAATTAAATTTTATTTGATTTGTAATTAAATATAGGGTTCATTGAGATAAAATGAATGATTTCAACTACCCTTTGGCCACTTTCTTTTTCCAAATATATGTGGCTAAAACACAAATATACGTGACCATATAATACCAAAGGTCACGCTTTTTATATCTTAACGTGGCCGTTGCCACCATTTGGCCACGCGTATTGAGACAAAATGTATGATTTCAACTACCCTTTAGCCACTTTTTTTTTCCAAATATATGTGGCTAAAACACAAATATACGTGACCATATAATACCAAAGGCCACCCTTATTATATCTTAACGTGGCCGTTGCCACCATTTGGCCACGCGTATTGAGACAAAATGTATGATTTCAACTACCCTTTAGCCACTTTTTTTTTCCAAATATATGTGGCTAAAACACAAATATACGTGACCATATAATACCAAAGGCCACCCTTATTATATTTTAATGTGGTCGTTGCCACCCTTTGGCCACGCGTATTGGGACAAAATTTATGATTTCAGCAACCCATTTGGCCACGTTATTTCATATCATATGTGGCTAAAACACAAATATACGTGACCATATAATACCAAAGGCCACGCTATTCATATTTTGACGTGGCGGTTGCCAACCTTTGGCCACGCGTATTGGGACAAAAATTATAATTTCAGCAACCCATTTGGCCACGTTTTTTTATTACATATGTGGCTAAAACACAAATATACGTGACCATATAATACCAAAGGCCACGCCATTCATATTTTAACGTGGCCGTTGCCACCCTTTGGCCACTCGTACTGTGACAAAATGTATGATTTCAGCAACCCTTTGGCCACGTATTTTTATAATGTATGTGGCTAAAACACGAATATACGTGACCATAAAATACCAAAGGCCACGTTTACCAAACACATGTGGCCGTTGGGACCCTTTGGCCACGTTTTTCTAAAGAATTGTTTGATTACAACAACAAATATTAGTACCCTTTAGCCACGCTTATAGGTGGCTTCAGCCACTGATATTGTAACGTGGCCGTAGGGTACATATGGTCACGGCACCTATAGTGTCGGTTGGAATGGAAAAAAAACGTGACAAAACACCTTTTGTCACGGTTTTTTTCCGTGGCCAATGGTTAGTTTTGACGTAGTGTTACATAAGTAATCTTTACTGCTGAGCCATCACGATCCGTGCATACGAAGTTGAGCCTTCCTCCGGTTACAGGTGATTTGCACGTAGCATCCCGCGAGTCAATTATTCTCATCTCAACGTTTTCAAAATTATCTAAAGTTATTGTAAATAACCTAACAAGTAATTTATGCTCTCGTAACATTTCTTCCTAAGGTTGTTTCAGTCTAAAAGGGTCTCTTCGTACGTAAACACATATAACCTACGTAATATAATATAGAAGTCTTGATACGACATACGTGGGCACGTCATCGATGTACGCAACCCTGAAACTACATTAGATGTATTTTTAAGTTCTGTGCCTACAATATTAAGAGTCCTGACTCCATTCTCCAGAGCTTTGAGTGCTCCATCGGCTTCGGTGTTCTTATGACACCTGTGACAATTGGGTTAGTTCACAACTCTTTTCATCTTTAACGGTTCCTGAGCTTTCATCCTCCTAGGATAGTCTGCTATGTTGTGTCCTAAATTCCCATATTCAAAACATTTCTTCAACTCCACACACATACAGAAGACGTGATCGTCCTGGCTGCAGTCGTAACAACGGTTTGATCTCCATATGCACTCCTCATGATGACGTTTCTCGCACATCTGACATATCGACTTTCTTTCTCCAGAAGCTCCCTTAGCCTTCTTGTGGCATCTGCCGTCATTATCTTCAAGACCTTCTTCAACTTCGGACTGCTTCTGTTTGCCATTCATCGAGAATCTATTTCTACTAGAAGCTTTTAAGGGACAAGCTCCACTCGTGGCAGCTTCATTAGACATTCTTCTTGTCAAAACCTTCGGAAGTTGATTAGCAATCGATAGCAACGTAACCTTCAATGCCTCTGTCACTATTTCTAACATGGCAGCTTTCATTTCTTCGTTAGAGGTACTCGTCTTTACATTTTTACTCACATCAGAATTAGCATCGGATGTTCTATCTGCATTCCTATCATAACTATGATCTCTGTTCATCTTCTGATCCTATGATCAAAATAGTCTGACACTTCAGAACTCATGTGACGTGAAGTCTCCAAATTTTGAATTCATGATAATTAGATAAGTGCAAGCGTTATACAATTATATTATTATGATGTGTTCAAACCCAGTTACTCTCATCGCAATCATCCTTAACATCCATACCTTTCCTTTCATTTTCTTACCAGTAATTTCTAAAGACCGGTCCTTTAAAACAGCCTTCTTCTAGACATTCTTACAAGTCACTGACCACGTATCTTACTGTCAGTTGACCTACCCTGCATTCAACTACATAACAGTTAAAACCTATGATATGTTCATTTGGGTAATACCAAATTGCAGTAGGTAATTGCAATCGAGTATTCTTCGTACTTGCATACCCTAAGTCTTACCTCCTATTTTCCTTGTGCAACTTTTTTCCTATGGGCATAACTATCATGACTAGCATTTACATTCCCTATCTTACCTTACTTTGTCTACCCAGAGTCCTAGTATAAGTCTAGATACCGTGCTAGTATCCAAATCTCTTAAACCAAGGCTCTGATACCAACTTGTGACGCCCACTCCAGACTTGGCACCAGGAGGGGTCACTAATCGGACTTACTCATGAACACATGGTACAACAGAGATAACTAAGAAGCGAAAATTAAAAACTTTTCATTTATATATAAGCCAAGTACAACAGTAAGGAAGATACAACATGATCTAACAACTAGATCTTATCTATGTCTAGTGCTAGTCTACTACTGAGTCCTTTCCTGATAGCTTGCCCACCTAGTCTGTCCTCACCAAAGCCATTTCCTTGCTACCTTAAACATCGTCATCACCTGACATACATATGTTTTTGGAAAGGTCAGCTTACGTGGTGAGTTCTACGTTTTTCAAAAAGCATTACCTTTGTCTCGAAAGTTTATTCCAACGCTTGGGCCTAACGGCACCCTTTTATCAAATATTTATCAAGTATATAACATAACAGGATTATACTGTAACTTTAAAACCATTATCCTTTAAACATATATCAGGTATAAGACATAACAGAGCTATACCAAAAAATTTAACCATTTATCCATTTAACCATTTAGCCATTTAACCATTTAACCATTTAACCGTTTAACCATTTAACCATTCACCATTTAGCCATTTAACATGTATAAACATAACAGTATTATACCAAGACATAACTTTTAAATCATAATAAAAACCATTTAGTACTTAAAGTACTCTGGGTCTCCTAGACCCTTCTTGTGCAAATAATCATTAGGTATAAAACATAAAAGAGTTATACGAAATATTATAAGCAGTCATTTATTTATTAAGCATCGTCTATATGAACCACGTTAGTTCCTCGGGCAATCGTCGCCACTCGAATACCATTTCAAGATTAGAGTAACTGTTGCTACCCCGGAGAACCCCATTCCCCGCTTTTAGTTGTACAACTACCATTTCCCTTTTCACTAGACAATATCTGCTTAGATTAAAACATTTTCAACCTTTTAAACATTTTCAAGAGTCCATTTAACTAACCTTTGTATTTGGACTCATAACCATTTCAACACCAGTCCATCACCCGTATATGGAATAAGCGTTTTATAAATATAATGTTATTGGTCTTGTTAAGTTTCAGTGAAACCTACACTGGACTGATTCTATAACATTTTCTATTGTATTACGAGTGCTTATATATAGGAAATACCGCAGCGTATCCACCACACCTTAATTACAAACGGATATGATATAGAATCGTTCCAGTATAGAATACATCTTACAATCACAACAAAGCTAATAAGATCATATTTACCCGACACTTGTTCACATACAAAAGCTTAGACCAACCTTTACATTTTCCATTTCGCAAAACCTTACTTAAAAGTTTCATCCTTTATATTACATGTTCATTATAACCTTCTCGAAAACAGTTTATAATAGGTAATCATCATTTATAACAGTTATAGGCCTTAAAACATTTCACGTGTGTGTATCGGCACAAACCATGTAAAAGGCATTTTTAACGCATTTTCTTAACAGTTCCCGTGTATATCATTCCTAAAGCAGTTTAGTAGTTTAACAGTTTAGGACATTTCACTCCTAAACATTATCACAACCTTTTCACGTATATTTCAATTCAACAGCCATTTAACAGTTTAATGCTGTAAAACATTTCATCAATCATCATTTTTATAACATTTTCATAACCTTTAATGTATATATCAGACAAAAACCTTTTAACAGTTCTATCAGTTAAAATAAGCAATATTTCAGTTATAAACCATCTAAATATATTTTTGTAACAATTGTATGTATATCAGCCAAAAATATTTAAAACATATAAGGGTGGGCTCATAGAACTCACCTTATTCTCTTAAGCAATTAATTCAGGCAAAAACCTCTGTTTATGCCTTCCAATGAAACCTAATCGCGTATTGTAAGGCGTTAATGCAAGGTTCAATATAATAAACACTTCCGGTGTTTATTTTAATATCTTATTATCTTAATAATATTCAATTATTAAGCTTGTTCCTTTTTAAAGGTCAAAATGACCAAAATGCCCTTTAGGCGATTATCCTTTTCTTTTAACGATAATACGAAGACGCGTATTCCTATAAGTAACGCTCACTCCGAGATCGCCCAGTGAGGTATGCTAGGTCCCAGTTGGGATTTATGCGACACCCCCGCGTTGCCAAAAAAACCCAGTGTACAGGCGCTTACCCTTCCGGTACGCACGAACTTCTAAATATCCAATTAACTCGGTATATCTAATACATTAATATTTATCCATTTTAACTTCATATATACTTATTATATATGTAAACATGGTTTTATACCTTAAAATCAAGTCCCCATACCCCCCGGATTATTTTATATTAAATAACCTTATTTCAAACCCTAATTTCCCATTTTTTTCTCATTTCTTATAAAAACTCATTTTTATTCAAAACCGACTTAGGGTATTATCCATTATAACATTTTATAATATGCTTTAAAATATAAAAGCTTAATTTAACACCATTAACTCGATTTGGGCAGAACAACATTACGAAAACCCTAATTTTGACCCGTTAACAAAACCTTTACCAAACATTTTCCAGTTGTGAAATAAACTTAGGTATTTCTTAAAATACATTATTTTAGGATTAACTACAAAAATTCTGAGCCTAATTCTAACCCGATTACCCGATTTTGGCAAAACAAGCTCAAGAACCCTAAATTTTACACATTTTTAGAAAAGATACTTAGACACAATATTATCAAAAACTGAAAGAGGTTATTGTTAATCATACCTAATGATGGCAGGATGCTGAATTTGAGCTCTTAATTCCAAACGAGCAGATTGAATTGGATAGAACAACATCTCGGTTCCTAAGAGGGTTTTTAGAAGAGAATTTAGTTAATTGGTGTTTAATTTCAACGAATTGAGGCTGTTACTTATAGTATTAGATGTGTCCAGAGGTGTTGACATGATCTATGATGACTAAGCACCCTAATCGGACGCATAGGAGGTCCAATTTTGGAGAGCACGGCAAGAAACGTGGCTGAAAACGAGCCAAAACAAAGTTGTTGTCTGCTGCTGCTCTTCGCGTATCGCCTAGGACTATAGGTCCTTCTGCGCGATACGCCTAGGTGCACGTTTTCGGCCACAATTTTGTAATTTACATTTATAGTCCTTTTAGTTAGGTTTATTGCATAATTAGCCCCTGAACTTTTATTCTTTTATCATTTTATGTCCCAAAACATTATGGGACATATTTCCAATATTTCTAGGGCTCGGGATACGTTCGCTAACATTTATATACATATGTATATATTTATATATATGTTTACATACTTTCCATCAACATACGTTTTAGCCCCTCTACTTCATGTACTTATCATTTTATGTTCAAAATCATCTTGAAAATATATTTCTAATACTTTCTAAGCATTGGGATGTGTATAGTAAATATAATGACGTTTAATACTCGTATACGTTACGTATTTATACATTCCTAACAATCCGTTTAACGTAAGGATACGTTCTTATTTATTTTTCACACGTTTAACTATTCGAACACGTATTCCCACGTATATATTCATCAAATAAATATTTCACATGCATTTAAGCTATTAGAATATCTATATATATATATATATATATATATATATATATATGTATATGTATATAATTACACATATATTTAACATAATATAATAACGTAAATGTATTTTCTTCCGATTATCATTTATTTCTATCATATCAATTTCTAAACACGTATTTCATTTTGATATCACATATATCAATTATTCTTGTTATAAAACATGTATTTATTTCATTTCATCAATCAACACATGTATTATTCACATAACCCTATCTTTTATCAATTCAATACCTGTTAATGGGTAAACATGCATTTTTCATACGTTTCATCATGTTTGGCTATCTAACACATGTATCATATGTATCTATAACATAAACGCGTATATTATTTGCAAATCTTTACCCTTTACCCATTTATTAAACCATAAACCATATCAATATACGTTTTAGCTACTTAACACATATAGGTGTTACAACTCTATCCCCCTTAAATAAGGTTTCGTCCTCGAAACCTGCTCAAACTGTGATTTATCTCACAAATGAGACTGTTACCATTTCATATTTCTTTCCCTGGATTAATCCGGGACCTTTTCTCATGCATCTAATGCATCATTTTCATATGAACCAATTGGTTCCTAGGCTACGATTTTAATATCGCAACAAACTCTCTATCACAATCAATCATTTATCCGTATTACCTATAAGGTAATACTTTAACTATTCTATCCACGGAATTTCATTCCTCTTTAGAATGTGGCCCGTATTTCTATGTCAGATACTAATTCTTTTAGGCAAGAATTTTCTGATGAACGAGATGATGTTTTAAGAGAAATACGTTTCTCAAACTAAAGGAACTCTTTCCTTAATCAATCTCATATTATCTAGGTGGTGTCATAACTCTTAGCTATATCGAGGGTAGCTTGATTATGAACTTCACCGGGATATGCTTTGAAAATTTTCAATTTTGAAATTTATCGTGAAGCTTCTGCTACTCGCCTTTAACCTTCTGCGTACGTTAAACATTTATCTATCTATTGCCAGATTTGAACTTCACTTCTAGACATCAATAGTCCCTCACTCGTTCATTAGAAAGTGATATATATTCATGAATGCTATTGATTCGTTTTCCATAGTGACCCGTAATACCTACCTGCACGAGACTAATCCTAGTGCCACTTCTAGTTGTACCTCAGGTATATATATAAAGGATGTATCGGCGGGGTATCAACCATAACCTTGATACAACTAGAGGTGTACTATTACTAGTTTAATGTAGGACGATATTACTATTCTAACCAGATATTCGTGGGGTAGCTTAGTTGAATTAGGTGATACGGGTACCCTTTCATCTTAATGACATGACCATGTAGAGAAGAGCCTTGCATGGAGCTCATTTCCATTTTGTAATAAAACATGCATTAAAGCTTGTTTGTTATGTCATTGATACTCAAGTCTTACATGCTTTTGCTGAAGATCAGGAAACATGCGGGCCTGCATAATACTTTCTACCTTAGAGTTGTCAGTGTTATGTTGATCAATCCTAGCGTGTTGTATTCTTATGAAGGAACACAACTACGGAGATTGGGATCTTAAAGACATATAGTTTATGAAAGATTGTCATAACATCTTCTGAGTTTATTTCAACAAGATAAAAGTTGGTGTTATTTGATTTGTCTACTCAAGGACTCATTAAAGAGAGAATTGGATTCGTTTTCATTAGGCCTTATGAAATAATAAGCAAAGCACAATACATTAGTATTTTCAATGTAAAATATTTTCTTATTATAAATTGGTAAGATTTATTTATAAGAAAATTGAGAATTCGATTAGACAAGTTTACTTGAGACCGCTAAATGAGCCTCAGGAGCAAATTTGTGTAACCAAACTAACAACGGGTGTCAATTGCGAAATCATAGTCACAAATCTTAATATGAGGACACATAATACAACCGTTTGTATTGTTGTGATACGTTTAACCTCATCCATGCCCACTTTATAAGTAGATACTCATAGTGCGGTGTTGAAATACTCAATCACTACAAATACATCGAGAGAAACTCTAGTAATCCCAAATGGTCAATGTGACAGACACGATGTTGAAATAATCCAATGTCTACACCTTGGAAGATACCCACAACACCAAGTGCGGTGTTGTATACTCCAACACTGATGCATCGGTAAATATGTTCCAAGTTTGACTTGATTTTGGATGGCATGAACTATCAATTTATTATTACCAGATATAGGGTTATTAAAATTCAGTTTTAATATTGGTGATCGTTTGATGGAAACGAGAACCCTATCTTCACTCGGGACACTCATTTTAAATAACATATTATGTAAAAATACAAGTAGGTTGTCGCGAGTTATGTAACCGGTCAAAAGTTAATAAATGACTTATTAAGTTTGATTGAGTTTTATAAAATTCAATAATTCCAAAAACTCATTAAGGTAGTTACATTAAAATTTAGGTCAAGTTATAAAGACTTTTTTTTAGAACTTGTAACCTATTGATTGTATTATCAGTTTTAAAACCGCTCTTAAAAGGATTTCGGTGTATTTGTTAGTGTGTAATACCACTATTAAATCAAGCAACCAAAACAAGCAAAACGAAAATGTATTCGACCATTAGGGTTTTGGTCTTGCTAGAGCCTTTTAGCGAGACCAAATGGGTCACGGAACAAAAGTACAAAACAAACCACAAGGCAGGCATCTTCATGTAGCTTGCATGTTTTGTAAGCTCCCAGTGACCTCAAGACGCCTCTTGACATCGATTGGTTCTCCGAGTCTTCTTGATGACAACTTATGCCAAAGTAGAAGATTTCATAAAAACAAACACTTAACTACAATTTTGAACCTCAAAACTTATGGGCCAACCCAAAGCCTAAACTATTATAATAATGGGCCAAAACATGGGCCAAACCATAACATAAAATGTTAGAGCATATTTTGGTCGTCGTGTGAAGTATCAGGAACAAGAACAAAGCTACATGATAGGCTTTGTCAGAAGTGACACGAACTGACCCGAAGTGGCAGTTCAGGTAAGCTCCAGTTTGGATAGTTGAGATTATGTATAAATAGCTTAGTCTTGTTTAGTTTCATTACTTCCCGGTCAGATCTTGTGTGTGTTTCACCATGTGGTATCAATACAATTCACTTTGTATTTACAACTCGTCTCATCCGTTTTATACTCGAATTACACATTTTTCTATTGATCAAGTAGACAATCCATTGCTCACAAACTTACAAGTGGTATTAGAGCTTTTGGTTCAATCTACTGATCAAATTGATGCTGTTTTTCGAGTTTTTTAGTTCAAAAAGTGAGGGTTTCTGAAATATTAGTGTGTTTTTGCTTCCGTTTGATCATCTCTGTTGTGTTTTTAGCGAAAATGTTAATCCTAAATCATTCATGTCAAGTATATTTGATCTACTATTGAAAATCGCGTTCAAAAACACTCAAAATCATGAAAATTGATTCAAAGATGGTCCAGTTCGGTTGAGTTCAGGTGAAGAACAGTCTGTCTGAAAAATAACCGCTCCGAAGTGAGAGTTCGGTTCAGTTCGGATAGGTTTGGTTAAGCGAAGTGTGAGTTCGGTTCAGTTCAGGTGAGTTTGGTCGAGCGAAGTGCCAGTTCGGATATCAGTTTGGAACTTAGTTCGTCTCAGTTAGGCATCTAGTTCGGATCACTTCGGTTAAATTGTCTCAATTAGGAACCAGTTCGGATTACTTCGGATCATTTTAGTTCCCTTTTCAATTCGGATCACTTTCTTCAGTTCGGAAAAGTTCGGAGAAACAAAGTTCACTTCGGATCAGTTCGAATAAACAAGATTTTAAGTCATTTCAAGATGTCAGATTTCCAAGCATTCGTTGCAATGCAAACATCAATACAAACCACAATGCAAAGTATGCTGAACTATGATAATGAAATATGAGCAAGTCAGAAAGTTTCCAAATTACTAGATTGGAAGATTATTATAGTTGGGTTAAAAGAGTCGAGGCATATATCGAAACATATGATGTGGATATTTGGTTGTCATATACAGATCAATATTTGTATCCAACAAATGGAAATAGAAGGCCAATTTTATAGAAAAGTTTGACTTCTAAACAAAAGAAAGCATATCAAGTTGAACAAAGGGCTTTTGGAACTTTGACGATGGTATTACCCAAGGAGTTATTGCATCAGTTTTCTACTTACGGTACAATGAAAGATTTATGGGATGCATTACGGAAAAGATGTTAGGGTAATGATCAATACAAGAAAGGTCGTCAAAAGGTGTTGAAAAAATATTTTGATAATTTCAAGCATTACCAAAAGGAGAGCATTCCAAATCTGATTACAAGGTTTTCACATCTGATGAGTGAAATGGTCTTGGTAAATGTCAAAAAGGAAGATGCTGATTTAAAGGAAAAGTTGTTGGAGGCGTTACCTAAAAAATGGGAGAATTATGTTATGATGATTACGCATGATAAAGAATATCTAGGTTTGTTGTTCAATGATTTGCTTGAAAGAGTACAAGCTAGGGATATGGAATTGACGGTGAATTAGTCATTGCCTGCACAAATTCAAGAATCTGTTGTGTATCATGGTGAGAATGATTCTACTTTTTCACTCAAGCACCTCCTACAATGTTTGTTGCCGGTAAATATGATAATTATGGTTATTTGTCTGGCTGTACTGTTTCAATTCCAAGTTCATCAACATAAAATACTGTTAGATTAGGTGTCCAGACCCGACTAAATCAAGTACCCGGCCCGGTCAAGACCCATAAGAGTTACACCAGAGCCAACGGGTTTTAAAGTCCGCTTACTTTTAATAACCGGCAAATTCGCAGAAGAATTAATTACTTATTTATTAAATGGTTTAATGAATAAATAATTAATTAATGAATTATTATTAATCGTTAAGATTAATTTAAGCGAAAAAAGACGTTAAATATTATTTACGTCTTAAACGACCATCAACGAATTAGTACTTGACTAATGTTCGTTGAAACTCGGCATGCGACGAATGTTTAAAAGTTAAAGGTTTGTCGCACAATTAAATGGTTGGAAAAGGATTAGTCTAAACTCGAGGGACTTAACGGAAACTTAATCAGTTATAAATAACTGATTAAAGGAGGCGCGAAACCCTAATCAACATTAGAAATTTCGCCCCCCTCTCCTCTCCCTCCCTCTCTGTGATTTCGACCAAACCCTAGGTCGCCATCGCCGTCGTTTTTCTCCGGTGGTTCTTCTGATCGCACGTGAGAGAAAGGAATCCTAAACCACCGCCGAGACGCAGCCGACGTGACATCCTTGTCCACCGCCGCTGCCCCGTTGTTCCCCGTCGTCGACCGCCGCCCTTCCCCGCCGCCGTTCGTCGTGCGGTCCTCCGTCGCCGCCGCAACCCGTCACCGAGCCGCAGTAGCGGGTCGCGACCACAGCCGCCGCCACCCCGTCGCATCACCGTCGCCGCCCTCCTCACCGTCGCCGGTCACACCGCCGACGCTCTCCGTCGTGAACCACCACCGTAAGGCGTGTTCACTAGTCGTCCGCAAACCCTAGTTCGCGCCCAATCCGACATACGTGTTTTTCCCGGTGCCTGAGTCATCGCGTAGAGAAACCGTGATTGCGAGGAAATCAGATTCGTCCGACGAATCATCGCCTGCGAAACCCTAGTGTCACCCGTTGAGTTCCGGTGTCTCGAACGTCTGTTTGAATCACCGCTCAGGTATATCTAAACTCGTCATTAGTTTAGATTTAAATGTTTATTTATTTTACGATTGTGTCGCATTTCGTTTAACGCGTATTAGGTGTTTGTGTGTTTGGTGATTGTCGAATCCTGTTGTTTTGGTTTACGTTAATTAACTGGTTTTCGCGTTAGTAAATTAAATCGTTTTCCGCTGCGTATTAAATTAATTGTTAATTTAATTATTTATATTTTAATTTACTCGGTAATTGATTAAATAATTATTTGTCGTAAATAATTATTCATATAAAAAAATTACTATTACCGAGACCCGAATGCCACTGTCCTAACCCAACAGTGGTATCAGAGCCTTGATCACCACACGCAAACCCTAACTGGTCGATTTTAACCGGTGTACTTTCGTGAACTAGGGTTCTGAACCCGAAAGTCGCGAAATTGAATGAATCGCCTTTTAAATATGTTTAGTCGATTTGGATCCACTAAACATAATTCGATTCAATAAAATTGATTGAATTATCTTTCGCACATATTCGGCCCAACCCCATTTTATTTTGTCATGGATTCGTTATGGTTTGGCCCGTTTGGCCCATGTTGTTTTGTTTTGGATTGGCCCACTTTTAACTGGGTTCAAAGTTGTATTTGTTTAAAATATAATAGTTTTATTTTAAATTGTAAGTGCTCACTTTCGCCTGGACGAACGAGACGAGTTTGGCACATGGACCCATTTGAGATTATCCCTTTTGGGATTTTCGAAAATGGCTAGAACCCAAAAACGAGACCGACGTTTCCTGATGACGCGCAGGAGCTTGTTGAAGTCAGTGGGAGCGACTAAGTCGATCAGGGAGTTTTCTGTTCTCGTGGTTGATTTACTTTTACGTCCCTTGACCTTCCTCAATATTGTCATAGGCTCTGACAATATTGAAACCCCTGCATGGCCGAATATGTGCATGTGTGTTTGCTTGTTTTGGTTGCTTGTCTTAATATGATTAACGCGCCAACTGAAAACCCAAACTTAGTTTTACCGATATAAAACCTAATTTTTCAATCGATTAAATAAAAGTCCTAATTTTATTACGACTTTATAAAATTTATTAACCAATTTAATTCGACATTAAATTCGGATTTTTCGATAAAGTAATCGAACATTATTAAAAAATTGGTTATCGTCTCGCGACACGTAGATCATTAATACTTAGGTTATTTAAATGATCGTCCCGGGTGAGATAGGATTCATAAAATCTGTCATCACATTAAATATTAAAATATGACTAAATGATCATATCTGATAAGCCTAAAACCGGTAGTCTATGCCATCCTAAGTCAAGTCTAACTTGGAACATATTGACTGATGCATCCGTGTTGGAGTATTTCAACACCGCAAGTGGTGTTTAGGGTATCTTCCAAGGTGAGCGTATTGGAGTATTTCAACACCGTACGCACACACTGACCACTTAGGACAACTACTATTTTCTTTACACACACCTTTGGTATTAGAGTATTTCAACACCATACCTCTGGTCGGCATGTACACAGAATGGGCATAGATGGGGCTAAACGTATTTCGTTGATCCGTTCGCGAAAGCCCCATAACGGGAGTTTTGACTGTTGCTCACAAGTGTGCCTATTCAGCTACTTAGAAATTTTGAAAGCACTTTACGCTGTCTGGAGAAATTGTCTAACTGACTGAATTCCCAATTCCTATTCAAGATTAGCTTTCCATCCTTGAATACGAATCACACATCGAAACACTAAAACTGTTGCCTATTGTTTCAGATGGCTTACCGCGCAAACCAAGAGATTTTCCATCTCAAGTCTCTCCTTGAGAAGGAGAAACTTGATGGCGCCAACTTCCTTGATTGGGAAAGGAATCTGAAAATCGTCTTGAACATGGAAAACGTGTTAGAGGCTGAGGTTCCTGAGGATCCTGAACCTGACACGGGCGCGACGCGAAACGCCAATAACACATTGCGAAAAAATGCCAAAAATGTCGCGTGTCTTATGCTAGCCACCATGAATTCTGAGATTCAGAAGAACATGGTTGACAGGATGGCTTTTCAGATGATCGGTGATCTGAGGGGCATGTTTGAAACTCAGGCCCGACAGGAGCGCTATGACACCGTTGTGACACTCATTAGTGCTCGGAACGACACTAAAAATACTAATAAAACGGGCCTAGAACCTAGACCTAAGACACACCTAATTTTACCGAAATAACCTAAACCGAACCGAACCCTAAGGCAGTGAACCTGTCGGATCGCAGAATAGCTAAGGAAAGACCGGGAATAACGAACTCTAGAGACACTCTATAGACAAAATTAACCTAGACCTAAGAAATGGAAATACTGAGTAATTTGGATTTTTGGGATTTTTAATGATTTAATTAACTAACTTAACTAACAACTAGCAACCGAAAACAGGACAACCTTGAGAGAATCAGAATAGAGAAGAGTATCACCTAGACCCGGAATCCTACTTAATACCTACAACTTCACTCAGCTTAGATCGTTCTGATGGTGGCTAGTTCACCTTTTAAGTCCTTCCTAGCTAACACTTCTAATGCCCGAACAGGAGTTCACCTTTTGAGTACGTCCTACCTCAACTAAACCTAGCCACCCTTGAACCTAATCTAAGGCACCCTAGGCTAGCAGGATCTACCAATAACTACCATGATTGACACGGAATACCAAGTTGACCAAACCCCTAGGACACTTCCTTTTGAAACAAGGCACCCCTAGAACTTTAACCAACCCAACTACCCGACAATTCTTTACCTTTTTAGTCTCAGAAGAGGCAGCACATTGCAAACAAATCATCAACCAACTATCAATGCAATAGTTCAAGGAAACCCTAAACTACTCTATCGCAATTAACCCTAAAGTCAACTACTTTAGATAATCTACCTAAACCGAAAGACATTCGCGGGTAAATCATGCATCAACAATCATTAACAATCTGCTCTCAACACACACAAGCATCAACCATGGCAATTACTGGAATTTAATAAAAGTGTAACATCAATCAATCAACCAAAAACAAGTAAAGTCATAAATACTAAGTATTCATCCAATTAGGTCTAGGCAATACAATCAAATTAGCCTAGCCTCATGTTCAAATCAAGATAACAAGTAAAGATCATAACTTTGACAAAAAACATGGGTTCAACTGAATTCAAGACAAGAAACGGAAAAGAAACACAAAACCCGAGTGTTGGATTGTGATGAACTTGTGATCCCTGGGTGTTTCCTCTCGATTCCAGCCTTCCTCTTGCTCAGAAGTTCGTCCCAAAATCACCCAGAGCCGGCTGCAAGTCGTAGTCTCCCAAAATAGAACCCTAAAATCAACTTTTAAATCGCAAAACCCCTTTTTGCGGGTTTTGACCTTCTACGCGTATCGCGTACTGAGGTAAATCCCCCAGACGATACGCCTGGGGTGCATATGACGACAAATTAGTCGGCTTCCACCGACCTTGACCTTCGTTGACCACCCTGCCTCACACGTATCGCGTAGCCATCATCCAGTCCCAGGCGATACGCCTGGGACATCTTGTTCAGCACTTGTTCTTTATTTCCTTGTTAACTCTTGTCCGCTTCTCTCGTGGCCTCGGGATTTCACCAATTACCTACAAAAACATATAAAAACATAAACAAAGACTCAAAGACTCAAACTTAACTAAAAACAACTTAAACTAATAAAAACTGACTCAAATTGACTCAAATAACTATATAAAAGACCCCGGAAATAGGACGTGTTTGCAACACATCAAACATCCCCACACTGACTTTTTTTTCGTCCTCGAAAAATACTGCAATGGAATCATAACCAGGAAATTGACTTCTAAGTATTCAACAATTAAAATTATCAATCCACCATGCTATTCCACAATCCAAAACGTAATAACACACTAACTACAATTGCCGATATTTCGATCCGACTAAACCTAACCACTGACCTTTTGTTTCGCCCCCATGTGTTTATGAAATTACCGAATATAAGCTCAGTCTACCTATGGGTCCCACTAAAGAAAGCTCAAGTTCAACCTACTACCGAATCATATTCAGTCAAAGTAAAGGGTATAAATATTAATGTTTTATATTTTTCTCACCCTCCTTAAACCAGATACTAGGATGTCCAAAGAATAATGAATTGATGGAATGCGAATTTTTGAGCATTTATTCTCTAATCTACCATATTTTTTCTCTTTTTTTCTTTTTCTATTTTTCTTTTTTTTTTCTTTTTCTTAACTCTAATTGGTCACTTTTACCTAAAATTACCAACGGACATCATCAGAGGCATTCTTTTCGAGATGCTATCCCTAAAATCATACGTGAGTATTTTGCCCGCGAGATCCGGAACATCATCAGAGGTACTTACCACGGGATACCATCCTTAGTTCGTACATGTGTATTTTGTGCCTTCACTCTAAATGCATTAACCAAATTATTACCTAACATGCTCATTGGACTATTCTAAGGACATAGGAGTATCTAGCCTGTGACAATCCGAGTTTTCGGGTCTTTTCTGATTTAAATAAACTTAAACTAATATTAATTTCATGAGAACATTTACTTTAACTGATATAAATGTTGTGTGAACATTTATGTGATTGGTTGATGTTGACCTTAGCAGTTAGGGTTTGTGTAACCATCACTATACGAGCATGCACTTGGGTATAAACATTTGATATTCTATAATTTTATGTAAATCATATGTCATCATAATTTCATGTGAATATTTTATCATTTTATGTGACAATGGAAGTTATGATTTTATATGAAATACTTATTTATATATGTGTATATATATATAAATTCATGTGATTTATCCTATGATTTTATGTGACAAATGTCATGTAACTAATGTATTACTCTATGATTATGTGTGAGCACACTCATGATTTTATATAACATTACGTCTTATGATTTTATGTGGAAAATATAAAATATATTTCATGATTTTATGAATAAACGTCGTATGAATCCACACAAATTATTTTATGTGAACTTAAAGTATATAATTATGGTTTGAGATATCCCTGATTTTATGTGAACTTTTAGGGTTTATATCTTATAAACAATTACACGTTATATATATACACTTGCATGCACACGTACGCCATAGTTTATATATCCTCCGTTAGCCCCGTTAGCCTTGTTAACTTCCTATAAACCTTGAGGGACTAGCATTGTCATAACCAGAACTTGATAACTCCTTTAGTAAATCAGTGAGGGACTAAACTTGCTATTACAAAGAAGTTGTTTTGGACCCTCGACACAACTGGTGGCGGTGTAAGTGTGTAACTTCCGTAACCGACATCGAGCAATCAATATGTTACGAATTAAAGGACACCGATTCAAATCACCTCCTCGTTTCATCAGCCCTTCAGTCGATCATTGAACTTCATCACAGTCTTCTTCGTTCCTGTTATCTCTGGAACCACCGCGTTTGTTTCTCTCCGGCAAACCATCGCGTGAAAACCCACAACTAATACCATCGCCGATCGAGTTCCGGCAACAAGTGTCTCCACTAACGTACCAGTTATTACTCACTCGTTCTGCACCACCATCCAGCCACGATCTCAGTAGCCACAAAAGCATCAAGGTTCCAGCCCCGCATCGGATTCGGGTCATCGTCATCTTCGCGTGCGTTTCGGTGTTCAAGCTTCAAGTTTGATTCAAGGTAAGTTAAAACAAATCCTCTCCAGTCGAGACCTGTTATGGTTCATATGGGTTGCCTTTTTAAGCTTCTGTACATTTTCTTATGCATCCATGGAGGTTGGGTACGATTTGGGTTTGGGTGAACAAGACAACCAACCGTTATCTGTTATATATATATTCTTTTCTGATCAAAACTCAAACAAGCAGGTACCTGAGTGGTCAGGATGTTGCGTTTGAACTGGAGGTCAAGGGTTCGACACCCGGTTACCTGCATCCTTTTTATTTGATTTCCGGAAAACTCGATTTTCGTTTCTTTCAATAGTTAAAACTATTTCTTTTGGATCAATAAACAAAAAGGGCTGTTGGGCGAGTGGTTTGTGCGTAGTGATGGCAACCAGAGGTCATAGGTTCGAACCTGGTGACCTCCGATTTGAATGTTTTTATTTTTATTATTTGTGTCATGAACTTGCATAACCCGAAACCTATCACCGATTGTCCTCCATGATATTTTTTTTGACTCGTAGAAACCCTCGTAGACATTGTTACCTTCGTTTTTGTCTCATTGGTTCATGTAATGTGATTATTATATAAAATATTGATTTTGACAAGAATTATAAAGGATATGTATTTGGAATAAAAATATAAACGTGTATATATATATATATATTTTGGGAAATCTCTATATTTGTGTAAAATATGCGTACACAAATAAAACAGTTATTGTATTTTGCAATAAAAACATAACAAGCGTAAGATATATATATTATGTTTTGAGAACTCATTACTGGTGCAACTGTATATTTGATTGTGTATATAAATAAATATATATATATATATATGTGTGTATACATATTTTATTATTCGATTTTCCTAAATGTATATTATTATTGAGTAATATACTCTTTGTCGACTTTCGTAATCGTCATGATTTTGGCTATTTGCCTTCCTCGACTCGTTTTGATTTTATGATCTCCGTCATGTCATAGTTGGCATCGTCTATCTTTCATCGTTGGTCTAGACTTAGTCGTCTTTACTTGAACACACGCTTATACATTTATGCTCGTTAGGTGTTTGGTAAAGTACACAAGACTTGCTAGTTGCTACTTGTTGTCGTTAATTATCTGGAATTGCTGTGCACCCAAAGGTGAGTTTCACGACCCCTTTTTACCTATTTTAAATCCTGTTGGGGGAGATTAACATGCAAACACTTGAACTGTTAGATAATTATATCACCTGAATGATAGTGGGACACTTATGATAAAGTCCTCACTTTTAGAGTTACTGTCAATGTGGCATCAGCGGGAACTTATTTGGTAGATCTACTGGGCCTGACAAGCCCCACCCGGGTCATTCGCGCTGACTCGATTGGATATCGAACGGGTGTTATATACTTCTTAGTCTTAACGAGGCACAATTGAACTTGTCGAGCTTCAGTAACTGGATAGCTAGTTTATCTAGTCAAACGTGCACTGATTTCTTGAAAATAGCCTAGCTAGCTATTGATATATTATCTGGATTTTTAAACTGAACTTGAACATGAACTTGAACTGTTGTTGAACAGTCAACCTTGAACTGAACTTGAACTGTCTTGAACAGTTAGGCTATATTGAACTTGATCTGTTTCGAACAGATGAATTACTTTGAACTGTTTTTTAACTGATAAACCTGTGAACTCACCAACCTTTGTGTTGACACTTTTTAGCATGTTATTTCTCAGGTTGCTGTTGTTCGAGTATCACGAGTACGCATGCATGAGACTTTGAAACCCTTTCAGTGTCTTTGAACAAGCCACGTCACCTTGGGTGACGATGTTTTTACATAAATAACTTAATTGTATTTACGCTTCCGCAATTGTAACACTCTGAATTTATATTTTAATGAAATATGAAACGTTTTTATTAATTACTGGTCGTTGGTGTAACTAATGGACGGCGATCCTGGTTTGTCACGCTCCCTGTGGCGCGTTAACGCGCGTGGGATTTTTGGGGGTGTGACATAGCCTAAAGCGGTCTTTTTCCTCCTAATCATCAGTTTCAGTATTCCGATCACTCCTAAAATGGGAACCCACTAACAGACTGATTAACATATTTATACAACAATAAACACACAGGCTATTTAAGCTACTCCTAGATCAGCTGGGCCTACCAACACATCATAGTTTAGCAATGCTTTCCATTCTCACCATACTTTACCACATTACCATATTATTGACTTTTATTCATTATTTTAACATTTAAGCACAAAATTAGAAAACCAATTCCCAGTTTTACCCAATATTGCAGAAATCGCGATTAATCGGTGATTAATCAGCGATTAATCGCTTAGCGGCACCTCACCGTCTACGATTAATGGTTTAACGGTCAGCTGGTCAACGGCGGTCAACATCGGTCCTTGGCGGTCCTTAGCGGTCTTGGCGGCCTTGCCGGTTGGCCAACTTTAATAATTAAAAAAATGAAAAACTTAAAAAAATTGTATTTTTGACTTTAATATTGTAGATTTGACTTAAATATGTTTGTTTTTTGGGATTATTGAACATATTCGACTTTGTTATTGTATTTTTTTTTACTTAAACGTTTATCTAAATACTAGTTTATTACTTTTTAAGATTATTTACTTATTTACTTATTAACTATACCAAGATATTGACATGTTGGAATATGTAAATGTTGATATATATAGTGTTAGGTTCATTTATATATATATTTATGTAATAATTTAGGGTCTCCGATTAATCGCTGATTAATCACGATTAATCCGATTAATCGCTTAACACCAGTCGACCGTCGAGCTACCGCCAAGCGATTTCTGCAACCTTGGTTTTACCTATCATTTTCCATTATGTTGCAGCCAAAATCTTGGACATTTTCGAGCAATTTTTCAATTTTTTTTATATAAACACACTAAAATAAAAATAAGACGCAAGGCTTCCCATCCCCACACTTGAACCACACATTGCCCTCAATGTGGAATGAGAATAAAATAAAGTATAAATAAAAATAAAAATAAACACACTCACATGATAAAGATAAAAATGCAAACGAAAATTAAAAAGAAAAATAAAGCGGAACGGACTCCCCTGATTAATTATTTGGAAAAATGGCAAGCGAGCTCGTAACCACAGGTCCTCCACTGAAGTGTATCCCAATCCTAAGTGTGAATGTCATCAGACCTGTACGACACAAACAAAAGCAAACGACTCGACTCGACCAAAAAATTAGTAACGAACACGAAAAATAAAATCACAAAAATATAAACTAAGGACAGAATAAAATAAATTGAAAAATTAAGTTAAAATGGTGTTTACCTGGAAAAACGAGAACTCACAAACCCGAAAGATCAAAAATTGAAAAATTGAAAACTTACCTGGTCGCCATCCCCCTCGCGTATCGCGAGGGGTAACTGCTCCTCTCTTGCGTACCGCGAGGAACTAACAAAACCGGCAGGTGCGTCCACTCTCCAAGCGTATCGCCTACCACCAGCCACATTCCAGGCGTATCGCCTGGAACCCATTTTCCAGAGAGTTATTTTTTTTTGGCTTTTTGCAGCTCCAAAATTTTTCTCTCCTTTATTTTTTTTTTGCTCCCTCTCCAGGTCTCCTGGTCGAATTTTTCCCAGCAAAACCTGCACTCAAGACCTGCAAACTCACCTGGAATTCACCATCTATCTTTTCCACCTGTTGAGTCTCCCGAATCACCTGCAAACATCGAAAAACACAAAACCGAAAAACGCAAAATGCACGGAAACCAAAAATTGCAGAAAATTGAAAACACAACTACATAATATACAGCCCGGGCACTTAAACATTTAGCACAAAACATAGAAGCAACCTCCCAAACCATCTGGAGGCTTTGATTTCACATCCTTACCCGCAAAACTACCGGTTTCTATCTAACCAACCACCAACTAACTTCCTCACCCATAAAGCAACCAACTTTAGTAACTTCAACATCATTTTAACCTTCCAATGCTTATAACGACCCGGTAGAAACTTAATTTCTCCTAGAAAATCCAAAGCCGGGTCACTTTCACTAACAACCACCACTAATCTCCCCACACTTGGCCTAAACTCTATATCATCACTCAAAACACCTAGATCACCAAGTGTGGCATTTCTAACTACCTCTTCAACTACCAATTCACCTCCGGGTTCTACTAACGGGTCAAAAATCTCATTTTTTTCAAATAACTCCTCTAACCCCCCGGGATCTTCCCCACACTTATCCTCTATCACAACCTCATCCTTAACTTCTTCAACTACACTCTCAACTACCTCACCGGGTTTCCCTAATGGGTCAAAAAGTGCATTTTTATCAACTAACCCCCGGTGTTCTCCCCACACTCATTCTCCTCAACCTCTTCATCCTCTAACCGATTACCTACCACCACTAGGTCTATGAACGACATCAAAGTACTTATCAAACATACCGATTTGGTGCCACTTTCCTCATGTATACCTACCTTAAACATGACACTCTCATTATCAACCCTTAAAGTTATGGTACCCTCAAAAACATCAACTAGAGCACGGGCGGTCCTAAGAAAGGGCCTACCTAGAATCAAAGGGCAACTAGGGTCGTAATCACTATCCACTACCACAAAGTCTATAGGGAACAAAAATTTATCAACTTTCACATGTACATTTTCCACTATCCCTTTGGGTCTCACAACAGATTTGTTAGCTAAAGATATGTTCATGCAAGTAGGTGCTAACTCTCCTAATCCTAATGCTCAAAAACAGAAAACGGCATAACATTAATCGAAGCACCTAGATCAGCTAAAGCATAAGTAACAGAAGAACTACCAAAAATGCAAGGAATTGTAAAAATCTCCGGATCGTTCAATTTCTTGGGTAATTTATTCTGAAACACGACCGAACAATTTGCATCAAGAGTTATATCAGATAAAGCTTCCAGTTTCTTTTTATTACTTAACATGTCTTTCAAAAATTTTGCATACTTAGGCATTTTATTTATAACTTTGGTAAATGGTAATGTGATCCTAAGTTGCCTAAGAATATCAAGAAACTGATCATACTCTTGGGCATTCTTCTGTTGAATTATACGTTCAGGATACGGCACACGCTTCAAATCTTCTACTGTAATCGGTTGACTCGGGAACCGGACACTCTTCTTCTCTTTCGCCGCCTCCCACTTCATCGGCTTCTCTCCATCCGACGGCTTCTTCACACCCTCAGTCTCGACGTTTGGTGCGGTACTTCCTGGCGTCACGCTCGGATGCACCCTCCCGTCAGGCGTCTCTAACTCTAACTCCTCATCAACCGGTTCCTCCTCAACTACCGCCGGTGGTAGACTCTGAACAACTCTCCCGCTCCTAGTAGTAATGGCATTGACATTCGCGTTGGGGTTTTTGTAAGTGCTACCAGAAAATTGACCTCCGCGGGAATTCAGCTCCTTGAGCTGTTTCGCAATGTCGCCCACCGAACGCTGTAAATCCAAGAAGGAAGCTTGCTAATTCCTCAATAACGTGTCATGCTCCATAAGCTTCTTCTGAGTAGCCTCATCTCGCGTCACTATCTGCTCCAGGATCTGGGTCTGGCTGGCTATAGGCTCCCTCACCTCCTTAAAACTAGACCCGTCATCTCCTCCACCATAGTTGTTCCTCGGCGGAAAACCAGGTGGGTTTCCTCCCTCTCGCCATCCTGAATTCTGGCCACTCCTCCACCCAGACTGGAAAGAATTACCGAACTGGTTTTGGTTTCCAATATAGTCGAGTTGCTCAGCGGGAGCAAGCGGGCAGTCTCGAGTATCGTGAGTGCCTCTACACAGCTCACCTTTGGCTTTGATATGGATTTTGATTTCTTCTAAAGCCCTATAGATGTTCTCTAACTCTTTAGGCGTCATAGTCTCTGAGCCAATGTGACTGACACTCCGGGTTGATGTAAACGGTGCGAGTGATCTAGTCGGGGCTAAGGTGGCTCTCCGATCTCCGGGTGTCTGTTGTTCAGCAAGTGTGAAGCTCTCAAAAAGTGATTTGAATTCGTCAACGGTGAGATTTTCCATCATATGTCTTCCAGCCGAAATGTTGAACTCCTTCTGAACAGAATAAGGAAGTCCATTGTAGAACTTTTCTATGATCGCCCAGTCCATCAACCCGTGTTGCGGACATTTTCTCAGAAGGGTGTGGAATCGTTCATAAGCTACCGAATAAGGCTCATCGGGGTCCATCCGAAAGGAGTGGATTTCTTCCCGAGTACGTGCAGCCTTGGCTGGAGGATGGTATTTCTTCAGGAATTTTAATTTCAGATCGTCCTAGGTGGCGATCGAATTAGGCGGAAGCGTCTCGAGCCACTCGACGGCTCGAGGGGTAAGGGAGAATGGAAACAGACGCAGATAGATAGTATCGTTCATGACTCCCGTGAGTCCAAACGTGTTGCTGATACGAATAAAGCGCGAGATATGCGTCGGTGCATCTTCGTCTTCACGTCCATGGAATTCGATGGAATTTGTGAGCGCGTTTATGACGTGAGACGGAACTTGCCAATTGGTGGTGTTGGCAATGTTGGGTTGGGCGATGGCAAACCGAGCGTCGTTGACTCCGGCGCTAGCCTGCTCGTGGACGGTGCGACAGGCTGCCATGGTGGTAAGATCAGGAAAGGGAATGGGTTTGGTGTCGCGTGAGACGTGTGTAGAAAAAGTGGACGGTTTTGAATGAGTGGTGGAGAGAATGAATGCCTCAAGCTCCGCACGAAGTACGCGGAACCGGTCGCGGATGTCCTTGTCGGGATCAGAAAATGGTGTAAACTCAGATGGACCGTGCGAACGGGTGTGTGGCATAAAACGGCAAAACGGCAAAAAGATGAAAAATAAGAATTAGAAAAAATAAAATCCTAAAAATCTAGACTCGAAATCAGAAAATCCTAAGACTCTAGACACGAAAAAATAACTAAAAGACTCAAAATTTCCTAACAACGACCTAAGTTAATCTTGTTATTGCCAAGTGTCCCCGGCAACGGCGCCAAAAACTTAATGTGCTCGGAATGACACTAAAAATACTAATAAAATGGGCCTAGAACCTAGACCTAAGACACACCTAATTTTACCGAAATAACCTAAACCGAACCGAACCCTAAGGCAGTGAACCTGTCGGATCGCATAATAGCTAAGAAATGACCAGGAATATCGAACCCTAGAGACACTCTATAGACAAAATTAACCTACACCTAAGAAATGGAAATACTGAGTAATTTGGATTTTTGGGATTTTTAATGATTTAATTAACTAACTTAACTAACAACTAGCAACCGAAAACAGGACAACCTTGAGAGAATCAGAATAGAGAAGAGTATCACCTAGACCCGGAATCCTACTTAATACCTACAACTTCACTCAGCTTAGATCGTTCTGATGGTGGCTAGTTCACCTTTTAAGTCCTTCCTAGCTAACACTTCTAATGCCCGAACAGGAGTTCACCTTTTGAGTACGTCCTACCTCAACTAAACATGGCCACCCTTGAACCTAATCTAAGGCACCCTAGGCTAGCAGGAGCTACCAATAACTACCATGACTGACACGGAATACCAAGTTGACCAAACCCCTAGGACACTTCCTTTTGAGACAATGCACCCCTAGAACTTTAACCAACCCAAGTACCCGACAATTCTTTACCTTTTTAGTCTCAGAAGAGGCAGCACATTGCAAACAAATCATCAACCAACTATCAATGAAATAGTTCAAGGAAACCCTAAACTACTCTATCGCAATTAACCCTAAAGTCAACTACTTTAGATAATCTACCTAAACCGAAAGACATTCGCGGATAAATCATTCATCAACAACCATTAACAATCTGCTCTCAACACACACAAGCATCAACCATGGCAATTACTGGAATTTAATAAAAGTGTAACATCAATCAATCAACCAAAAACAAGTAAAGTCATAAATACTAAGTATTCATCCAATTAGGTCTAGGCAATACAATCAAATTAGCCTAGCCTCATGTTCAAATCAAGATAACAAGTAAAGATCATAACTTTGACAGAAAACATGGGTTCAACTGAATTCAAGACAGGAAACGGAAAAGAAACACAAAACCCGAGTGTTGGATTGTGATGAACTTGTGATCCCTGGGTGTTTCCTCTCGATTCCAGCCTTCCTCTTGCTCAGAAATTCGTCCCAAAATCACCCAGAGCCGGCTGCAAGTCGTAGTCTCCCAAAATAGAACCCTAAAATAAACTTTTAAATCGCGAAACCCCTTTTTGCGGGTTTTGACCTTCTACGCGTATCGCGTACTGAGGTAAATCCCCCAGGCGATACGCCTGGGGTGAATATGACGACAAATTAGTCGGCTTCCACCGACCTTGACCTCCGTTGACCACCCTGCCTCACGCATATCGCGTAGCCATCATCCAGTCCCAGGTGATACGCCTGGGACATCTTGTTCAGCACTTGTTCTTTATTTCCTTGTTAACTTTTGTCCTCTTCTCTCGTGGCCTCTGTATTTCACCAATTACCTACAAAAACATATAAAAACCTAAACAAAGACTCGAAGACTCAAACTTAACTAAAAACAACTTAAACTAATAAAAACTGACTCAAATTGACTCAAATAACTATATAAAAGACCCCGGAAATAGGATGTGTTTTCAACACATCAAAATACTTAAAGCACTTGGAATGTTTAATAAAAGATAAAGGGGCTATGATTCCATCGTGAGCAAGAGGTCCGATAGAGTTTTGAATACCCGTTTGCACCGCGTTCGTCATCTAGTTACCTGAGAAATCATGAGCTTAAAAGGGTCAACATAAAGTTGGTGAGTTCACACATTTAAGACTCTATAAACAGTTGGTAAAAGATTTAAGGCATACAAGATAAATAATGGTCACCGTGTTGTAATGATTAGCAATGAACTTTGAAGTTGAAACTAACAGATTTACCCACTCATAGCATCTTCCCTAAAGATACTGAAATGGAACAATAATAACTGGCGTGTACTACTCGACAAATGCACACGTCGGGATTGGAGCTACCAATCAAGTAGGGTTGTTAACCCAAATAGATCTATTCACTAGTTACCGTTTCGAACAAAACTAATCAAATTCAATTAATAGTGGGATTTGTGACAATTCATTATGTAACGAAATGTACTCATTTGCAGGGTAAGTAAAGAACATTTAATCATACGGAAAGTTACAGTTCGACCGATATATCAAGTATAAAACAGTTTTGATTCATGATTTCTCCCCCAAAGTATTAAAACAATTTCAAGGAAAGGGGCCGTGAGACTCACCTGAGCTAGGTGAATGAATGACAAGTATGAACGTCCGGAAATGAAATGGCACAAGTAACGTCCTAACAATTAATAAGACATTGCATATATATATAAGGTATTTGATTATTGAGTAACGTTAATGTCACCCAACGATACCGGTCAAGTCTTGATATAATGTCCCGTTTGTATTGGTTTTGAAAGTTCGTTGGATAATATTTATTGTTCAAATAAATATACGAAATCGATAATTATATTTATGTCAAAATAAATATAAGGAAAGTTAAATAAATCGACGAAATCAATTTAACTCAAGAAATCAACCAAGTTTTAAACATTGAAATAAATAATAATGTCTATTATTATTTATAGATAGATTTATATATTTATATATATATATCATGACTTAAACCTTTTTTTATAATTATTTGGAAAAATAATTATAGAAATATTTTCAAGTAAAAATATATCATGGTTTATTTAAATAGTATAAGATGTTTAAAAATAAATACAAGTCTTTGTATTTATCCTTATACTTTTATAAAAGATTTTATAAATTCATTTGACAAAATCCATAATCATGTTAAGTTAAGATGACCATTATTACTAAGTTAAAATTACAAGGGTTGAAATAATTATATGTTTAATATAACTATTTGACGTTTAAAACGTCGAAAGCGTTTTACGTTAACACTTGAAATGCAAACGTTTTTATTTATAAATCGTCAATGATTATTTTCCCAAATCAAAACATTTGGCGTCGAAACGTTTAGATATTTTATAACTAAAATATTTATTTGGAGTTGTAGAAAACGTAGTCACCGGTTTTTATTTAAATAACTAGATTTCTATCGCGTTTGGACTTTACATATTTTAGGAAAATGTTAAGAATAAACCTTTAAGTTTGTTTCAAGTCTTAAAATATATTCTTGGTCGGTATTAAAATAAATCACCGTAATTGAGTTTTCGAGTTGCGTATTAATCCGTTTTGATCCCGGTTTTCTCCCTACGCAACGTTTTTCTATTCCGGTCACTTTGGTTTATTTTAAAACATCAAAAATATTTGTCGAAATGGTGTCGGGATCAGATCTAATCCGCAACAGTTTTTGGTTCATTTTTATAAATAAAAGTTGTGTTTTATCTTATAAAAATCACTAACTTGAAACTAGACTTTTTGGGTTTGCTCAAGGTTTATAAAAGATGTCTTTTTATAGTTAAAATCTATATAATAAAGTCCAAATGATTAAATATAAATGAGGTGATAGTAAATGCATTTTTACTAGATTTAGTAAACTTATAAAATCTATTTTAAGTGTTTTGGTGAAATAAATTCACCAACACATTAAAGTCTTTAGTTTTGGGTGACTAGTTTTATAAAATAAACATATTTTATAACAAGTTGACTTGAGATTATTTAATAAAATCCAAGTCTTTTTAAAGTCCAAAAATACAAATATTCCATGTCTTTAGGAACATTTGATTTATTAATTTTTAAACAAGTCTTTGTTTAACAAAATTAATTCCAAGGTTTTAGTTTGGTCATCTAACTTGTCAAGTGATTATGTTTTATATTTCCATGACTTATTAAGATTTCTACTAACACATAAGTGCTAGGATTAAGTCAAGGGTTTGTTTTTAACAAGTTATAGTTGTTAGATTATTTATTTAAGTCATGAGTTAGTATATATAACAAGTAAAAAAATAAATAATCTACTAGCCAAAGCTAGGACCTTTATGTTCACCAAAGGAACAAATCTTACTAATACTTGAAGTATTAGGACAAATCTACTAACACATTAGTGTTAGGACCAAGAAATATAAACAACAAGTAAATAAATTGCAAGTATTTAAATAACAAGTAAGTAAATGCAAGATATAATATAATAAATGATCTAGGTTTTTATACACAATACTCCCAAATTGGTTTCTTGAGTGTATATGTTGAGGCTTGTAATATTAAATTAGTTGGGTTGGGCTTAGAGGGTTTATTTAGATTAGTATACTAGTTTGGTTGGGTTTACTATTGGGCTTGGGGTTTACCATTGGGTTTACTATTAGGGTTTAAGGTCCATTAGGGATCCTATATAAACCCCATGTGGTTCTCCATTGTAAGGGGGCTGGTTTACGATTCTAGGAGAGCCAAGTGGTGTTCACGATCGTAAACAGAGAGGAGCTAGTTTACGATTACGATTTTGTACCCGACAAGTTCATCTTGTGTGCAATATCAGGTTTTTATTGTTTATAGTCATCGTATTCTTAGTTTTCTTCTCATCTCCTTCTTGAATCACTAATCTAACTAGATTCCGCACGCTTAGATTAGTTAGATATCGTGAACGGTTGTTGATTACGGACCAACAATTGGTATCAGAGCCAAGAAACGAGAGTTTCGTGGTTCTCACGATATTGATTCAAGAAGATCTAACAGTTTTTGTGAGTTTTCTTGAGTTTTTCAGGTTTACGATCGAGTTTTTCTGAGTTTCTGGGCTGTTCCTGGAGTTTACGATCAGTGTTCTTCATCAGATTTCAGTTTACGATCAGTTTCTGGGTGATTTCAGGTGTTTACGAGTGGGTGTTCTTGGTGTTCTTCATCGTTTTGGTGTTTACGACTTCAAGAACTGATTTTTGAGTGTTTACGACCCAGAAATTCGAGTTTACGATTCAGTTTTATCGGAATCAGGTGTTTACGATTCTACTTGATAGGAATCAGGAGTTTACGATTTTATTGGACCGGAAACGGGGTTTACGATTCAGTTTTATCGGAATCTGGTGTTTATGATCGGAAACTCTTCTTTTACGGCAAAAAGTCACTATTTCTCACTTTCACGGAAACGGGCGTAACTTTTGACTCGTTTGGAGTTAGAAGCTCAAATTTTTACACGACGTTCGTGACAACAAGCCCCAGAATTACCCTGGACTAACGTCCAGGGAAGCTCGTTTGGACCCCCAAATTCCACTCCGAAGGCCTCCGTTTTTCAGTTTTAAGTTTTTGACACTATTCCTTGAATAGTAATTTTGCCGTTCTTGCCAATTTTTCAAAATTTTCAGAAGCTGCATATCTAAAGAAAGAAAATGAGCTCAGAGGTTGAAGAAAATAATATGGTTGAGAACAAGGATGCTTTCGCAGCTGAAGTTGACGAAACTAAGATATGCCCCAATCCTACTTGTGCACGTTTAATTCCTGGACTTAGGCAAATTTGTAAAAATTATGAGATAGAACTGTTTGAAATAAAATGCGAAAGGAGTTCACTCAGGGGTAGATGGCAAAAGAGTGAAGCGAAAGTAAAAGCCCAAAAACTAGACATTGAGAAATATCAAAAGCTAGCAACGGAGAAGACCATTTTACATGATCGGGTTAGGATTGAGATATCTGAGCTGACACAGAAATTAACTGAACTGCAGCAAAAATATGATGAGCTACAGGTCAAGTATGATTGCAATCAGGAAAGAAATCAGCGAATGCTCGATGCTGGAAAGGAATTGTCACATGCTGTTGTAACTGGTCAAGTTGGGAAAGATAAAACTGGGTTTGGCTCAGAAAAGTCTGATAAGCCTCTGTCTGCAAACAACATTATTCCTCCACCAGTTCCCAGAGACATTATAGGAATACTTCTTAGTGAGGAATAGGTTGAACGAACCAAGTCTGATTATAAAGAAGCTGCTCCTCCTATTGATAGTGTCTTGGTTGGAACTACACCATTGACTCAAGAAGAAATTGATAATGAAGCAAACATGACTTATGGTGAAGGGAGAGTAAAGGATATATCAGACAATGATGCTAAGTGTCAGAAATATGACAGGTGTCATAACTCTAAGTCTGATGATGCTGGGATAGAGTTGAAACCATACCCTAAAATTGAAACCCCATGCTTCAAAGTAATTGACGAAGTCAAAAGGGAAAAGGTGATCTTGACGACACGGCCTGAGGGGAAGATCTTTATGACATCTGGATCAATGTTTGACCAAGAACCAGATGTAGGATATGAATTACCATCCTTCTCCTCCAAGTTTAAGGGAATAACCGATGGAGTGATACGTGAACCTAAAGTTGAGAGGCCAAAGATCACCATCAAGCATCCAAGTATGAAACCAACAGCTGAAGTGAAGAATGAAAAACTCAAGGGAGTAGTTGTGTCTCCCATTTCTTCAGTTGGATCATGCAGTTGCTGTTGTAATTGCAAGAATGGTGCTTCAATGTCAAAGAATCAAGGAAGCACAAAGACAGTAAAGACAGGTTCGACAGAGGCTTCGACAAACCAGCAGAAAGTCAAATCTGAAGCTGCAGTCAAACCAAAGAAGCATACACAAGGCAAACCAGCTCCATATCAGCCACCGAAGACAAATGGGTACACGTCTGACTTCTATCTAAAGAAACAGACTTGTTTTAATTGTGGCATCGCTGGTCATATTGCTAGAAACTGTCTTTATCTCCCTTATGAACCCTATTATCCGAAAACTCAAAGGGTTTCATCTCAGGAGTCTGTGAAGTCTAAGCCGATGATGGTGCAGAAACCTAAGGCAATGAAGATTGTTACTCCTAAGGTTAAACCCTCTGATCAACATTGGGGTGCTGCCAAAGCTGAAAGAAAATCTTTAAATCAAAACAACAGCTTTCCAAGTTACCAAAATTTTCAGAAAAAGGTGATGAAACCATTTTCAAAGCAATCAAAACTTGAAAAACCCAAAGTTACCCCTCCCAAGGTAACTAAAACTGTTTTAAAAAATGAATCTAAAACGAAGAAGGTTGAAATACCTAAAGTCACAACTCCAAAGGTGACTAAAACAAATGTTAAATCACCTGGAACTTGGAAACCAAAAATCAAGGCAGTTCTGTCACACCCTGTAAGATTTGTGTCGGGATGCGAAAAAGGTTATCACAGTCAAGGTTACGAACGTACTCTGGATGGTTCAACAACTAGAGTCGTTTTGTAAAATGTTAAATTGTTGGAGTAAATAGGAGTTTTTCCAATATCATTACGCAGCGGATTAATTGTAATGAGAAAAGTAAATAGTTTTAAGTTTACAACACATAAGTTTCAAAAGATTTTTAGGACATGACACCGTTAGGCGTTATGTCAGGAAAATCTCCAAAAGCTAAACCATACTCCAGAAACAAATGATAAATCCTAAGATGCAAAGGCAGGAAACAAGCAAGCAGGTCCGATGCATGCACATCAATTAAGTTTAAGTACCTGAGAATTCATACGAGAAAACGGTCAACAAATAATTGTTGGTGAGTTTCACAGGTTTAAAGTGCTAGCATTTAAAGGTTGTATGAAAATAGTAATTGGAAATAGTTCATGTTAATAGTTGACAATATTTGATAAGACTAGTTGATAATGTTACCATGTACCCTGAATACCGAAACTGACTGTTTACCCACTCTTGGTACCTATTGTCCGTTTGGTACCGCATAAATATGACATAACAATTTGTACTCTTTGACAAAAGACGGAGTCACGATTGGAGCGACCAATCAGAGCAGGGGCGTTAACCCAATAGATCTATTCAAACGTTACCGTTTGCAAATGATAATTAATCGGATTCAGTTAATAGTGGGGTTTGGGTTATAGCATGAATGAACATGAGATAACAAGTATGGACAATGGAAAAGCACATGAAACAGTTATGATAACAAGGTCTGATTGTCTAACATGGAAAAATGTATGTATGAATTCTCCCCCAAAGATAAAATAGTTAAAGGAAAAAGGGGCCGTGAAAACTCACATGATTCAGTGATGGTAGTCGGAAATGTGATCAACAGGAAATGCAAGCCTAGATAATTATAGACATGCAATATAATAAGTAATTGGGTTGACATTAATGTCACTCCAATTAGGTAGGTCAAGTCTTGACGTCATGGTAGCCTTAAGGTTAAGTGATTTGAAAACCAAAGTAAGTGTGTCCGGTTATGTATTTATTTGGAAATAATGTAAAGTATATATTTTTAATTAAATGAAATATATGAAATTACCAAATAATATTTAAA
>JBCNJP010000027.1:84854996-85050928 GCA_039602395.1 Deinandra increscens subsp. villosa | reverse complement strand
GGGGACGGGGAATCGGTTCGGTCTCGGGTGAAGGTCGGGTCGCGGGGAGAAAGAAAAGGGTGACGGGTTGGTTAAACGCAAAGGAACGAATAAAAAGGATTAATCGAATCAAGTGTAACGAATTATTTTATAAAAATAGTTATCCACGACGTTTCAAAATAAATAAAAGTAACTTGGTTTGAATGAAAATACTCAAAGGTCAATAACATGGAATTATTATGTTGCATGCATATATATATTACATGCATGTGAAAATACAAGTGTCGTGAACGTTAATAAAGTTAAATAAAATGTTTTGGACGTAAAATATATTAAGGTTTACGTAGGGAATGGATCACAAGTCTCGGATTGTTGTCGTCGTCTAAACACATTATTTACTTGGTATGAAATTGTTTATATAAGTTATATATATGAAATGTGTGTCATAAAATGACTAAGGTTGATAAAATGTAACTTATAGTTTAAATGAATTAAGTGATCGTAAAATGAAAATGAAAATAATGATACAAGATGATGGGATCATGTTTAACGTTTACCACATAGTTTGGAAATTTTGATAAATGAGTTCGGTTAGTCGCTTTATTATTATTGAAATTCCAGCGACCATTCCGTGCAAAGAAGTCATCATGTTCAATTATTGTTTACAACATGAACTAAGGCTACGTCAAGGCTATATTCCTATTGTAAATGAATGTAATTATGATAAAATCGGCACGTTGCAAGTAAGCAGTTACGTAACACAGTTAACACATAAGTATATATTATCGTTTTAAGTCCTTGGAAACTTACGGGTTGTTACAAGTTCCATCCCAACTTCCTGATTTTTCAAAGGGGATGTTCTTACAAGAAGTATCTTTTATTGATTCCTCAGGTGTACCCAGAAAAACAATGGTCTGGGTACCATTAGCTAACTAATCTCTCACTCTGTGCAGGAACGATCAAGGAGGATTATCACTAACGTTTTTATTACTAATTTGTTTGTTGATAAGTGATTGTTCCAGGCACAGTTTAGGAGACGTATCTTCATGTCATGACAAGCAATTTTTTATGGAGGATATGTTTCCATGAGAGATAAAAGGTCAAATTCAGCATGAAAGGTACTGTTCTTAACTTGGTTGTTTGTTTGATGAAGTGGCAAAGGGTGTTTTGAGTCAAACCAAATTTCCTAAAATTTTCACTTGGTGATTGATTGTTGAGGTGTTTGACTTCTAATGCAATTTAGTGTGCATGTCATGAAACCTATTTCTCCAAATTTTCAAATCCATACTTTGAAGATTAGCTTGGCCAGATGTGTGTGAAGTTATTTACTCTGCTTATGTGTTCGTGTTAAAAAAAAAGAAAAAAAATGTTCACAAACGTTGTGACATTAAAAATCAAAAAGCAAGGGGAAGAAATGTAAAAATGAAGAAAAAGTTGACCCCTCAAAAATAGTGTGCTATTCAATTTTTAATTGTTTGTGTTTTGTTTCTGAGAAGTGAAATATGGTCGGGTTGGAGATGGCTGACATGTGTAAAGCGGAAGTGAAAAGCAAGCTCCACGGTGATATGCTCGGTAGGCTCGACCTAATCTTATGACCACCAATGTAAGTGCAATGAACTTAAAATATATATATGTTTAGTTTCCCATCTCAGTTTGCATGGTTTAAAAACTGAGTCCCAGCAAAAACGGGTTGAGAGTGGTAATTATACCTAGTATTCACTCTCTCACACGCCATATTTCTGCTGTTATGACTACACCACATAATAAAAAGAAATGAAAAAGAAATGAAAAAGAAAAGAAAAAGAAATGAAAAAGAATAGAAAAAGAAAAGAAAATAAAAAAAATAATCATTCAGTTTGGTCTTCTTTACGTGCTTATGCGACCGACCTGATCACCGACTGATGATTAATGAAATAAGTGGTAGTCATAGCGGTGTTGCATGGTTCCTCAAGTTGGGGGTTTGTGAATCCTCAATAAACTCTGAGGTTGGGTAGGTTTTGCTATGTACAATTGGGTGTGGGGACGATTAAACATGCTGGTAAGTATTAATTTATTAAGCATGATGCATTGGTTGGGTTTAAACGGGTCTGAGTTTAAAGCGGACAAACATACTGGCAATCACCTGGACTAGTGCAAGTAACCAAAGCTGAAAAGGGTTCCCCAGTTAGATTCACATGGTTTGATCCCTTGTAAACTTTCTCATGTTTGATATTGATAAGTATTTGTTTATTTTTATCTTTCGTGTGTGTGTCTTTAAGTTCTTTTTGGTTGTGTTTACGTCTTGGCCATGTTAATTTGACAAGTCAAAATGTGTTTTCATGGGTTTTGATGCATGACAGTATGCCCCCTGCAGATCTTGACAAATTTTTAGGGGAAGGAGAGGGGATAATAAGTATTATCTGAAGGGAACTCGAGGATGATACTTATTATCTAATGAAAAGACTTCCATAATACATAGTATCTGAAGGGAACTCGAAGATATAGTATGTATTATCTCAGGGGAAGTCCTTAGCTGAGGGGAATTTATCAGCTAAGGGGAAGTCTTTAGAGGTCTTGGGTTCAGGGGAAGTTTTATAGAAAACTCGTAATCTATATTAGGGTTTTTGGTTAAAATTATGTTAATTTGAATCAACTGAACAGATGATAATTACCTTCTAACCCAAAGACCAGTCATCAAATGTCTGGTGGAGTATATTTTTTTCAAATGTGTGTCAGACAGGTTGATGATAGAAAGATGCTGCTGATGCTGCTGCTGCTCAAAGTTAAAGAACCAGTCGGACAAGACTTCCATCTGGAAAAGCAACTGTTCAGGGGAAGTTATTGGTGTCTTTACAAGTTTTCAAAAGTTTCAAAAGAGCTTTAAAGAAGATGATCACATGTTTAGGGGAAGCTGAAGATTTCAAGTCGATCTTTGATGAAGAAAATGATGCAGAGAGCAGTTAGAGATTTTGAAGACCCAAGATCAACAACCAAGTTCTTCAAAGTTAGAGGTGTTTAAACTTTTTACCCTCTAATTTTCAAGATTCAAGACAGTTACCTAAGATTCAGCAAGAACCAGTTCGTTTAATAGAAGCAAGTCAATGAGAATCCTCCATTTCTTTAGCTTGTTCATTTCAAGAAGTTCGAGCTGATGCTGATCAAGAGGAAGTCCCAAATGCCCGTCATGAAACCCATTGAAGATTTCTGCGGAAAGAATCTTCATCAACATCTATGCCATCCAGTCAAGAAGAAGAACTTCAAACATTGAAGACATTTAATATCACAAGCCTAGGGGAAGATTATTGAGGCTAGATTATGAGGCTTGTAATATTAAATTAGTTGGGCTGGGCTTAGAGGGTTTATTTAGATTAGTAGACTAGTTTGGTTGGGTTTACTATTGGGCTTGGGGTTTACCATTGGGTTTACTATTAGGGTTTAAGGTCCATTAAGGATCCTATATAAACCCCATGTGGTTCTCCATTGTAAGGGGGCTGGTTTACGATTCTAGGAGAGCCAAGTGGTGTTCACGATCGTAAACAGAGAGGAGCTGGTTTACGATTACGATTTTGTACCCGACAAGTTCATCTTGTGTGCAATATCAAGTTTTTATTGTTTATATTCATCGTATTCTTAGTTTTCTTCTCATCTCCTTCTTGAATCACTAATCTAACTGGATTTCGCACGCTTAGATTAGTTAGATATCGTGAACGGTTGTTGATTACGGACCAACAGTATAACCTCGTATCTTGGTTATTTTAAGCCCTAAGGCACCAACATATGTTATATCAAGTCACTTGTATTATTAACCCAAGTGTTGGTTGTCTAGAGGATTAGAGAAAGAAGTTGGTTGATTAAAGTTTATATCAAGACTTGAGGTGTTTGGGTGATTTATCTAAGTATAGTTAGTATAGGAAAGGGGGTTAGAAACTACTCACAAAAGAGTGGAAGGAGGGGTGGTTCCCGGTGGCTAAGTGGTGGCTCGGTGGTGGCTTGGTGGTGGTTCGGCGTTGGCCGCAAGGAGGAGGGGAGGAGGGGCTACGGTGGCCGAGAGGAAGAGGGAGAGAGTAGAGAGGAGATGGGTGTTGGTGCAAGGGAAATGGCTAGCCACATGCCTCTTATTTATACTCAAAATGAGGTTTATTAACCAATGGTTAATTACTTTTTGACAACTAATTATTCATTTTAATTTTGAATTAAAATAATCAAATGAAAGAGTTGTAGGTGATTTTTATAAAAGGTTGGATAGTTTTTAATATTATGGGAGGTGATCCAAGGTTCCAAAAATTTATAAAAGTCCATGGGTTGGTATAAAAAGGCTAAGTAAAATTTTATAAAAAGTTTGGAAACTAAATAATTATTTTTGGTTTTTATAAAACTACAAAGGTGGTGGACTTTAAATAAATTACTTGGGCTTAATTTATAAAAACTTGGGCTAAATTAATTGGGCCAACAATTAAAAAAAAAAGAGTTTGGGCCGGTTGGGCCGGGCCAGACCTAGGCCGGATCACGGGCCGGATCAAACCGGTCATCGGGCCGGATCTGTTGGGCCGGTTCGGTCCACGGTTCGGTTGTTGGGCCGGTTATTGGGTCGGGCCTCGGGTCGGGTTATGTAACACTTCGGTTAATCCATTTGTAAATACCTGACCCGTTTCCTATCATGCTTGATAATCAATAAAGAATCATTTCACATCTTATATTGTTATTTCATTTATTCTATGATTAAATCCTTTAACCACAATATTCGTGATATTCGATGTTTCAATTTATCACAAATCGAATCCCTAACTCGATCGTTTTTGTTATTTGTGCAAAACCGGAAAACTTTAGCATTTCAAACATATGTAATACTTGTGGGTAATACTAGTCATACACACAAGTGAATATATGTAAGATTTCGTAAAAGTTCGAGGTTTAAAACAAAAATAGCAAAAATACGAGTTTTCATGCGATTTCGGTATTATCCGGGAGTTCGTACATTCCAAAAATTCTCATTCTATTATTCCATAACATTATATATAATGAATTCTATATCCCAAATCAATATGGTGAATTATGATGAATTCTAATAAATTTTGGTGAATTTTCATAATTTTTAACAAATAATATATAAGTAAATATATATAAATTATATATTTTATACCTCGTTTAACGTATCCCGAGCCTTATAAATCTTAAGAAAGTATTCTAATATCATGTTAAGTCTAAAACATTGATTACATCGAAGGATACAAAGATAAATCACATAAAACAAAAGTTGAGGGACTAAATATGCAAATTTATTGAAAGTATAAAACGCACGTATCCGTATATCATCGAGTATGTTCCGAGCCTTAAAAACTTTTATAAACATGTTTTATAATGTTTTGGTGCATAAAATAACAGTTTCGGAGAAATCTGGGGCGTAAAATGTAAATATAAACTTGAGGGACCAAAACTGCCAAAGTGGCAAAATGCTTGGCGGGTCGCCGAGCATGGGGCTCCCCCTGGCGCGTACCTCCACCCAATTCTGGCGACATGTATGAGATCAGCCACGTTTTTTCGACTTCTCCTCCAAGTTTTGACCAAATTGACGAGGCTAGGTGTCGATTTCGGCCGTAATAGTCATCATACGACGTGTAGGAACATGCTGCGACCTCATCTAGTATAAAAAGGCAGCCATAACCCAACGAATTCCTCACCAATTTCGTGAAATTCAACCCCAAAAACCCTTAAACTCGTCCGCAACTTGCTCATCCAAATTCGATCTGCTCGTTTGAAGTTTGAAGCTGAATTTCTGCAGTTAAGCTACTCTAGGTATGATCTAAAATAACCTATCTCAGTTTTTGCAGATTCGATCTCTAAGTATGGTTTTTAAAAATGCATAAAAACTAGGGTTCTTGAGCTTGTTTTGGTAAAATCAGATGATCGAGTTGGAATTAGGGTCTGAATTTTTGTAGAAAATCTTAAAATAATGTGTTTTAAGAAAGCCCTAAGTTAATTTCAAGTTTTGATAAAGTTTAATATTTTTATTAAAAATCGGTCAAAATTAGGGTTTTCACGTCATTGTTCTGCCCAAATCGAGTAAAAGATATTGAATTAAGGTTTAATATTTTGATAAATATTATAATATATCGTAATGAATAAAACCCTAAGTTTTTATAATTTTATGAATTGTTTTGATATTTATTTAATATTTATGCTTAAATTAGGGTTTTCAAGTCATTGTTTTGTCAAAACTGGATAAACGACACAAAACTAAGGTTTTGTATTTTCAAGAATGTCATAATATCATATTATGAATAAAACCCTAAGTTTATTCCAAAATCTAGTGAGTTTTGGTAATTATTCAATTATTTTACCAAAATTAGGGTTTTGAATATATTTATTTAATAATAAATAAACCAAAAAGTATTAGGACTTGATTTTTGGTCTTAGAACATATATATATATATATAATAAGTATATATAAGTCCAAAAGTGTTAAATAAATGAAAATACTAAACAAATACTAAAACCCTAATTTACCTATAAAAGGGTAAAATAGTAATTTTGACCTAATCAAATATAACACTTATAAAATACTTAAAACTTGGTTTATTTTATTTTCCTATATTCATATATCCTATTTGATTCATTAGGATAACCTCTGAGTTACTTACCTTTAACAAATCGGCGATATCTCTTACATCATATCTCCTTATCAAGTGAGTATTCATAGCCCCTTCTCTTTTAAATACTTTGGGGTGTAACATGTATCTCTATCTCAAATTCCAAATTCTATATTTACTTCTCTAAAACAAAATGCGAATCCTATGCTCGTTATGTGTGTTCTTGATGTGTTAAACTTGTTTGGACCATTGTTGTTGTATTCTTTTTCAAATACTATTACACTAGCATGCGTACTCATTAACATACCGAGCCGGGGTAACAGTGATAGATCTATTGGTTTGACAACCCACTTGGCCTGCCTAGAGGCGTCAAGTGATTGAAAGCCTAATTGTCAAGGGTTTGATACGCGGTTGATTACACTATTACAATACTTGTTTATCATATTCTATGAACATTCAGCTAACACATAGATCGCATGCTTTATACTGATATTAGGTATTAAACCTATGTTTACTCACCAACTACTTTTGTAGTTGACACTTTATCTTATACATGTTGCAGGTAATTGTGTTTGAGCCAGTATAAGGTCACTATAGGATGCTGGACCTAGTTAATCGATGTTTAATTACAAGTACCTATGTTGTTATGTTTTGTCTGTTTCCTGTTTGTAAATTATTCCAATAAATGAAATAAAAAGGCATGTTAAATATATTTCAACTTTAATTAGTTGTCGTGAGCATCTGGACAATCATCATGCCCCGACATATTCCGTCGTCGGTTGGGGTGTGACAGGTTACGGGTTGGCATGTTATGTCAAAACGCTCGTTAGGTTGTCCTGAGTCTTCGGTAAAAGTTCTGGGTCAAACGAAGAAGTTATGCGACTGTTGGGCCTGAGTGGGCCCAACGGGGGTTACGATTTCGGCTTTCGGTTGATGTTCAGATTTTTTGGAGTGAAACGGGTTAAAGGGTTCAAGTCTCGACAAACTTTTGATAAATTAAAAGTTATTTTAATTTTTGACGTGTCGGACAGTCAGTCCGGACACGACCACAGCCGCCGCCACCCTGTCGCATCACCGTTGCCGCCCTAGCCGGCCGCCGCCCTCCTCGCCGTTGCCAATCACACCGCCGACGCTCTTCGTCGTAAACCGTCACCGTAAGGCGTGTTCACTAGTCGTCCGCAAACCCTAGTTCGCACCCAATCCGACATACGTGTTTTTCCCGGTGCCTGAGTCATCGCGTAGAGAAACCGTGATTGCGAGGAAATTAGAGTCGTCCCACGAATCATCGCCTGCGAAACCCTAGCGTCACCCGTTGACTTCCGGTATCTCGAACGTCTGTTTGAATCACCGCTCAGGTATATCTAAACTCGTCATTAGTTTAGATTTAAATGTTTATTTATTTTACGATTGTGTCGCGTTTCGTTTGACGCGTATTAGGTGTTTGCGTGTTTGGTGATTGTCGAATCCTGTTTTTTTGGTTTACGTTAATTAACTGGTTTTCGCGTTAGTAAATTAAATCGTTTTCCGCTGCGTATTAAATTAATTGTTAATTTAATTATTTATATTTTAATTTACTCAGTAATTGATTAAATAATTATTTGTCGTAAATAATTATTCATATAAAAAAATTTACTATTACCGAGACCCGAATGCCACTGTCGTAACCCAACAAATACCTTATATGTTAAGACAACTAAAGATTATATGGCATTGATGTGTGCTTTAGTCTCGTCATATTTTGGCGTTTTACTGGTTCAGTAAGTAATGCAGAGTTGACAGAAGAGGACTATGATCAAATTGATTATGATCATCTGGAGGAGATGGACCTGAATTGGCAGTATGCTATGCTTGTTAGAAGAACCAGGAAATTCTTTAACAAAACCGCGAAGGAAGAGGTTGAATCAAGATGGAAAGATTGGATTAGACAAGTCTAAGGTGAAATGTTACAAGTGTTCATTATATGGACATTTTGCTTGTGAATGTCGAACATCTACTGATAATAAGCTTAAATCTGGTTAACATGCTCATTTGGTTTAAGTTTCAACAAGTCAAGATCAAAAAGCATTTGTTTCTCTTGATGAAAGTATGACATAAATATTTTGGCATCCGAATGAATTTGCATGGAATGCAGATACTGGTTTCACAGGAATGCGTATCAAAATATTGACATTAATGAGATACATAATACTGATAATGAAGTTGTTGCTTTGAGGGCTCGTCATTTAAGTGATAGTCTCCTGACTGATTCTGAAACAAGTTCAAAAGCACCAACATTTGAAGAAATCTAAGCAAATGTGGATGAAAATCCAAAAGAAGAAGAGTTTAAATGTTATAATTGTGTTGGTTTAAACAACAAAAATACAAGTTTGGAAAGAGATCTCAAGTTGTTGACTGAATAGATTGTTGTGCTGAAACAAGAATTGGATAGTTTCAAGAAGAAGTAGTATGAATTGAATCCAATCAATGAGAATTTGCTGAAAGAGAAAGATGGGTTGGTTAAAGAATGTGAGAAAGCCAATGCTGAAGCAAAGGAAGTTGCTGAAGATATTGATGCTTTATTTCAGAAAACTTATCCACTTCAACAAAAATATGAAAGAGTCAATGATATTGCAGTTGAAGTTGCTGATAAAGTGATTATTCTTCAAAATGAAGTTGAGAAGTTAAGAGTTGACAATGTTAACGCCACCAATAAACAACCCCTTTCTTTTCTCACGAACATGCAAAGTGGATAAAAGTTGTTGGGGCTGAACCACTTTTTCAGTAGTGGTGGTGGTAGGCGCAGACACGACAGTGACACCTTTTAAAGTAGCAGCCTCCTCTATTGTAACAACGGAAATTGTTAGAGCATATTCCCATGCTACGTTGTGTCTCGTGTATTGTATCTAGTTTAGAGAGTTTGAGTGAGTACTCTCTCTCTAGACTTTGTGTATTCTCTAGGTGAAAATCAATAAAGCAAAGCTTTATTTACATCGTGTGCAGTAGTAAGATCCCTCCGTGGTTTTACAGAAATAAGTCTCTAGGGTTTTTTCGTTTGTTCGTGTAAAGTAAGGGGGTGGGTATTTATAGCCAAAATATCGGAAGCAAATTTAATTAGAACCGTTGAATCTTAGTTGTCCCTGCGCGGGATCATAACACGTGGTTACATCTGTAAATTGTTGTTTATCCAAGCGAAATATACTCTCTAGATGACATGTGTCCCTCACGCCATAGTAAAAAGCGAACCGTCGGGCCCACAACCACTAGATAAACTGACAGGCGAAGGGACAACTGATGTAAGCATTAAATGCGCTCATTGTCACAAAAAACAGTTCATTCAATTAAAAAAAGATTCTCCAATATCGTATTAAACATAAATGCACTTAAATGCATATAATATTCCTGAAAAAATTATTCGCCTCAAGTATATCTTTTGACGGTATTAAAAAATACACGCTACACCCTGCGGATAACAGCCGTGTGGAACACAAATAACTTCCTCCCAAAAGTTCCCTTTGACACTTGTCATAGTATGATAAAAAAACGCCACTGCTCGCGGAAGACAACGACGCAAAACACATTTACTCCTCCACGCAAAACACACTTCGCCAAAACTGAGGCACATGAAAATTACTATGCTTGCGCAAGGCCTTCCCGCATTAGTCATGCACAAAGGACCATTACACTTCTCCTACACTTTTTAGTCCAGCGCTTACACTTGTTTTCAAGTTAACACAGGACTAGGAAAGACTTGAAGAGAAGAGATATCAATTCTCTCCTGTAGGCCTTCCGAGGGTTGGACAAAGCCCATGTTTTACCCTCTGAGCTCTCCGCGGATCGGCCCAAAACTCACAAACACATCCCTCATTCAATGCCTGTTCTAGAAGAAGGGCCACCGCTAACAAACTAACAATTTGTATGGGGGGTTCAGCCAATCAGATTTCTCCACGCAGAGAATATTTTCATTTGAAAGTCGGTCCACGCGCCGTGATACACACATGCTGACGTCACCCAAGTGCACAAACCCTAATGTAAACTTTATAAATACTAGCTCAAGAGGTATCATTTTTTTATGCTCTCACATTCTAATTTATGCATTCACTCTCCATAATCACACACTCTTCATACGAGTTAATGATTCTTACGTCGGATGGTCGTTATAACATGGACCATTCTCTCCCTATTCTGCCTTAACGGTTTGTTTAGTTTAAAAATACTTAAGCGATTCCCTCATTCCGGTGATCAAAAAGCTTACCATGACAATGATGATCTGAAGAACTTTAACGAAAGTTAAAAATTGATTATCGTTAAGGAAATCAAACTCAACTCAACTCAACTCAACTCAACTCAACTCAACTCAACTCAAGACTAGAGTTCACATTTAACTCAGCCGGTTGGTTGGTTGGTTGGTTGGTTACATTACATCGACCTACTTTTTGACTTTTGGAGTTAAAATTCCCCCATCACCTCCTGGTGCCCTGGCTGGCTTTAATCTATCTATGCTCTGACCGACTGATCGGTCCCCGTAAAATCCCCAATTGTTTTTTATTTTATTTATGGCCACCGCTCATCCCGATCGCTCTCCTCTCCGGCTGAACAACGCTATTCCCGCCGTCGATCTCCGCCTCCTCTCACAATCAGAACTCCATTCTCTCTCCAACTGCCCCAATTCCTCATCCCGTCTCGACGACGTTGTTATACCTAAAATCGACCGCTCCGTTTTCAATGAATCCGCCGGTAGCCGCAAACAAACCTACTCGCGCCTCCGCCTTGCCCCCGCCAAAACCACCATCCACCGCCGCACTCATCGCCTCCGCGCCTCAAATACACCACCCTTCGTTAATAATGACCCCGAACAAGCGGAAAACTCTCACATCATTTGTTTGTTGAAGGAACTCTTTAAATCAGATTCTAGTTTCCAGGATTTAGATCCGATTGGAGACAGCAATGTCGCTGGGCCTGAGTTGTTCAACTCCGAATTTGTAAGCCCTAAAGCGCCTGCGGCGTTGGCTCCCAAATTGCTAAATACCGAAGAAGAAGCGCCTGAACACCCTGTTCCTGAATTGTTAGACACCGAAGAAGAAGCGCCTGGTACTGAAACAAAGCGAAAACGAGGCAGACCTCGAAAACTTGTTTCCATTCGCCCTCCGGTAGCAAAGAGATTGCCTAACAGCACGGTTGAGAAAGTGATTGTTTATGATGATGATAGAGATAGAGGAATTGTGAATAGCATAGGCTTGAATGTAAATCTGACGAATCTGGGCACGTTGGAGGATCCATACGGACCTGAAATTCGGAGGAGGACTGAGGGTTTGTCGACGTCAGATGAGTTATTAGGGTTTTTAACAGGTTTGAAGGGACAGTGGGGGACTACGAGAAAGAAGAGAAGGGTTGTGGATGCAAGTGATTTTGGGGATGCTTTGCCTGAAGGCTGGAGACTGAGCCTTTGTATCAAGAAGAAAGAAGGCCATGTTTGGTTATTCTGTCGTCGTTACATAAGGTTTCTTCTTTTATCTTATTTTCATACTGTCACCATGTAGTGGATGATTCTCTTGTTTATAGTGGAATCCAATCATTTTAATTTATTTTTCTCTAGTTATATGCATAGTTATCAAAGGCGCAAGGCGCACTTGAGGCGCATAGGGTCTGCCTAGGGCCTAGGCGATAGGCGCAAAAAAAGCGTGGGCCCGAGAAAAAAAAAGCGCTTTTAAATAAAAAGAATAAAAAGTATATATAGAGTACCAAATTGATAAAATTATCCAAAACTTTTATGAAGAAAACAAAAAATCACTTACAATTGTTTCAATTCTTTTTAAAACCAATTATCAAAATACTATAGAATTAGTAAAATCAGAATTAATGATCTTAAATAGTTGCCTGCAGCTTTTCATAAAAAAGGTTTCCTGCAACTTTGCTATTGTGGTGTTAAAAAACACAAAAGACAGCAGACATATGTAGAGTAGGTATTGACTTTTATTAGAAGTATCTCTTCATCTATCCTCTTTCATTTCTTTTTCTTCTCTTAAACTTGTCGGAGGAGGCAAAAACATCGCCGGAATGTCGCCGGATTCTGACCTGAAGTTAAGTTTTTAAACCACAGATTTTTAATTTTCTCAATCTTCTTCTTTCTCAACCACAACCACAGCCTGTCCAGACAAAACTAGCCGGATTCTAGCCTGAAGGTCGCCGGAAAGCTGCCGGAAACTCACCGGAAAGTCGCCTTAATTATCTTGGAACCAGAAGCGCTATTACAGCGCCTTGCCCAGAAATTGCGCCTAGGCGCCCCAGGCGAGCGCTTTTGATAACTATGGTTATATGTTTGACATGTTACTAAATTTTAATGGTTTGATAGAAGAGTCAGCATGGTGAAGGGAAAAGACAAACCAAGGGCCTAAATCATAATGCAGGATTCAATATAACAAATAATAGGCAGTTAAATAATTCAAGAATGTAGGAGGTCAGTTAGTGAGAATACTTTCTTATGATTTACTGTAGCCACGAATCTTGAAGGTCCACAAGTACATGGATAATTTGTGTTTTGTAAGGAGAGGAATATATGATATCTTAAAGTATATGCAAACACACTTCTATAATTCTTCCAGGTGGCATGTCATTGCTAAATGGCAAAATTGAAGATACTGTTTGTGTCAAGGTGACTTTTCATATGGGAAAATCTGATATGGACGTTAAATTTAGTCCTGAAATTTTGTAGCTGATTATATTATAACTTATAAGTTTAGAGAGTTATACCATGTCAACGTGGATGTTCTCTTTCAAAAATGTCAACTAGCAAATATCCTTGCATTACATGGATAAGAATGACTGCCATTCATAATATGAACTGTACCTTAGGCATACTTCTTATATTAATATTTATGTTATAATTGTGATTTTTAATAGTACTATGGTTCTAATATATACTTTTATCATGACCAGTCCTAGTGGTCGGCAATTTGAGTCATGCAAGGATATATCTATGTACTTGCTATCTATTCTTGGAGAAGAAAACATGGATAAACCAAATCACACACACAGCAACAGATCTGATGACTCCGCCTCGAAAGGAAATTTTGGAAATGTAAGTTGGTCTTTGCAGTTAGTTTTTCTTCGATAATTTTTATTTTTATTATTGTTTATGGGACAACGTATGTGGTGCTACCCAGGTATTCAACTTTTTTCATCAAGGCTCCCAAATATTCCAACTACTTCTTAGGCCGACCAAGTATGTATTTTTTGTTTCATTTATACCAATTTTGACCAAAAAAAAAATAATACTAAATGACGAAAATGCCCTTGAATTTTTAACAAAAACAATTTTAACCTATAACATGTCAACACCTCATCAAACATAATTATTTGTTATTTGTTCTCAAGATTATTAAGGGCATTTCTGTCCCACATGTTTTTTCTCCAAAATTAGTATGAATGAAACCAGATACATACTTAGGTTGTCTATAAAGAAGTTTCAATATCCGTGGCCTTAATGAAAAAGGTTCTATACTTGGGTGACCTCCACATACATTATCCATTATATATTTATTTTTAACTACTATCTGTTGGTTAATTTCCCCCCTAAATTGTATGGCAGACTGCAAATCTATATGTTCAAGAAGACCTAGAAAGAAACGCCCCTCTTCATAACCCATCGATACCGCCAGTTTCTCTACCTACTGACTGTGAGAAGCAATTCACACCTGGCATTGTGGGCCCCATTAACATACATGTAGACGTTTTTAAGTGCCTCAAATGCTTCTTGATCTTTAAAGGAAAAGATGATTTATTTGATCACAAGTCTATATCTCACAAAGATGAAAAATCTCAACTCGGTTCTCCTATTCCTGATTGGAGTATAGTAATAGGTGGAATATTTCGGTGTAATTTCTGCCATAAGACATTTTATGAAATAAACCAGTATAATGGACATATTGGGACCCATGTGACAAATGAAAACACAACTGCAGAAAAAACCATTTACCCTGTATCAATTTCAGCTGAAATCGATCATGATATGAGTTTTATCATAGAATCTAAAAAAGTTGATGAGGTTGTTCATGATCTTGACATGAATGAAGATGTTTTAGTTCAAGAATCCGGTGATGGGATCGGAAACAAATGTGTAAATGACAATGATGTCCCTGAAACAGACAAAGCTTCTGATGATTCTGTTTCTGTTCCCAGATCAGAGTGTGATCTTGAACAAGATATATTTGGTAGATCTAATGGTGAAGACTCAGGTTTTGAATCTAGGTTTCAGAATTCAAGCATCTGTGAAGAAAAAGATTATCAAGCAGACAACAATGATACACGTGTATGTAATTCGTTTGATAAGTTGACAACTGAAAAGGGTAAAGTTGTATATAGTGAGTCATCATCAGGGTTTTTTCATGGTATATCGCAAGATGCAGTTTCTGAAACTAGGGTTCATACTTCAAGCAATTGTGAAGACGGAGGATTTCGGGAAAACATCAATGATATGCATATGTCTAGTTCTTTTGACAATATGACGTCTGAAAAGGGTAATGTTGAAACTAGGGTTCATACTTCAAGCATTTGTGAAGACGGAGGATTTCGGGAAAACATCAATGATATGCATATGTCTAGTTCTTTTGACAATATGACGTCTGAAAACGGTAATGTTGAAACTAGGGTTCATACTTCAAGCATTTGTGACGACAAGGGATTTCGGGGAAACATCAACGATATGCGTATGTCTAGTTCTTTTGATGAGATGACGTCCGAAAATGGTAATGTTGAAACTAGGGTTCATACTTCAAGCATTTGTGAAGATAAGGGATTTCGGGAAAACATCAACGATATGCATATGTCTAGTTCTTTTGACGAGATGACGTCTGAAAAGGGTAATGCTTTAAAAAACGAGTCATCATCAGGGGTGTTCCATGATTTATCTGATGGTCAAGATATAGCTTCTGAAACTAGGGTTCAAACTTTCAGTGAAGAAAAGGGCTTTCGGGAAAACATCAATGATATACATATTTTTAGTCCGTTCAGGGAGTTGACTTCTGAAAAGGGGAAAGTTGTAAATAAAGACTCATCATCAGGGGTTTTCCATAACCGTATTGGGTTTGTTGAGGGTCAAATGGCTGAAACAAAGAAGCTTTCCGAGTCAGAAAGCCTTTCCCTTTTTTCAAATACATTTAAAATAGCCGTAGATAATTCAAGCTTGAGATCTTCCGAAAAACAAGATTCTTTTAAAAAAGTAGGCTTTGTATCTGTTGATCAGGGAAGTCATGGGTTTGATGAAAATAGATTTTCTTATAACATGTCAAGTTCCAAACTTGATGAGCAATATGAAGTCAGGAACAGTGAATTTGACAGGTATGGGAAAAAACAACATGTTAATAAGGAATATTTTCACATCGAGAATGATGACAAATCAGGTGAAGTGAATTTAGATGAATTCCAAGTTTTTCGGAACAATGAATCAGTCAACAATGAGATTGTTTCTTTAGGCAGCAGCAGCCAGAATGGCTTAAATGCACATGTTATGGATTTTAATACAGGAAAAAATATTGAATTTTGCTCACTTGCTCCCCCTGGGAATAATCAAGCCTTTGGCTTCCAAGATGGAGATAAGTTTGACGATATTTTTGGAGATAAATTTGATGAAAATATCCATGAGTTAAGTCTTGCTTTTGGGAACCCTAATTCTATATATGAAGATACAGTTAGTGTTAACGAGCAGAAAAAAGTGGGTTTAAGTTGTCCTCCGGCGGTTTCAAATAAGATTAATGACACTTTTGATGTCCAAACTGATTTAAGGATGGTTAATAATAGTATGGTCCATGATATCAAAAGGGGAAATGAAACTAGAGGTTTTCAAAATAGTGGTAATTCGGTTTATTCAGGTAGAACATGGGGTGATTTTAAATCAGATGAATACAGAAATTCTGAAGATAAGAAGTTTATGATAGGTTCTAGTAGCAATCAAATGTGGAAAACGGCTCAAGGAAGTCATCTGCAAAGTGGTTTAGTGAATTCTCATGCACAGATTCAGACCCCGAACTTTCATTCCTTTGACATAATGTCCCAAAAGGTGTTGATTTTAGGCTGTCTTAAAGATATTTTATAGAGGTGGAAATTGGGGAGGTCAAATGGGTCAGGTTGGGTTGGTTTGATACACGTTTTGTCTAAGAGCTTTACAATTTTTATATACAATTGTGTGTCAAATTGATTATAGAAGATTAGAAGCTGTGTCATTTTTAATGATAAACTATATTTTTGAATGAAATGATATACAAAGAGGTCCTATGCATTAAAAATGCACTTTTGACCCCTTTACATTTTAGCTACATATATCTGTATGTACGTAGAGGTTCATTGTAGACACCGTACAAGTGTAGACTTATAGACATCTTTTTTCAACACAAGGTCTCTTGAATTAATGGTCGTGTTTAAATTTTATTTATTTATTTATTTTTTCTCATTATTCAGAATTTTTCACATGTGAAAAAGAGCTTTTTCACATGCGAAAGTGTCTATAATGAAACTCACCCTATATATATATATATATATATATATAGGGTTAGGTTCAAATGAGAACTTTTTCTTTTGAGAACTTTTGAGAACCAATTTGGGCCACTAATTTTCAAGGGGGGAGCATTCAAATTCATGGGGGGTTTTCCATATATATAAACTAGTGGCTAAGATTAGTTCTTTTTAGTTCTCAAACCCAATTAGTTCTCAAATGATCCTCTCCCTATATATATATATATATATATATATATATATATAATATAAATATATATATATATATATATAGGGGAGGTTCATTTGAGAACCGTTTGGTTTTGAGAACTTTTATTATTGCACATGTGCAATAATACATATTAATTATATTACACGTGTGCAATATTTAAAATAAAAAAGGTTAATTTTTTCCGGAATTAAAGATAACAGAATTATAAGATTTATGGTGCAATTTTTTATTAATAATATTAACGTATGAAAAAGTTATAGAGGTTTTAATATTATTGCACATGTGCAATAATAATTTTTTATTGCACATGTGTAATAATAAAATAATAAAAAAATAAAAAAACGTTCAATTTTTTTTTTAATTTTCTCCAGAATTAAAGATAACATAATTATAAGATTTATGGTGCATTTTTGTATAAAAACTTTTAACATATGAAAAAGTTATAAAGGTTTTAATATTATTGCATACATGCAATAATAAAAAAAATTATTGCACATGTGCAATAATAAAGAAAAAACCTTGATTTTTCTTTTTTAAATTTTTGTTTAAAACTAAAGATAACATAATTTTAAGGATTTTGGTGCAAATTTTTTTAAAATATTAACGTATGAAAAAGTTATAGAGGCTTTAATATTTGTTTTCGCAATAAAAGTTGTTTTCACAGGAACCTTACCATATATATATATAGGGTTAGGTTCAAATGATAACTTTTTGTTTTGAGAACTTTTGAGAACCAAATCTCAACCACTAATTTTAAGTGGGGACCACTATAATTCATGGGGTGGTTTTTCATATATATAAATTAGTGGCTTAGAATGGTTCTCAAAAGTTCTCAAAGCTAATTGGTTCTCAAAGGATCCTCTCCTTATATAGGGTTAGGTTCAAATGAGAACTTTTTGTTTTGAGAACTTTTGAGAACTAAATCTCAACCACACATTTCAGGGGGGATCATTACAATTCATGGGAGAGGGGATACATGTAAATAAACTTGTGGCTCAAATTAGTTCTTTTTAGTTCTCCTTATATATAACTTGTGGCTCAGAATGGTTCTCAAAAGTTCTCAAACCCAATTGGTTCTCAAATGATCCCCTCTCTCTCTCTCTCTATATATATATATATATATATATATATAGGGAGAGGATCATTTGAGAACTAATTGGGTTTGAGAACTAAAAAGAACTAATCTTAGCCACTAGTTTATATATATGGAAAACCCCCCCATGAATTTGAATGCTCCCCCCTTGAAAATTAGTGACCCAAATTGGTTCTCAAAAGTTCTCAAAAGAAAAAGTTCTCATTTGAACCTAACCCTATATATATATATATATATATATATATAGTGAAAAGTTCATTGTAGACACCCCCATAAGTGTAGACAGGTAGACACCCTTTTTCACCATTAGATCTCTTGATTTAATGGTTGTGATTAATTTTCTTTTTTCTTTTTTTCTTTTTTTTCATTAATTAGAAACTTTCACATGTGAAAAAGAGCTATTTCACATGCGAAAGTGTCTACAATGAACCTCACCCTATATATATATATATATATATATATATATATATATATATATATATATATATATGTAATAGGGGGCGTTTTTTACGGACCCTGTAAAATGTGTAGACCTATAGACCCCTTATTTCGTATGTGAAATAACTTTTTTCACATGCAAAATTTTCTTAAGGGAGAAAAAAACAAATAATGTAGAAAAGAAATTAATTACAACCATTAGATCAAAAGATCCAATGGTAAAAAAGGGTCTACGGGTCTACATTTTTTACGGGGGTCTACAATGAACCTTTGACCATATTTGTTTTTAATTGTATCACTTTGACCTACCTCTTAGAGATAAAACATAACCCGAAGGGTGAATACCATACTAATCAACATACTATCTCATTTTGCACAAAAAAGTCTATCAATGGAGTACTGACGTTAACATCCCTGAATTTATAAACTTTTGATCATTTTCACAGTCTATAGATAAAAGGACACGCACAGGCGCTTTTTTGTTGATGTGGATATCACATAGCCTTATTCGCAACCCTAGCGAACTACACATTTTCTAAAACCTTGACATAAAAATACTCGTGTCTGTAAACAAATCTACTTGGCATCCACATCAGCAAAGGGTTGTACAAAACAAATTAATGGACTTAAAACGTCAAAATTCAGTAAAGTGGCTTCTTCGTGCAAATGAGAGATTGTTTTGGTTTTTATGCTATTAACCATAATTTCAGTCATCCCATTAATAATTAAATTGGTCGAAAGAGCTGCTGAATTAAGTAGATATTGCATTGCATCAATTAAGATTTAGAATGGTTCTGAGTGCACTTAATTACTACTATTTACAGGCTCAAGATGGACTCTTTAGACATAACGAAAGATATAATCCAAGTAGATCTGAACCTGTTGAATTCAGATTTCTAACAGATAGATCTGAACATAATCGAAATTCGCTTCAATCGGGTTCAAGGGTATTTCCGTACACTTACAACACAGGAATTGAGCAAGGGTTTGACTCCACTTTTTGGATGGGAAAGAATGCTATGATGCCAAATATGAGTGGCAGAAATTTAGTTACCAGTGTATGTACTTGGTGTAGAAATCAATTTTATCTCCCTGCTATGGCTATCCATCAACAAACACAAGCTGGAGTTGGCTCTTTATGCCAGAATTGCAGTGCAGGAATTTCTGGGCAAGTGAACATGTTGTAGCAAGTCAAACCGTTTCCGGGCAGGTCAACATCTTGTTACATATTCAACAAGATCTCTGGCATACGGTAACTTATAGACCAATTTTTTTTTATTTTTTCTACTTTAATTGATTTTGTGCTGTTAAGCTTCGTATTATACAAGGTAGCTTCAGAGTTGATGTTTCCTCATGTCAACATAATGTTTCAATTCTTTTAGGGATTAATTTCATATGCATTCTTCTAAAAGTTCAAAGTTTCACATATATTCTTTTAAATGTCATAATATCATACTACTCTTTCAAAACAGTATAGATATCATATTTAATAATTCCATATTGAATGTAACAAAATCTGTTTGTGGATCTTCTCAGGTCATATTGTTCTTATGGTTTATTCAGAGAAACAAGCTGTTATTAAGCAACTGGTTGTGTTTTATTCACTATGAAATGCATAAATATGAATTTTTAGTCTTGTAGAAGAGCAGTTACGATGTTTTAAAATTTAAAAGGATTAATTTACATTTCTAACTTTTAGAGGTGATTAAATGGGTCGGTTGGGTAAAACAGGCTAACCCGATTCACCTTTTCCCAAAGTTACTGTCCACCCTTTTATTTCTTGTATCCCAAAATATAACTATTCACTTTCAAAAATAGAAGTTATGATTTTCCCATTTTACCCTTGACTATCGTTATCATTGAATCTTGGTATTCTTTTTATGTTAATTGGTATCTTAAACGAGTTCAGGGGAAAAATGGCCTTGCGCTAGTTGAAAGCTGCATTATATCTTAAATTGTGTAATGTTGTTTGTGGTCCTTGGACAGAGGGGTAACAATTTAGTAATAATATTTTTTTTTTAATAAAATGAATTAGAATTTTTTTTAATTTTATTATTATTATTATTAGAAAAAATTATTATTTTTTGTCCTTTATCTTTGCCCGTTTTGTAGTTTTTGTCCTTTATTTTTTTTTTGTTACACTCTCTGTCCTTTAACTTTTTTATTCTTTCATCTTTTGTCCTTTTATTAGATTCCGTTAAAATCCACCCTTAAGTCAAGGGTACTTTTGTCTTTTTACTTTTAGGGGGTGCTTGTACTTAAATAAAGAGTAAGCTGTATTATATAAATATCTAATTTCTTTTCCCCCACTCCCACCCTATACAACCCAACTCCCCACCGATGAAACATCCGACTCATTCATCGGCGAACCCCTAATCCAGCTTCTCGTCTGGCGAACCCCCAAACCAGACACAAAATATTCAAAAACAAGAGGAATTCAGTAAGCAAGAACAACAACAACAATCTTGTGCTCATCAAACAAACTCCACAATCGAGTCGGAGCTCAAGAATTTACGAAAAGATAGAATTACACTTTGACAGGAGATCTTGAAGATGAAACAACTAAAAGAGAACACATAAAAGTATTTGGAAATGGTTCAAGAACGCATGCTACGAATGGAGTTCAGGCAACAACAGTCGTTAGTTTTCCCGTCCGGCGAACCCCACTGATGAAACATCCACCTCGGTTTTCTGAAACCCTAGATTGATTTCCTCCTTGGTACGGTGACGGCATCAACGGGAGCGGTAAGAGTAGTGGTGGTTGAAACAGGTTTGGAGGCAGCGGAAACCCGAATTGTTTCTGATCGAATAATTTATCGGATTCCGATGGTGGTTTTTGGCGGGTAATGGGTGGAAGTGGAACTTCGGGGAGGGGTGGGAGGTTTGGAACGGTTCGGTGATAGGCAGCAAGAACCTGAACCCTAACCGAGCACTCCTTTCCTTCCCTTCCTTCCTGGTGTGGATTTTAACGGAATATGTTAAAAATGACACTTCCTCCATCTTTATTTAACTACAAAAAATACCCTAAAAAGACAAAAGTACCCTTGACTTAACTGTGGATTTTAACGGAATATGTTAAAAATGACAAAAGATAAAAGAATAGAAAAGTTAAAGGATAGAGAGTGTAACAAAAAAAGGTAAAGGACAAAAATTGCAATACGGGCAAAGACAAAGGACAAAAAATATAATTTTTTCTTCTTCTTCTTATTATTATTAATTTTTGTTAATCTTTGCATTAAAAGACACTTAAAACAATTGATTTGTTCTTTTATTTATTTATCTTACCATTTTGTGAGTGTGACCTGGTAGGTAAAACCATAGTTACACAATTCGTCCAACCCCCCATGAATTTCGATCTGGATCGTGGGTACCCAAATGTGGTACGTTAGCGTACCGGGATCGCTCGGGATCGCGAATTAACTACTAAAATCATCGATTTCTAATATGATCTGGAACGTACCTGATTCGATTGGGATCGCGATTGGATTCGATTGGGTGCGCGACCTGGAGTTGACGAAATCGCCGATTTCAATCAATTGGGAGCGTCGGTTTGTTATTAGGGTTCGCAGAAGAGAGTTTTAAAAGCTCTTATCACTCCAATTATAAGAAAAAAAAGCATAGCTTATTTCCCTCAATTAAAAAATGTGATAGCTTATTAGGGTGGCCCACCTAATTTTCAAACGTTCTTATCACTCCAGTTTCTTATCACCCAGTCGACTCTTTCTCTCCCCACTGTAGACGAGAGAAACTCTCCCAATTTCACACCGATTTCAACCATCTGATTCCAATTAGCTATTCCAATCTTCAATTTCAACCTTCAATTCCAGTTTTACATTAGCAACACAATGGTATTTGGAAAGAAAGCTGTTCAGCAGCCTGAGCATGACCCTGTTACACATGAGGAAGATGATCCAGATGATGATGATATCATTGATCTTGGAGATGATGAAGATGATCAAAACCAGAATTTTGTTGAGCAACCAGAAGGTCAGACTAGTAAGCAACAGCAAAAAGAAAAAGGTAAACTACCTTCTAAGCCACTGTATGATGAAGTTAACATAGTATGTGTTGGTGGTGGCAAACACTCAGGAGGTGTAAAAACTTGGATTTGCAAACATTGCAAAGATCAGTTTAATAGTTCATATACTAGAATCCACATTCATTTTTTGGGAGTTCCAGTAGGAAAGATTGCTGGTATTAGGCGTTGTAAAGCTTTAATGAACGACCGGGATAGTTATGAGAAGTTGCGAAAGAGGGTGAAAGAGGCAGAGATGCTTGGAGTTTCTAAATCATTGAAATGTTCTCTTGTTACAAAGAAGCGGAATTTAAGCGGTACAAAACCGTTAGAGGAATCTTTGGCTTTAATGGAGAGGAGTGTGGTTGATCTAAAGATTGTTAAGGCTTTCTGTGCAACTGCAAACGGGATTCTGTTTAACGTCTTGCGCAATCCACACTTTCGTGAGATGGTAAATGCAATAAGGAATGCTCCTGCGGGTTATAAAGCTCCGTCTAGTGAGAAAGCAAGGACCGTTCTTTTAGATGAATGTGTTAGGGATGTCGATAAGAATCTAACACCATTTAAAGATACATGGTACTCTCAAGGCCTTTCTATCGTTTCTGATGGGTGGACAAACGTGAGACATAAGCCACTGATCAACGTTCTTGCTGTCAATAGTCGTGGTTCCATGTTTATGTATGCCGAAGACTTTTCGGGTGTGGAGAAAACGGGAAAAGCTATTGCTGATTTTTTGATCAAAGCAATTGAAACGATTGGTCCAAGTAATGTTCTAAGTGTGGTGACGGACAACGCAGCCAACTGTAAAGCAGCCGGAAAGGAAATTGAAAAGGTATACAAGCATGTTTTTTGGTCACCATGTTGTGTGCATACATTAAACTTGATCTTTAAAGACTTTGCAAATGAGTTTTTGTGGCTAAATGATACATATCAAAAAGGGAAAACAATTGTGAAGTACTTTTTAAATCATGGGCAAGCTTTATCTATGTTTAGAGGAAATTCAAAGTTAGAGCTATTAAAGGTTGCCAAAACTCGATTTGCCTCTCACTACATTTTGTTGAAGAGGTTAATCCTTTGTAGAGAGGCCCTTTCTACAACAATTCCTCTAAATTCGTGGAGAGAGTGGTCAAAAGAAGGTGATGAAAAGGCTAGAGAGACCGCACAAGAAGTTGTTAACACCATTAGAGATGATGTCTTTTGGACCAAAGTTGAAGAAATTCTGAAAATCACAAAGCCTATTTATCTCATGGTTAAGTTTTGTGATAGTGAAGGCCCAAAAATGGGAGAAATATATGAGAAAATGGATAATATGTTGGGAGAAATCAAAGAAGTGATGGCTGAAAGTATATATGCATGTTATTTTTCTAAAGTGGAGGAAATATTATTTAAAAGGTGGGAGAAGATGACAATACCTTTGCATTGTTTGGGATTTGCTTTGAATCCTCGATTTTATGATGCACGATTTCTTGAAACTTTAGCACCCGGTGGCATAAAAAGAAAAGCACCTAATCTTGATAAGGAAGTGGTACAAGGTGTCTTGGAAGGTTTTAATCGCATTGCGGAGAATAGAGACGAGAGTCGGAACTTACGAGAACAATTCGCTATGTTTCACTTGAGGAAAGGCCTTTATTCGAATCCGGGAGCTCAATTGGATGCGGTGACAATGGAAGCAATCGATTGGTGGTCTACTTATGGTTCGGAGACACCCGAATTAGCTGAAGTGGCCAAAAAAATATTGTCACAACCTATAAGTAGTTCTTCGGCCGAGAGAAACTGGAGCACCTATTCCTATATTCACAATGTGAAGAGGAACCGGCTTAATTGTAAAAGGGCGGACAACCTTGTCTATGTTCATTCGAATATCCGCCTAATTTCAAGGTTTTCCGAATCGTATAAAGAAGGACAACACAAGAAGTGGGATATGGATCCCGAATCTACAAACATGGAAAACCCGAGGCTAGAAGTAGAAGACTTGGAGGAGGAGGAAGGCAATGGAAAGAAGAAACAAAGGGTAGAGTAATTTGGTAATTGGTACTATTTGTTTTGGTACTACTAGAAGGTAAAAAATTTGGGTTATATTCTGTTCTTAGATCTCCTCTTTTGGTACTACTAGTAATTTGGAATATCTTCTCTCTTTTGGTACTACTAGTAATTTGGTAATTTGGAATATTCTAAGACTAAGTTATATTATGTATTGCAGCAAACTTTTGGGAAGTTTATAATATTCTGTTCAGGTGCAAAGTTTTGACTTTGAGAAGTTATATTCTGTTTCATTCTGTCTCACGTTTGTCCAAGGCCTTTCACCATCTATTTTGCTTTTGAATATTATAGGTTTTGGAATTTATATTTTGTATTTTGTTTATAAATTCTTATGGCTGCAATCGTACCATATTATTTGGTAAATCGTACCATATTTACGTACCGAATTTTAGGGACCTAGCGAATTGCGTACCCGTATTACGTACCCGTACCGAAGCGTACCGCGATCTAGGTGACTATGGGTAAAACATTGCCCACGTCACGTGATTTTCATATGTAAATGGATACTGTTAGTTAATTGCCCCATTTAACTAGTGTCCTTTTAAGCTAATTTATTTAGTCTTAAAACCGGAGTTAGTTACTAATTGTACTGTCTGTTCATTTCCGCAGGAGAAGAAGATAGGGAGGGAGACCTGAGTTTGGTTATATCTGCTTTGATTAGTGTCACCTGTAGTCATGAATAATGTTCAATGCTGGTAGGCTTTTCTGAAATATTGTTATCTTGTTTATTGCTTTCTCTCAGTATCAGTAAGTGAAGAAGCTTAAATTTGAATCTTTATCTTAGTTGGATTTGAACTTTACCATTAAATACAAGAAGTTGATTAGGCTGCCCAATGTCTAAAAGATCTCTCTAATAGTATTGGATTTTGTAAACCTTCAAGGAGAGGTTTTAGATTCGTATCCTGGCTTACTACCATAAACTCTCGAAGGCCATAACATAAGATGCGATTTACCTGATCCCGTAGCAGGGGGGTTGGTGGGGTGGGGTGGGTGGTCATAAATGGCTTTAGGTTAACAAGGAATTTTTTTTTTCTTTTTTTTTTACATTTCACAGTTGGTTTTCATTCATCTTCACTGAACTCTCTCTAATAATGCTCGTTGGGTTTTAGCTTCTGTTGTAGGTTATTTGTGTTTGTCTGCAAAATTTCTTGATGTCATATTCATATTTGATCTTGAGATTGGACTGTAGAAAGTTCTGTTCTGTTCACCAACTCCCCTGCAATCATTTGTTAAGTTGTTGACCTGGAAATTAATTTTTAGCTTCTGTTTTTAGGCTTTTCTTTTTGTGTGTTGATCTACATATTTTCTTCATCTCAGATTCATCGTGGAAAACGAGATTGGACTCTTGAAAATCATGATTTTGCAAAAACATTAAAAAATAGATTGAAACCGATTTAAGTTGGTCCTAAATAACCCTAAAATCTAAAAAAAATAAAAAATTAAATAATCATAACTATTGTCTATTGGCCGATAATAATGTTATCAAGTTTTTGTTTGTAATACGACATTGTTATTTTTATATCATATTTTTTAAATAGGCACCAGACCACACCGCACCACATGGAGCATATATCTTGTATGTGGTAATTGTGTGTGGTTCAGTCGACGTTTACATGACAATCACATGCCACACCACATGAAGTATATCTCATCCCTTATATGATATATAATCATCCCACTAACCGTCGTTACTATATGCTGACGTGGATTCCTTAAATAAATAGTTGGGATGATTGCCAACTAATAGACAATAGTTTGAGATTATTGCTGGTCAATAGACAATAGTTGAGATTATTTAAGTTCGTTTTTTTTCTTTAGTTTTCATGTCAACATATAGTAATAGCGGTATAAAGATAAGACTGTTGTATTACAAAAGAATTGATGTGATTATTGCCGGCCAATAGGCAATAGTTGAGATTATTTAAATCAATTTTTCCTTTAGGTAATCCTAACTTTTGATGGTTGACCAACAATAATCTCACCTTCAAAAATCACTTTTACTGGTCTCGACTTTAACCATATTTACTTATATTGGTTTCATCGTTAGAAAACTTAACACAATTAACTTTTGGCTGACGTGGCGGCTGATTTGTTATTTATTTATTTATTTTATTTAACCCCCTCTAATTACACATGGCAATCCATACCCATTCCGCCCCCCCCTAAATCTTTGATCCATTCGTTTTTCAATCCCAATCTTTAATCCACCATAACTTCTTAAATCTTGATGAACATTCAATCAGTAAGTTGTTATTGGTGTGCGTGTGGTGTATGTAAAAATATAGCAATACTGATGACGCCTTTTATACATAAGCTTTTAAATTTATAAACACGTTCACCATATTCACGGGCATGTGCACTCATCGTGGAGCAGTATAGTATGAGTAAGATTACAAGGTCATCCATGGATACAAGGGAAATTGAGTCTTTTTGAATAAAAAAGTCTTCAGAGATAACCTAACCAAGATATATTTTATACTTTGGAGGAGTAGATGGGTTAGTATGATAATATAGCTATAAAAGTAAAAGATAAAATGGGGTTGTAGCATATTCAGTCAGAGATAGTATTACTTGGGGTACTGGTCAATGGTGGTATTGATAAGATGTTAGTTACACCCTCCCTTAAGATTATTCCTAACTAGATGAGGATGATTGCTTTTCAGCCTGGAATCCTCTCCCACGTTTCCCTCATTTCCCTTAATGTCACACCCCGGAAACGGCGAAATGGAGGCGTGTGACTGATTTGGCATCATGGTCATGGTTATGAATAATTGACATCTAAGTGAACGTTTAGTTAAACCATTTGTCTTTCGAAAACATAAGTCTTACACGTATATTTAAATATTTTAAACAGTGGCAACGGAAAAAGTAGTAGTGGTGAATACAATTTTAAGTTTCAAAAGACAATGTCTTGAGATTTATAATCATAACAACCCTAAGGTGTAGTGTGACTAAATCTTCAAATGAAATGCATGAACACGCGACAAGCAGACCATGATATAAGACAAGCATGATCTATGAAGAAAGACATTGAACTTCATCCTTAATCACCTGAGAATTCAAGAATTTTTAAAATTCAACAGAATTGTTGGTGAGCTCAGAGGTTTTATGTCACATGAACATGTTGAAATAAGTTTGAATATTTGAATCAAGTTTGAATGTTTGAAACAAGTTCGGATGTTTGGTCTTCATGATATTATATAGTTAATGCTATGGTTGTAAAGATCAAGCCTGAACCTTGAGTTTAAAACTAACTGATTATCCACTCCTAGTGTCCTATCCCAAGTACACATAATGACCAGAATAACTAATGTACCCCTTCTATAACCGTGGAGTCAAGACTGGAGCGACCTGTGATGCCCACTCCCAGACTTGGCACCAGGAGGGGTCACGAATCGGATTTACTCATGAACACAAGGTATCAACAGAGATATTAAGCAGCGGAAATTTAAAACTTTTATTTATATAAGCCAAGTATTACAGTAAGTGAGATATTGTACATAACTACAACTAATTATAATAAGGAAATCTATAACTAAGCCAGCTTGCCAGAAATTCATCCTTGATATCTTTCCCGATTATCCCGTCTTCTAACGATCCGTGCCTTTACTTCTAAACGTCTTTGCAGAACCTAGCATACATACTTTTAAAAGTCAGCTTACATTGGTGAGTTCTACCGTTTAGTTCAAAACCGTTGAAGTATTTATGTGGTTTTCACAACATATTTATAAATCACATATATATCCTAACACGTATTCACCATGATAATATATTCTATTATCTTAACCATGACCCTAGGCTAAACTTCTAGGTCATTATATTTAACCAACTATTTTGGTTCTCCATGAAGAGTCCGCCCGCCACTGCACACTCCGTCCCATCTCGAAGGATAGTTATTACAACGGCCCAATGCAGCTCCGTTCGTACATGGTTCCCTAAGCCACCACTATGGGGAAGCAGCGTCTCCTCATTCTTCATCTCCTTCGAAAGGTTCGCCGGCCACTACAATCGTCATCCTATCTTGTTGTAAGATAGCTTTTGCTATGTCCGACTGCCGCTCCGTCCGTACACGGTTCCCTAAGCCACCACTATGGGGGAAGCAGCGACCCTTCGTCTTCAGTAGCAACACATGCTCTAACTCTAATAAGTCATATTAGCAATTCATGCTTCAACTCTATTAGGTTCTAGTAGCAACTCATGCTTTAACTCTATTAGGTCATTTTCTCATCTTAATGACTTAATTCTCTGATCATGCATACTACTTACCCCTAGTTATATAACCAGATGCTTTAGGTTTGTTATTAAACAGTGATAAGGCATTCATATACTGCAACAAATAGAGATTCCCCAATTTACCTAGGTGTATGTATACATGATGTACCAGCGGCGTATCCTCCACACTTTCGATATACCGGGTAACTTATATTACTATGTATATATATAGGATGTACCAGCGGCGTATCCACCACATATTAATACAAGCAAATGCACCATCTGTTCTTATATAAACATACATATTCACTAAACGTTTACTAACAAGTCCCTAGTCACTTGGCTACTTAATTTTTAAAGCAAGTATATACATATCACATTATAATCAACATAATTGCATAACACGTATAAGCAATTTATCATATAACACGTATATATCAAGTCACAATTATCTTTGAATATATGTTCACAAGTATTGTATGTATACTAGCCCGAAAATATTTAAAAACATTTAAAACATTTAAAAGTGGGCTTGTAGCAACTCACCTGATATCTTTAATCAGTTATTCAGACAGAATCTCCGTTATGGTCCATATTTAACCTAAGCGCGTATCGGATCGCATTAATGCAAAGTTATTATAAAAAATACCTACGATATATTTATATCTTATTATCCTAATAATACTTTTATTAGTGTGTATCTTTTTTAGGGTCAAAATGACCAAAATGCCCTTATAGGCATAATAACCTTTTTATTGATAATATGAAGACGTGCATTCCTATAAGTAAACGCCCACTCCGGGATCGCCCAGGGAGGTATGCCAGGTCCCAGTTGGAATTTATGCGACACCCTCGCTATGCCAGAAACCCCAGTGTACAGGCGCTTACCCTTCCGGTCCGCACGAACTTCTAAATATCCGATTAACTTGGTATATTTAATACTTTATTATTTATTCATTTTAAACTCATATACACTTATTATATATATAAACATGTTATGAGACCAAAAATCAAGTACCCATACCCTCCAAATTATTTTATATTAATTATCTATATTTAGAAACCCTAATTTCATGAATTTCTCGTTTTATTATCAAAACTCATTTTTATTTCAAACCAACTTAGGGTATTATTCATTATAATATTTTACAATATTTATAATATTTTAGAATATTGTTTAAAAATATAAAAGCTTAATTCAAAACTGTTGGCTCAATTTGGGCAGAACAACGTTACAAAAACCCTAATTTTGACCCGCTAACAAAACCATTACCAAACCTTTTCCAATTGTGAAATAAACTTAGGGCTTTCTTAAAATACATCATCTTATGATTACCTACAAAAATTTAGACCCTAATTCCCACCCGATCACCCGATTTAATCAAAACAAGCTCAAGAACCCTAATTTTAACACATTTTTAGAAACCATAATTAGAGATCGAATTAGCCAAAACTGAAAGAGGTTATTTTAGATCATACCAAATAATGGGTGACTGAAGAAATTCAGCTCTTGACTCCTCTCTGTTTGCTCGTATTGCTCCGACGAAGTTCTGGTGGGTTTTTTAAGGTTTTTGGATCATATTTCAGTGAACTGGTGAAGGATTTAGACGAATTGAAGCTGGTATTTATAGCCTAAGGTGAGGCCAGAGGTAACAACACGTGTGAGGGTGACTAAGGGTTCAGATTCGACGCGTTTCATGGCCAAACTTGAGCTGCAAGTCCGTAATCGTGGCCAAAACCGAACCAAAAACAATTTCTGCGACCTGTAGCTTGTCGCGTACCGCGAAGGAGGAAGGGGCAGGCGTCGCGATACGCGAGCCACTTTCAACTTTTGGCAGATTTGGCCCCTCTAACGTTTAATTACATTTTAACCCCCAGACTTCTACCGAATGTTATTTTATGCTATAAAACACTTAAGGGTATATTTCTAAAGGTTTCTAAGGTTCGGGATATGTATGATTATATACATATACATACGTATATATATATTTACATGAATTACACTTTTAGTCCATCGACTTCTATTTAATGCATATTTGCCCCTCAAACTTTACAATACTTATCATTATATGTTATGAATCATATTAGGATATATTTTTACTAATTTCTAGGCCTTAGAATACTTACAATAAATATAAATACGTATAATACTTATATATGTTTATATCTTTATAATAATTACGCTTTAAGCCCTTTTACTTTTCTATTAACTATTAACATACGTATTTACATGTATATATCCATCAAATGATTCATGTATGAACATGTTATTCATATAAACACATACTCATCTTATATTTTACTTTCTTTACCGTTTAACACATCCGTTAATGCACATTTTATCACATTGGCTATCAAATGCATATTTCTAACACATGCAACCTAGCCAATGCATAGTCTTATCATGTTTATCAATCAAGCTCACGTATTTATAATATAAACACGTATTTACTATATATATCATGTATCTATGAATTTTAGGATGTTACACGACCAAGTCAGGGCAGGGTTGTCAACCCAAATAGATCTATTCACAAGCTATCGTTTCGAATGAACTAATTGAATTTAATTAATAGTAGGAATTTAGGCATATAACATGAATCAACATGAATACACAGATTGGGATAGTATGAAATGAACATGCAATCAGTACGTGTTATAGCTATCAATAATATCAGACAAAAATGAATTTAAATTGGCATCCATTGAATTCTCCCCCATAGTTTAGAAAACAGAAAAGTAAAAGGGGCCGTGAAAACTCACTTGATATGAAGATGGACTGACAGATATGAACTGAACGTAGCCTAGCAAGCGTCTACAATATAATATTAAGACATCTTAGGGTTTGGCCAAATTGGGTTTAGTGAATACGTCACCTAATGTTCGAAGTTAAGTCTTGACAGAAATTACCTGATGATATTGATGGAAATCTTGAATTATTATTTGTTGGCAAACAAATAATATAAAGTTATGAAAATAATTATTTATTTGAATAAATAAATAATATTTAGTTTTTCGCGTATATAAAATATTATATCGAATAATATATTTATTTTCATGAAATGACACAAAAGTATAAATATTTATTGTTATCAAATATTTATAAGGTTTTGAACCTCCAAAAATAATAAATAAACTCTTTGATTTATTAAGGTTCGAACGCGTGTTTTCTACCGCGCGTCAATACACGGTATTAGTCACGTTTTTATTAAAATAATTTGACACATAAAAATATATTTATTTTTATGAAATAATGATTTCAAAATATAGGAAGTTATATTTTGTAAAATTTGAATGTTGGTTTGTCCGGTTGTAAGCCGGTTTAACCGTTATGACTCGTTTTATGATGTCTTGAGTTTCCTAAACACTTAGGAAATGTATATGGACCTGTTTTGATGTGGTTTATGATTTTAAATTACCAAGTGTGCCGGTAGGAGTTTAACTTGTTAAAATCAGTGTTTTTAAGTTACCGAAATTCATAGTTTTTGTCCGGTTTGTTTCCAAAACATTATTTTCCATTTTTGAACTTCATGGAACATTTTAAACATAAAAACAATCACACTTTAGGTTCTGGACCAGAACCATATTGTGTCCGAATTTTTATATTAAATAGTTTAGAAAACTTGTATTTCGGGTCTCAGATGTCCCGTTTTTAATCGTATAACGTGTGGGCTTAATTGCGACTTTTTGAAAACTTGTTGGTAATTTATAAACACACATTTTTAGAGTCTCAAACACTTCATAAGGTCTGTCATGGTTCTTTTTGCTAAAAATCCATATTTTATGATTTTTAAGTCATAAAAATTATTAAATGAATTATATCTTTTATGTTTAGCTTTCTTTTAACAAAATAGCATTTTATTTTCCATAAAATAGCCATTATTATTTATGTTAGTTAAAAATACTAAACAAGATAACGAGTCATGGATTTTTATATGGACTTTTAGAATACATTTTATGACGCACATTTATAATGTCATATTTTCCATAAACATACTTATATTATGAATATGTACATCCATTTTGTTCTTGTTACTAAAATACACTTATGCATTTTATTAAAGACATAAAATCAAGAAGGTATACATACACTAATATTTAGGGGTTTTAAATCCAAAAATGATTTTGAGCATGTTTTTGTTACATAATATTATTTATGTCATAACATTAATAAATCATCCATTAGACTTGAAAAAATAATATGAATGTCCCAAAAATATTTTCATCAAAGTAAGCATATAATTACTAAAAATATGGTTTGTTAGTTAATCATCAACCAATAACATCAAGAAGTGATAGATTGAAAGAGATGACATGATCATGAATAGGAAAACACATGACTAGAATGGAAGATATTGATGATCATAAAGAAAAATAATGAGGAATGATGATAGGTTAGAAGTTACTTTGAATCTAGATGAAGATTAGAAGTGATTAGAGACTTGAATGAGTTTAGATGATGATGAAATAATGGTGGATGGTGGCGGTTTAAGTGTAAACCGTAAGGTAGGAGGAAGGAGTGAGGAAGTGGTTGTTTGATATTCTTTGGAGAATGACTAAGTGTTGGAATATAAGGAGTATATGAGATGGTTCATGAGGGGTGTTTGGTTTGGTTTGAGGTGAAACTGAAGGGTGTTCGGTTTGCTTGTTTGGTCCGAATAAAAGAAGAAGAAGAAAGGTAAGATTTTGAACACTTGGTCCACACTTCTTGAATTTGGCTAGAATCTTGAACAAATGGTGGTGGTTTGGGTGTTCTAAAACCGGTCAAAGGAAGGGAGAAATGAGAAAAGTTATGACATGTTTAAGGAGTTAAACTCATTTCTCATTTACCCTACTTGTACCACCATTAGACATTCTTGTCTAATATCTAAGAGACATGTTGGTTGGTTACTACCATTACCCATTGGACTATGTTTTTGCCATGTACTAGGGGGGACACATATGTTCCATATCTTTCATACATGTACGGGGATCTAGGTAGCAATGTAGGTGTAGAGTTAGTTGTACTAAGCAATTAGCCATGTGATATTTGTAGCAAGATTCCAATGGGGTTGGTTTGGTTGGAGAAATTCGGTTGAAACCGAATAGGGCAAAGGGAAAGGAAAATCCGGGAAAAGAAAAGAGAAGAGAAAGGGAGCCGGGGGCTCGAACTCGCGACTAAAAGAAAAAAAAGGAAGAAGAAGATGGGCCGTATCGGGCCAAAGAAAGAGAGAAGGGACTCGGGCCGGGCTGGGCCGAACTAGGCCGAAAAAAGAAAGGAACGGGCCGAGAATTCGGTTGGGCCAAAGAAATGAGTCGATAGGATGGGCCGGAACGGGAGAAAAGAAGAGAAGAAATGGGCCGAATGGGCCTATTGGGCCGAATCAGGGCTTTGGGTCGGGTCGGAATGGACGCGGGTCTTATCATTGGATCGAGTTGAATAAGTTTGGGCCTTGGTTGGGTTAAAAATTTTAACCGGGCCGGTTGGGGCCTATTGGGCCGTAACCCACTAAACTGGGCCGATAAACCCATGTTGGGCCGAACGGGTTGAACCGGGTTGATCCAATTTGTCAATACGGATATTTGTTCGGGTTGGAATGACAAAGGGATTTGAAAACAAATTCGTTAGAATTTTAAACGGATACGGACAGATATGTATATAATGAATATTGTTTAAACGAATGAAAATGAATTTGTCACGCGTCTTGATGTTATAATGATTCGTAAATGTCACTTTGATGTTTTTAGATTAATTGAAATAAGTTTTGTTCGACACAAGCGTTAATATTTCGAACTTTGACATTTTAAATCTAAACGAACGTTTAGATTGTTTTGATGAAAAAGAAATAATGTTTGAACGAATTTGAGATAAGTTTAACGAATGTAAACTTTTGGTTTGTTTGAATGTAAACTTTTGGTTTGTTTGAGTGAATTTTGTCTTTTGAATAAACGATATGTTTTGTATATGTCACGTCGTAACGATACATTTGAAAATAATATAAAATGAATATTTTATATTTCTTATTATTAAAATTCCACAAACAATTTTATGAAATTTCATGTTAATAAGATTCTAGTTTGAATAAACTTAGAACTTTGTGGTTGATTTCCGATACGGGTACGGGTTGTCAAGTCTAGTTTACCTATGTTTGCACGCAAGTTCGCCTTTTGAATAAATTAAGCTTAATGCACGTAATTAAACAGATAATTGCACGTATATATAGTATTAATGTTAACCTAGAATTTACGGGTTGTCACATACTCCCCCAGTTAAAGAAATTTCGTCCCGAAATTTAGTCTTGAACACCGGAGTTAGCAGCATTGGTAAAGAGTTGCGGGTACTCTAGACGCATCTGGTCTAGCGTTCCCATGTAAAATTTTGACTCACGTCAAGAATTTCAACGGTCCTTTACGACGGGAATGCGATTCCATTTTCAATCATCGGATCACGCGATCCTTGATTGCCTTGAGTATACGAATGAAGTGGAGGTGATAGGCCATCAACAATAGTTCTTTATGAAGATGAGAGTTAGTCATTCAGATGCATGGGATTCTGAATTAGAAGTTCTAGGCTAGGCATAATCACTCACGCAATATGTTCCACCAAGATTTTCATGCAGTTCAGATTACAATTATGTGTGCACCCACAATTGTGATTTGCCTTGCATGATCAACCTAGGTTTCACCCATTCTGAGTTTTCAGCTCTTGTCAGAACATGGAATGTGTCGGGGACACTGTGAAGCTCATGAGATAGTTTAGGCCGATTAGCTATCGGTCAGATTCTTACTAGGATCTCGAAAGTTCCAATACTCATTAGTGACAGAAGTGCGGCTTTGCTTCAATCAGTTGACCTCGCGGTCACAAATTCAGCGGGAGCTTCAATGAAATAAAGTCGATCGTCAATCTCGATCTCGTCGAGAGGAATAACAATAGACTCATCGGATAGACACTTCTTCAAGTTGCATATATGAAAGACATTATGAACATCGCTGAGTTCAGGTGGCAGCTGAAGGCGGTATGCTACTGGTCTAATCCGTTCGTGGATCCCAAAGGGACCAATGTAGCGGGGGTTTGACTTGTCTTGTTTTCTGAAACGAATTACACCTTTCCATGGGGATACCTTTAACATGACACAATTACCAACTTGGAATTCTAACGGCTTCTGACGGTTGTCGGCATAGTTCTTCTATCGGTTACATGCAGCTTTCAAGCGGTCTTGAATCTGGAAGATATTCTCAATAGTTTCATGCACTAGCTCGGGACCAGTTAGTTGGTTGTCACCAACTTCAGTCCAGTAAAAGGGCGAGCGGCAATTTCTTTCATGGGGGGATTCGAAAGGTGCTGCTAGAATGTATAAGTGATAACTATTGTTGTATGAAAATTCGAAAAGAGGTAGAGGGTCGTCTTAACCATTACCGAAGTCGATCACACAAGCACGGAGCATGTCCTCCAATGTGTTGGATGGTTAAACTAAGTGATCGGACACGAAGGGGTTTCCCTTGATCTTTTCTGCTTAAGGTATCTGCGAATACATTAGCCTTTCCAGGATGGTAACGAATTTTGTAATCGTAATCATTTAGAAGTTCTACCCAGCGTCGTTGATTCATGTTTAGCTCTTTTTTTGGTTGAAGATGTGTTGGAGACTTTTATGATCAGTGTATATGATACACATTGTCACGTAAAGATAGTGCCTCCAAATCTTTGGAGCGAAAACAGCGGCTCCGAGTTTAAGATCACAAGTCGAGTAATCCTTCTAATGAATTTATAGCTGTCGGGAAGCATAGGCAATGACTTTCCCTTTCCACATAAGCACAATCCTAGACTCTAGTGGGACTCACCGTAGTATACCACGAAGTCATTGGTTCCTTCTGGTAAGGACATGATGGGTGCATTACACAACCTTTGCTTTAACGGTTAAAATGCAGTCTTAGCTTTAGAATCCCAAACAACTTCTTGTCCTTTTTGGGTAAGGGCAATCAGTGGTTGAGTAGTCTTGGAGAAGTTTTCAATAAATCTTCGATAATAATCAACGAGACCTAGAAATTGACGGATTTCAGAAGGGGTTGAAGGTGCTTTTCAATCTTGGATTGCTTCGATCTTGGACAGGTGCACGTGTATGCCTTTCGTTTGCCACGTGACCTAAGAAATGCACTTTGCGAAGCCAAAATTCGCATTTTGAGAATTTCGCGTGCAATTTCTCTTTCTTAAGTAACTCCAGAACGAGTCTTAAGTGTTGTTCGTGTTCCTCTTTACTACGTGAGTAGATTAAGACATCATCGATGAGCACAATATCAAACTTGTCCAAGTATGGCTTACACACGTGATTCATTAAGTCCATGAATGCGGCTGGTGTGTTGGTCAAGCTAAAGGGCTTAACTAGCAATTCATACGAGTTCCGAAAGCAGTTTTCGTAATGTCTTCCTCACGAACTTTTAACTGATGATAACCAGACCGTAGATCGATCTTAGTGTAACAACCAGACCCTTTCAGTGGGTCGAATAGGTCATCGGTCCTTGGGAACGAGTAGCGGTTCTACACAGTTAACTTGTTCAGCTCACGATTATTCAATGCACATGCGAAAAGATTCATCTTTCTTTTTGACAAAAGAACAGGAGCACCCCAGAGGAATGATTGGGTCGAATGACTCCTTTGTCCAATAATTCGGGTAATTGATTGGACAAATTTTGCATTTCGGAAGGAGCAAGACGATAGGGGGAACGAACTACAGGTGCAGCTCCTAGTATGAGATCAATATGAAATTCTACTTGCCTAGGCGGTGGCAGTCCGGGCAAGTCCTCGGGGAAATATGTTCAGAAACTTACAAACGATTGGGATATCGTTTCGTGACTTCTCTATCGAATCTATTTTCGCGACATGTGCCAAAATGGCGTGACATACTTTACGAAGATACTTTCTAGCTCCTCTAACTTGGCTCCACTCTTTTCACCTTGGATGACTAGAGTTTCACCATTCATTAATGGCATTTTGACTTGCTTTTGGTGACAGAGAATCTCTGCGCGATTCTCTGATAATCAATCCATGCCGATAATGATGTCGACACTTCCAAGTTTTACAAGCCGCAAGTCAATGTTGAACAATTGATTCAGAAAGACGTAAGGGACAATCATGGTTGACTTTATCTGTTTCAATCTAACTACAATCTGCCAGTTCTACGGAGTATTTAGTGCCTAACGTTCTTGGAGTGATTTTAAGTAAAGGACTAAAATCAGTAGACACAAGGCTTTACAAGCTTGGGGCCTTCTCAGAATGCTTTTCAGAATGTTTATTGCCATGATGACCTCTCTTTCGTTTACGGTCAGATTTCTTATTAGATGAAGTAGGAGGGGAACAAGCATCAACGGGTTTTGATTTGGAAGCCTTCCTGGCAAAAGATGAGCCTTGACGTACAACTTGATATGTCAAACTGTGTGCCAAGCGAACGACGCTTTGCAGTGTGGTTGGATTGGAAGACATCTTATTCCCTTGAATATTGGGTGATAGACCCCAATCATGAAGCTTTATTTTTCTTGTACAACGGTGTCACCATTGCAGAACAGATGTGGGCGAGTTCATGAAAACGCTTGGTATAGCAGCAACGTTAGATTCGTTTATCGCTAATCCTCAGAACTCGGCTTCTAGCCTTTGGAGTTTCTCGCATGGGCAATACTCGTCTCTTAATAGTTGCTTCATCTCATCCTATGGCATAGCATAAGCCAGATCAGTTCTAATTGACTTCGCAGGGAAATTCCACCATGTGAGAGTACCGTCGATGACGTGTAAGCAACAAACTTGATCTTGAAGTGAACAGGGTAATTGCTAATACGAAAAATAGATTTGGTCTTTTCAAACCAGTGGATAATGTCACACCCCAACCGACGGCGGAAACGTCGAGGCATGATTAGATTGCCCATAAGCTCATGACAACTAATTTAGTGATAATAGTTGATAAATAATGAATTACATTGATAGCATTGAAAATAAAACTGTCACACCCCCAAAATACCACTAACGGAGTTTATACCGTTAAGGGGCGCGACTAGACCAGGATCCACAACCATAGTTACAAATACTAAACGAATCAGGGTTAGTTCAAACACAAGATAGAAATCAAAATCTTAAATTACATACGCAGCGGAAAATTAATTGTCTTTAGCACTAACCACGTGCCTTACATAAACGTTGTTTTAAATTCCCGAAATAGTTCAATTAAAATAGAGGTCTTCACGTGCCATGCCAACCCGCTCCGGATACTCCTTAGCGATCTGCAAAAGTTTAAACCACGCAAGTGTCAACCTAACGGTTGGTGAGTTCACAGTGGGCTTGTCATGCATTGGCCCAGTCTCATAATCATAGTTCGTATCAAAATGTACTTACAAAATATTCATTTGTGAAAAGCAATGCTCGTATTTAATTCTCAGTTTATAAATGGTTTGTCCGTGACCACGTCATCGGGTATGTACTAGTTCCGTAAAGTTAAAGGACTCAACCGATATCGCGGGTAGCTAATCCGTTGTTCCATGCTCTAAGGAAGTTTGTACCAAAGCTGACTTATTTTGTGGGGGCCGAGCCATCCCGTACGGTGCGGACCAAGTCATCGCGGTTTCTGCCTCCCCCGTGTCCTCTCGGGACCACGGTCAAATAGGCTGATATTGTTCCTCCGTGCACTTCCCGTGCCACGGGGCGGAGTTTGTCAAACTCCAGTAGATCTACCCAACATCCCCTCGCTTTACAATTAATGGCACAATTTTAGTTGAGGACTTTTAAGTTATAAGGCATCCTTAGAAAACATGTGATATCATATGGTTTAGACTTTAACCTACACTAGCCATATTAAAACGTTTTCAGTTTTGTTTCAAAAAGCAGTTTGATCAGAGTTCACAAGTGTTCCCATAAAACACTTAAGTTCATCAAGTGGGTGCCGAGCATCCCGGGTTCTCATGTTTATCAGTGAGGTGCCTAGCACTCTCGAGTTTATCAGCATTGTTTTCGTTAAGTTATTCTGTGTGGCCCATCGGACTCACGGTAAGCGGGTTAGTGACACTCACCTTTGGTTGCACTGCTACACTTCAAGTAATCCGAATATTGTTGTTTAACGAAGACCTAGAACACGTTTAGGTCTTAAGTATTAGTTTCGTGTCTAATCTTTACTTAACGTCACTATGGCCCATAACATAGCACGTTGCAACTATGACTCGACATACCGACACACGACACCAATGGTTGATCATAGATAAGGGTTCTTATAAATCAGAAATCAAACATGTTTCATCATGGCAAAATCATGTAAGTCATGGCATAACACTTAAGCAAATTTCACAAGTTTGGTTTTTAGGTCAAGCCTCAGTTTCGCTAGCCTAGTTTCGCTAGGCAGTTTCGCTAGGTGCACGGGCAGCACTTTCGCTAGGCAATGCCCGGTAACACAGTTTCGCTAGGCTAGTTTCGCCCGAAACTGCTGACGCAGTTTCGCTAGCCTAGTTTCGCAGGGAAACTGGTTTGAACTTTCGTTCAGGTATTTCGCTCGATAGTTTCGCTCGAGCTGGTCTGGTCAGGTTCCCGGCGACACTATAGTTTCGCTGGTCAGTGTCGCTGGAAGGAGATATAATTTCGCTACTTAGTTTCGCCCAGAGAACACACAGTTTCGCTGGTCGCGAAAAACATACGGATTTGCCTAAAATCAACCTAACAGCTTCTGATCATACATGCAATTCATTATCTAGCATCCATAGGCATTTACCAACATAAATCAAGCAACTTTAACACGTTTAACATGCATTTTGTCATCAAATCTCTAAAATAGGTTCAAAACCCTAAAATGAACTAATTTGCACAAATCTCTAATATGGATGGATTTCACACGTAAAGTTATCAACTTTATTACAGATCTAGCATCCTAAAGCATATATACAGAAGATCAAGCAATATCGTGAAGGTTTGGTCATGCTTTTTAAGAAAAAACACATATAAAACACATAATGGAGGTTTTTGGGACTCACGGTTCGATCTCCTAGCTTGGTAGATGATGGTTTGAGGCTGAGATCTCGACAACTTGGTGTGAACCTCGACTGACCAGAATCTCCAGGAGAAAAGAGTGTGTGTGTGTTTGTTGTGATATGAGGCAAATGAGGCTACTAGGGTTTATTAAGTTTATTTATATCAGGGGCTAGTTTCGCTGGCAGTTTCGCTGGCTGGCGAAACTGGCTCTGATCTCGGACACATTGATCAGTCTAGCCTGCTACCGGGCGAATCTGTAATTTCGCTCGGTAGTTTCGCTGACTACCAAATTTAGGCAATTTTCACATAATCAAGTATTTACAATTAATCATGCTATTCACAATAATAAGTCATGTATTTAAATCACATTGCACATAAAGACAATCAATGATGAACACATAACACATATGGACGGTTCGGTGATCAACCAAAGGTCGTGGACGTATTCGGCCTAGTTATGCATTAGCTACTTATAACGTAACTAACGGGTTTGTCTAACGGAAGTTAACCTTGAAATTCTCGGGTGTCACATCATTCCCCTGAAATTGGAATTTTCGTCCCGAAAATTATTCTTGTGTCGTAGCGTTCGCAGCATCAGCTGTCGTCGTTGCTATCGTCGCTGGGGAAAGAAAGCAAAAAGTTTTAGGGTTGTCACATCCTCCTCCCGTTAAGGAATTTTGGTCCCCAAAATTAAATCATACCATGAGTTTCCGTGGACGTTTGCTCGAACAGGTGAGGATACTTTTTCTTCATCTGATCCTCACGTTCCCAAGTATATTCAGGTCCACGTCTTGAGTTCCATCGCACCTTGACGATCGGAATCTTGCTACGTTTGAGGGCTTTCTCCTCGCGTCCCATGATTTCTACCGGTTGCTCGATGAATCTCAAATGTTCGTCAATTTCCAATTCCTCCAGAGGAATTATTTCGATGTCTTCAGCCAGACACTTCTTTAGATTGGAAACGTGAAACACGTTGTGAACTCCATCGAGTTCAGCAGGGAGTTGCAATCGATAGGCCACCGGGCCTACTTCCCCAATAATTTCAAACGGACCGATGTAGCGAGGATTTAACTTTCCACGCTTCCCGAAGCGTATCACTCCCTTCCAAGGAGATACCTTCAACAATACTTTGTCACCCACCTCAAACTTTAGAGGTTTTCGGCGTTTGTCGGCATAACTCTTTTGTCGATCACGTGCTGCAGCTAGCCGTTGCCTAATTTGAATAATCCGTTCGGTCATATCATGGATAACTTCCGGTCCAGTGAGCCCTTTCTCACCTGTTTCAGCCCAACACACGGGCGATCTACATTTTCTGCCGTAAAGTGCTTCAAAAGGTGCAGCACCTATACTTGAATGATAACTATTGTTGTAAGAGAACTCCACCAGTGGAAGGTGAGTCTCCCAATCTTTCCCAAAATCCAGAACACAAGCTCGGAGCATATCTTCTAAGGTTTGAATCGTTCGTTCCGTCTGACCGTCAGTCTGCGGGTGATAAGCTGTGCTCATGTCTAGTCGGGTTCCCAATGCTTCCTGCATTGATTGCCATAACCGGGAAGTGAATCGAGGATCTCGATCAGAAATGATAGTCTTAGGCACACCGTGAAGCTTCACAATTTTGTCGATGTACAGTTTTGTCAATTTATCCATATTATCACTTTCCTTCATCGGAATGAAATGTGCAGATTTGGTTAACCGATCGATGACAACCCAAATCGCATCCGGTTGATTTGATCGATGAGGTAATCCCGTTACAAAATCCATGGAGATGTCCTCCCATTTCCATTCTGGGATCTTTGGTTGTTGTAGTAAACCAGAAGGCTTTTGGTATTCAATCTTGACCCTTGAACATGTTAAACACTTAGCCACATACCGAGCAATGTCGGCTTTCATATTCGGCCACCAATAAAGATTTTTCAAGTCCTGATACATTTTATCCGATCCAGGGTGCACCGAGTATCTTGATTTGTGAGCCTCGTCCATCACGAGCTCACGGAGATTTCCAAACATTGGAACCCAGATTCTGTCATTATAATACGTGAGTCCATCGGACTTAACTTCAGAATGGCCATCTACACCACGCAGTGCTTCAGCTGCGAAGTTTTCGGCTTTCAAAGCTTCTCGTTGGCAGTCACGGATTCGATCCGGTAATCCTGAATGTATTGTAAGTTGAAGCGCTCGTACCCGACGAGGCTTTTCGTACTCTTTTCTGCTTAGGGCATCAGCCACAACGTTGGCTTTTCCAGGATGATACTTAATGGCCAAGTCATAATCATTTAGTAACTCGACCCACCGTCGTTGTCGCATGTTGAGGTCTTTCTGATCAAAGATGTGCTGCAGACTTTTATGATCGGTGAATATCGTGCACTTTGTTCCGTATAGGTAATGTCTCCAAATCTTGAGTGCATGAACAACGGCTCCCATTTCCAAATCATGCGTTGTATAGTTCTTTTCTGTATCCTTTAGTTGCCTGGACCCATAGGCAATCACTTTATCTCGTTGCATCAACACGCAACCGAGTCCTTGAATCGATGCATCGCAGTAAACCACAAAGTCGTCTATTCCATCGGGTAACGCAAGAATTGGAGCCGAACATAACATATCTTTAAGCGTTTGGAACGCGCGCTCTTCTTTTTCTCCCCATCTGTATTGCACTCCTTTGTGCGTTAAGGCCGTTAAGGGTTGAGCCAATTGAGAGAAACCCTTGATAAACCTTCGATAATATCCGGCAAGTCCTAAAAATTGTCGGATTTCTGTTGGCGCTCTTGGGGTAGACCAGTTCTTTATTGCTTCCACTTTGGCTGGATCGACATGAATTCCTTCCTCATTAACAATGTGTCCAAGAAACTGGACTTCGCGGATCCAAAAGTCACACTTTGAAAACTTGGCGTAGAGCTGTTCCTTGCGAAGCAATTCCAAAATAAGACGCAGATGTTCCTCGTGTTCTTCCTTGGTCTTAGAGTAGATCAAAATGTCGTCGATGAAGACTATCACAAACTTATCGAGGTACGGCTTGCACACACGATTCATCAAATCCATAAACACAGCCGGTGCATTGGTTAGCCCAAACGGCATAACCAGGAACTCGTAGTGACCATACCGAGTCCTGAAAGCAGTCTTAGGAACATCCTCTTCACGAACACGAAGTTGGTGATATCCAGACCGTAGATCAATCTTTGAAAAGTAGCTTGAACCCTGTAGTTGATCGAAGAGATCGTCGATTCGAGGAAGTGGATACCGATTCTTGATCGTAACTTTGTTAAGCTCTCGGTAGTCAATGCACATGCTCTGATACCAATCTGTCACACCCCCAAAATACCACTAACGGAGTTTATACCGTTAAGGGGCGCGACTAGACCAGGATCCACAACCATAGTTACAAATACTAAACGAATCAGGGTTAGTTCAAACACAAGATAGAAATCAAAATCTTAAATTACATACGCAGCGGAAAATTAATTGTCTTTAGCACTAACCACGTGCCTTACATAAACGTTGTTTTAAATTCCCGAAATAGTTCAATTAAAATAGAGGTCTTCACGTGCCATGCCAACCCGCTCCGGATACTCCTTAGCGATCTGCAAAAGTTTAAACCACGCAAGTGTCAACCTAACGGTTGGTGAGTTCACAGTGGGCTTGTCATGCATTGGCCCAGTCTCATAATCATAGTTCGTATCAAAATGTACTTACAAAATATTCATTTGTGAAAAGCAATGCTCGTATTTAATTCTCAGTTTATAAATGGTTTGTCCGTGACCACGTCATCGGGTATGTACTAGTTCCGTAAAGTTAAAGGACTCAACCGATATCGCGGGTAGCTAATCCGTTGTTCCATGCTCTAAGGAAGTTTGTACCAAAGCTGACTTATTTTGTGGGGGCCGAGCCATCCCGTACGGTGCGGACCAAGTCATCGCGGTTTCTGCCTCCCCCGTGTCCTCTCGGGACCACGGTCAAATAGGCTGATATTGTTCCTCCGTGCACTTCCCGTGCCACGGGGCGGAGTTTGTCAAACTCCAGTAGATCTACCCAACATCCCCTCGCTTTACAATTAATGGCACAATTTTAGTTGAGGACTTTTAAGTTATAAGGCATCCTTAGAAAACATGTGATATCATATGGTTTAGACTTTAACCTACACTAGCCATATTAAAACGTTTTCAGTTTTGTTTCAAAAAGCAGTTTGATCAGAGTTCACAAGTGTTCCCATAAAACACTTCAGTTCATCAAGTGGGTGCCGAGCATCCCGGGTTCTCATGTTTATCAGTGAGGTGCCTAGCACTCTCGAGTTTATCAGCATTGTTTTCGTTAAGTTATTCTGTGTGGCCCATCGGACTCACGGTAAGCGGGTTAGTGACACTCACCTTTGGTTGCACTGCTACACTTCAAGTAATCCGAATATTGTTGTTTAACGAAGACCTAGAACACGTTTAGGTCTTAAGTATTAGTTTCGTGTCTAATCTTTACTTAACGTCACTATGGCCCATAACATAGCACGTTGCAACTATGACTCGACATACCGACACACGACACCAATGGTTGATCATAGATAAGGGTTCTTATAAATCAGAAATCAAACATGTTTCATCATGGCAAAATCATGTAAGTCATGGCATAACACTTAAGCAAATTTCACAAGTTTGGTTTTTAGGTCAAGCCTCAGTTTCGCTAGCCTAGTTTCGCTAGGCAGTTTCGCTAGGTGCACGGGCAGCACTTTCGCTAGGCAATGCCCGGTAACACAGTTTCGCTAGGCTAGTTTCGCCCGAAACTGCTGACGCAGTTTCGCTAGCCTAGTTTCGCAGGGAAACTGGTTTGAACTTTCGTTCAGGTATTTCGCTCGATAGTTTCGCTCGAGCTGGTCTGGTCAGGTTCCCGGCGACACTATAGTTTCGCTGGTCAGTGTCGCTGGAAGGAGATATAATTTCGCTACTTAGTTTCGCCCAGAGAACACACAGTTTCGCTGGTCGCGAAAAACATACGGATTTGCCTAAAATCAACCTAACAGCTTCTGATCATACATGCAATTCATTATCTAGCATCCATAGGCATTTACCAACATAAATCAAGCAACTTTAACACGTTTAACATGCATTTTGTCATCAAATCTCTAAAATAGGTTCAAAACCCTAAAATGAACTAATTTGCACAAATCTCTAATATGGATGGATTTCACACGTAAAGTTATCAACTTTATTACAGATCTAGCATCCTAAAGCATATATACAGAAGATCAAGCAATATCGTGAAGGTTTGGTCATGCTTTTTAAGAAAAAACACATATAAAACACATAATGGAGGTTTTTGGGACTCACGGTTCGATCTCCTAGCTTGGTAGATGATGGTTTGAGGCTGAGATCTCGACAACTTGGTGTGAACCTCGACTGACCAGAATCTCCAGGAGAAAAGAGTGTGTGTGTGTTTGTTGTGATATGAGGCAAATGAGGCTACTAGGGTTTATTAAGTTTATTTATATCAGGGGCTAGTTTCGCTGGCAGTTTCGCTGGCTGGCGAAACTGGCTCTGATCTCGGACACATTGATCAGTCTAGCCTGCTACCGGGCGAATCTGTAATTTCGCTCGGTAGTTTCGCTGACTACCAAATTTAGGCAATTTTCACATAATCAAGTATTTACAATTAATCATGCTATTCACAATAATAAGTCATGTATTTAAATCACATTGCACATAAAGACAATCAATGATGAACACATAACACATATGGACGGTTCGGTGATCAACCAAAGGTCGTGGACGTATTCGGCCTAGTTATGCATTAGCTACTTATAACGTAACTAACGGGTTTGTCTAACGGAAGTTAACCTTGAAATTCTCGGGTGTCACAAAAACAATACACCACATATTGATAACACGTACGATTTCTTTATTAAACTAGGTCCAAAAGCCCTATGTGATAGCATCTTGAAACATCAACATCATAGCCTGCAACATATATAAAATAAAGGGGGTCAACTGTAAATAGTTGGCGAGAAACCACAAGTTTGATACATAACATATATTTGAAAAACATGCGTTACGTGTCATACAATAGAATAGGTGAAATATAACGTGCTAGAAGATATTGATAACATAAAAGACTAGGCATAACCAAAATTGCTGGTAAAAAAGGACAACATGAAAGACTAGGCATAAACAAACCTCAATGACATATGATAGATTCCCTAACCCGCAGGTTAGATTATATGAAATAATGAAATAGGCTCCAAACACCCAACGCCGAACCGGTTAAGTTGAGTGGGTTGTCAACCGATAGATCTACCTTTGTTACCCCAGGCCTTACGTTAATGTTTATGCCAAATGAAAGACATGACAGACATGACAACCAAGACATACTTAACATCCAAATGAAAACATGAGAACCTTTGATAAACATGAAAGCCTTTGAAAATCACATATTGACAAATCATGCTAGAAGTCACATAACACATAAATTCACACATAGATCACATACGCATGGTAAATGGTTAACATGAAAGACAACACTTTGAAATAGGATACATGTTGCAACCCCAAAAATAAGAAAATGAGAAAAGGGGCAAGGATTACTCACTTGGATTGGAAGTTAAGTCCACGAAACGAACAGTGAAAGTGAAAGGATTAGTCCCAAAGATTCATCCTAAAAGAATAGAAGGGGACAACATGAATAATGGAATATGGGATTCTAAGCTCTTATGCATTTGGGGGATGAGTTTTAATGTTATAAGTTGAAGTTTGAAAAAAATGTTAATTTTTAAGAGTAACAATACCTTAAGCGTTACTAGACATGCTTTGGCCTAATAGGTTATGACATTCTCATCGGGGCATCCCAGGTAAGTATCCAGGTCCGACTATGGGATTTATGCGAACACTTATCCTTTTGACAGAGACCCCAACTACCGGTGTTTTCACCCTTCCAGGTACTACATGTCATTCGTGTCTCAAGTACCATCACTAAATATGTAGTTAAACAGAGATCGATTTCTAAGCTATTTGAAATTCTTAAAAATGAGTTTATGTTCAAAACCTGAATTGCATATTAGAATGATTAAGAATTAGTTTAATTGTTGATTTGTGAAAAACAAGCCTTAATCCCCAATCTAATGATGCATAAAAATGTTGACTTTTGGATTAGAAGAATATAGATGAAATTGGACATGATAGTGTAGACTCGTCGGGCCTAACGAGCCTCTACAAGGGCTACAGTAAGCCTAAATCGACCTAAGCAAGGCAACACGTCCTAATGAAGTGCCTTTGCAAAGCTAGGCCGTCCAAAGGAAAAGCCTTAACAATGCTAGGCGTACTAAGAACGAGCCTTAGCAAGGCTACCTAAACGAGCCTAAAGCACCTAACTAAGAACCTAAACTAAACTAATTAAACTAATAAAGCGATAAATAAGCAAATAACGAAAGGAAAGAAAGAAAGGAAACAAAGAAAGAAAAAGAAGAAGAATTACCTCAAAGAAGCTTTTCAAACGAGACGATCTTGAAGGGCAGCACCTCCTCGCTAAGAGCATAAAAAAACTACTGAACACGACACCCGAAGGGGTATTGTATTTGTGGAACCACCAAAATTTGGTTATTCCACTGTGGAACCACCAAAATTTGGTTATTCCACTTGTTTATACTCAAACTAGGAGTTGAAAACTACAAGGGACCTAAAAGAGGTATTTATACGTGTATAAGGAATGAAAATTTCGCTGGTGGGTGTAAAACCATGGAGCGACGGATCGATTGCTAATCAAGTGATAACGAGATGAAACGAGATCAAAAGTAAATACAAATGAGATTTGTATTGACGAAACCTTGAGAGCATACACACAGAAACACACACACAGAAATGTAGAATATGACTTGAAGTTCTCTATCCGTGCTCATGCTCTCAACACAAACTACCTATTTATAGGCAGCAGCTAACAAGCCAGCGTACCACATTGGTACGACGTACCAACTGGTCCGGCGGACCATGAGGTACGCCCAGTTGCCTAACAAGACTCACACAGTTGCTCTCATTACATAGATACAATACACGAGACACATCGTGGCATAGGAATATGCTCTAACAAACTCCCCCTTAACGTGTAGTGTATCTAGTCTAACTAAATCTCTAGTCTTCAATCTTCAACATTGCTGCACCAGATCTTCAACTTGAAATCTTGTTAGAAACAGAGCTTGCATGGCTAGATCTCTACTTGAAACATCTTTGATCATCAAGATCCACTTGAGAATGATATAACAAACTCCCTCTTTACACCATGCTCGAGTCTTAACACACAGAACCTGCGACTTTAGAAGACAAAAAGTGCAGTTTTTGTTTGAATTTTCAAAATTAATTTAATCTTGGTGCAAAAACTTCTCTTTGAGAATCCAAGATATTGATTTTGAAATTCTGATTTTGTATCAAGTGTTGATCAATCGAAAACAACTAAGAAATAAAATCTTTTTGGCTTTTAGAAACTTTAGATCAAAACACACCTAAAATCTTTTTGGATTTTACTAAAATGAAAATATAAATGTAATACAAAATTACACTCTATTTTTGGTATTTTGCGAGAAAGATCACGACACGAGATCATATCAGACATAACGCATCTAGCACATTTCAATTTCGGTCTTAATCAGCATGCAAGCCAAGATAATCGCAAATACAACATTTATGTTTATTTCAGCATGCACCAATCATTTTTTTATCGTTTTCAGATATGCTTAAGGTAATTTTATCATGCACTGATAACTCGGCCTCCACTCTATCAGAAATACTAGCAAATCATCATATTTATCATATAAAACCAACTTTCTTAGAGATTTAATCATCCTTGATGAGTCATGCAAAAATAAAGCAGAACCCTAAACAAACAACAATCAGGTCAGCCTTGTGAGCACGCAGAGAAAGTCCGATTGTTTAGGAAAATAAGAAATATAAAAATAAAGCAGAAATTGTATAATCCAACAACAATCAGGTCGGTACTCCCGTACACGCAGAGAAAGTCCGATGGATTATACGAAACACCAAAGAAAATAAAGCAGAACGTCAAACGAACACCAATCAGGTCGATCTTTCGATACGTAGAGAAAGGCCGATCGTTTGACAAAATAAAGAAAATCAAACAAGTTGAAATTTTTGCAAAATGAAAACATGCATTCATCAAGATATCTCTTTATTCTATTTTTGGAATCATCACACAGCATTCATCAAGAAGCAAATAACCAAAGATCATCAGGCAAGCTTTATGTTTATATCTTACTTGCAGATATCAGATTAGTTATGCACATTCACAGATTATGCAAGTACCCACAGCCTTTAGACTTAGTCTATCCATGGCAGATAACGTATATGCTGACGTACTATCATTTCTCGCTTTTGTCAGATCAAATTTCTCAATTTTCCATTTTTTTTTCAATTTCTCCCCCTTAAATTCAAACAAACACTATTTTTTGAATTTTCAATTTTCTCCCCCTAAAAATATGTACAACTACAAAAATGTAAACATATGAACAAGAAAGAAAATTGATCGACCAACACTGACACTTTGCAGTTTTAATTTTGGAAAAATCGGTTGAAAAACATTTGAAAATGATATGTCATTGAAACACTAAATTAGGCAAGTTCTTCACTATCAGCAACACACGCATGACAGGTCTTCTTGAAGAAACCTGCAGACACCAGATAAAACATTAGTGGTTTTGGGATCGGCCCGAGTCAACAGCCTCAGGTCGCCCGGTGTCTTTAACATGGTCGTTTACACCCTAGGAAACAACGCAGGGTTTACAGATCTTGGGCGATTGAAGATTTTTCAATGATTCCACAAAATTTTCAACTTGCGTCTCTGCCCAAGACGACTTACTGGGTGATTTGAACCTGAATGATTGTGGTTCATCAAAAATGTGACCATTTAAATCCACATACTTAGCAGTTTTGTTCACATAAACATCAATGCTCGCATTCGTAGGACATTGAGCAGCAAGATGCCCTGGTTGTCGACATGAGTAACACTTTCTGTGAAAAAAATTAAGGGAACTGCTACCCAAATTTGATTCAAAAAATTGTTTTTCATTAGAAAAATTTGGTTTTCTATTTCCCTGTTGACTGAACAGCTTATGATAACCAAAAATATTTTCTGAATCAAAAGAATCAAAGAAATCATCTGAAGAATCATAGCTTGGAGGTGGACTTCGTGGAGAATAACCAGAATTATAAGACGAACCTCCAGAATAATAATCAGCATTCTTTGATTTGAACACCTTTTGTGTCTTTTGCTTTGACTGATTCTTGTGACCTGAAACTTTCTCCTTAGCCTTCTCCTTTGGCTGCTTCTGTGGTAGTGTTGAAACTGGTTCTTCGTTAACAATATAACCCAAGCCTTTTTGTTTATACCCTGGAATTTTTGAAGAACTTGAAGAAGATTCTGGAACTTTTCGTTCTTTAGCCTCGCTATTGAACTTAGCTTTAATATCTTTCAAGTTGTTACTTTGAAGCAAAGCTTTTTCTTCTTCATTAGCAAATGAAGGAACTGAAGCAACTGTCTCACAAACTTGTTCATCTTCCAAAAATTTTGAATTTGAAATAAACTTCGGAGCTTCACCCAACTTCTTCATCTTTTTCTCAGATTTATGTTTCTTTTTCTTTGCTGGCATTGCAAATTGAGAATAATCTTGCACTTCAACTCTTGGATCAAATGACACAGATGGAGGATTTAAGATAACCACCGGAGCTGGAACAGAATGCAAGTCCTCTAATTTCACACTATCGTCACTCTTCTCCTGATTGTAAATGTAATTCAGTTTGGATAATGCTTGAAATTGTCGAACTCTTTTCTTAGAACCTTTTGTTTGCTTTTCTTGAATTGATCATTACCCTCACATCGTTTTTGAATTGCATCCCACAATTCTTTTGCAGAAGTATACGCAGAAAATTGATGTAATAAGTCGGAAGGTAATGCCATCGTTAAAGCACCATAAGCTTTTTGTTCTGCTTGATATGCCTTCTTTTGCTCACCAGTAAGACTTCGTTGCAAAACTGGCCTTCCATTTTGTCCTGTTGGATACTCATATAGATTATTGTAAGATATCCAAAAATCAACATCATTTGCACCAACATATGCATTGAATCGCTTCACCCAACTATGATAATCTTCCAATCTGAGCAATTTCGGAACTTTCTGACTTGTTCCTATTTCATTATCATAGTTAATGATAGCTTGCATCGTGTTTTGAATCTCAGAAAACGCTTGAAAATCCGACATATTTTCCGAAATATGACACTGCAAAAACTTCGAACTAAAAGCCGGAGGCTTTCCAAGTGGATTTAGGGGCTCAAAAATGGACGTACTGGTCGTAGGAGGGTACAAGTCCTAGATCTCGTCGATACGAACGTTTTGGCTGGTATTAGCTACCGTAACTCTTTACGGTTCTCAAGTTATGTCAGTTTTAGTGATGACCACTTTTCTGCCAGCGGACCAAATCCAGCGGATCAGATTTGTATTTGCGGACCAAAAGGGGACCAGATCAATCTTAGCGGACCAGATTAAACCTACGGATCAGATTTATAACCAGCGGACCAAATTGTACTAGCGAACCAGATTGATCTGGCGGACCAAAACTGGTACGGCGAACCAGTTTTTTTTCAGCGGATCACACTGATACGCTATAACCGCCACGGACCAGCTCGATGAATATTGCCTAGCGGACCAGGCGGCGGACCAGATTGTTCATCCGGCGGATCAGTCGTTTTTCATGCAGATTTCAACTGATTTCACAAATTTTGACAAATTGAACTTAAATTTGCTTCACACAGATGCGAAAACTTACCAGGAACACTCGAAAATCATTATTTACCTTGGAAACACCCGGAATTGGAAGAATTTGATGAAAAATGCTTCAAAACCCACCTTTTCTCTCTAAAAATCTCAAAAATCACAGAATATGATCAGCAAATGGAACCAGATAGCTCTGATACCACTTGTAAAACCATGGAGCGACGGATCGATTGCTAATCAAGTGATAACGAGATGAAACGAGATCAAAAGTAAATACAAATGAGATTTGTATTGACGAAACCTTGAGAGCATACACACAGAAACACACACACAGAAATGTAGAATATGACTTGAAGTTCTCTATCCGTGCTCATGCTCTCAACACAAACTACCTATTTATAGGCAGCAGCTAACAAGCCAGCGTACCACATTGGTACGCCGTACCAACTGGTCCGGCGGACCATGAGGTACGCCCAGATGCCTAACAAGACTCACACAGTTGCTCTCATTACATAGATACAATACACGAGACACATCGTGGCATAGGAATATGCTCTAACAGAGGGGCAATGTGGGACGAAATTCGCGACTAGCAACTCACCAACAAACATCAAACTTGTTTTCACGATTCCCACTTCGTTATAACTCGGTTTCGCACGCGGTTTTCGCCCACGTTCATCATGTTCAGAGTATTATCATATAGAATAGAGTAATCCAACATTCATGCTGTTGAGAATTGGGCTTAAACCTTGGATCTTGATGTTGGTCGAGTTTCTGAGTTTTTGAAACATATGGATGTTACAGTCTCCCCTACTATAGGAAATTTCGTCCCGAAATTCAGTTAGTAGAGACTTTAGGAAAAAAGAATGAGGATAATTAAATGTTATACCAAAAAGTACACTTATACTTAAAAAAATCAATTGTAAAGGTTTCCTTTGAAATAGTGATATAAACTTGTGACATGAATTTTGACACACGACCAGGGCCAACTCTTGGTCCGACACCTAGCCAACTTTTAAAGCACCACCAATGCTTATATATAGGGTGTACCGCAGCTAACCCACCACATCGTTGCTACTTCAAAAGCATGCTAGTTACCTACGGAGAGACTGCCTCACACAATTTAAAAGTACAGAAAAGGTTTTGATATTGGAATACTTGACACCACAAGATCCGGACGTAAAATATATAACATGTGATACATTTAATAATGACATGGTTAATGTCATACAGGCATGGAATGAGTACCATGTCGTGAATCAAAGATCATAGGTGATTCGAAGACGAGAATGCATGATTTGACCAAACAACTTGATCAGTAAAGTGAAAGCCACAGTCTCCCCTACTTTAGGATATCCAAACAAGGAGAGACAGAGGATAAAATATGAGGTTGAGGGGTTAACATGTATCCATTTGAAAGTGATAACTTGATTAATTAAAATCAATGTAAGTGAATCTATCCATCAAAATTAAAATCAATTTAACTGACAAAAAATGTCGGATTTCAAACAAGAGAACGCGTCAATTCTGGCGAACTAGATGTGTCGCGACTCACACCCAGTCTACATTTCTCGAGGTGCGGGGTCTAGAAGAAATCCAAAAAAACAAATTCCTTGCTAAGACGAAAAGACCTCATGGCTATTACCCAAAATCAATCGCATGGTTAACTAGTATTACATACAATTGACGGATATAGTTCGTATGAGTCTTGGTTAGCAAGATTGGTAAAACATGTGATAGTGAAAACACGTGATACTGAAAACATGTATGCAATATTGAAAACATGTGATAAGTTGGTCATGTGATAATGAAAGAGTGTAACAATGATGGCATGAAATAGTGGAAACATGTGACAATGATAAATATGAAAATTTGTGATAATCAAAACTTGAGGTAGTGAAAACATGAAAGCATGAGATAGTGAAAATATTTGATCATGAAAACATGGGATAACGATAGCACAAGGCTAATCGTGATAAGCGAACGGTTTCCAAGTGCTATATCAAATGGCATGATTCGAATGAATGGATTAACTTAAATCAAATCACATGAATTTGAAAGTTGAATATCAGTTGAGCATAAACATGTAAGTTTGAAATCATAAATTGAAGGTCGAAACACGCAAGTTTAAACTTTGAAATACATTAATCGAACCAGATGTTGGAATCTACACATCGAATATAGAAATCTTGAAGCTGAGAGTTGAAAACTGTAAACCAAGAGTTGAATTCGCGAGCCGAGAGTTGAATACCGCAAGCCAACCGTTGAAAATCACAACCGAATTCACCATCTATGAGTTAAAAATCGCCAACCGAACTCACTAATCAATTCTTTGAATAATGTGAGTTATAAACTAAAAAAATGTCATGTGTTGACACCACGAGTTAAAATCCATAGATCAACACTAGAAACTGCGAATTGAGTCCACACATTGAGTATTGAATAAAGCGAGTTTGGAACTCATACACCAAGCATGGAAAACCACAGTTTTAAATTTGAGACATTGAATAGCTCAAACATTAAAAAAATTACAATTTGTATCGAAATGTGAAATAACGCGAGTCTTCCCAAAGATTATTGCTTGGGTCAAAATTACATGAAAATTTTGAAAATAGGATTCGAGTAAATTCAAACATCGCCAACGAAGCGATAACGAATTACCCAGGTAAGAGCTGCAAAAGAATCCATGTATTTTCAAAAGAGTCATTGGTTAGCTAAAAGAAGCTTATGGCTAAGCACAACCAAGGATTCAAAAGGTAACGTTGATCATAACTAAGAAGTATCCATACTATATAAGTAGTATAGATACCATCATGAATGCAATAAGAGACTAAATAGGAGCCGTAATTGCGGAACAAAAGATTTAGAGGTAGGAGGGTGACACAAAACAGTGTGAGGCGAAAGGGTGACTTGTCAACAGAAGTAGTACCGGGTAAGTTAATGCGGAAGTCGTCCTGGCGAACGGGAGGAAGACCCAATATGTATTCGGGAAACACTTCAGGGAAGTCTCGAATGACTAGGATGTCTTGGACTCCTTATTCCTGATTACGAACGTCCACAATGCTGACCATACATGCCATGTACTCCTTATGCAAGTACTTGTGGGCTTTAACGTCGGACATGAGCTAGAACCCATGAAGTGGTTTATCACCATAGATTTCCTAGACTTGATTGTCGAGCGGGGAAAATGAACGATCTTCGAATTCATGATGCACACAAATTTGACGTTAACTAGGGTAAAAAAAATGAGTTTGGATAAAAATGAATGTTAAGGTGAAACAGTTGGAACATCGCGTAATTGCGATTGGAATATAACCTTGAATATAAAGGATGAGTTTTTTTTTGAATTTAATAAACATGTATAGTTATCTACTCGTAAAGTTGTAAAGTCGTAAAATCGTACACATGCAATCCCGTAAGCATGTTGACTAGTAAACTCATAATTTCCTAAACGAGTAAATTCCTAAACATGTATACCTAAATGTGCAAAACGTTATATTTTGGAGGGGTTCACAAATGAATAATTTAATATTTTCTAAAACGGGATATCATGTAAGTGTGAGTCCGTAGGCTCGTTAATGGGTAAACGCATTGACTCATAAGCATGTAATCCCGTAACCATGCAAACTTGTAAACTTGTGAACCCATCGTTAAGCGCTCTCTCACCTGTAAATGAGTTAAAAAGAAAAAGAAAAAAAATACGTGATGTAAATAGGTTTTAAAATGATGAATGTAAATTGTTTTGAATTGTACATCGAACAATGAAATCACGAATGCATTCTTTTAAAAAAAAATCGGAAGCTTAAAAACCGACTGACAGGATTCAAACGATAAATTTGACTTGAGATCAAAACGTGGCTATGTGCACTCGTTTGGCTAGTTTGACCGAAGCATTGTCTGTAATGACCAACCTAGGACACACATTATGGGGTTACGTGAATCACCACGCAGGTGTGTCTATTGGGCGTTGGTGCAATAGGTTGGGCTATGATTGGAACAATGGGTTGCTGGGTTGAGTCTAAAAAGGTTGGCAACAAGATTTGATAAAACAATCAATCGAACACGACTTGAGTATCGTGAAATGAAGGTTTTGAAACTATGCCAAAGTGTTCTATGAACTCACGAGGTTTTGGTTTAAAATGGGATAATCAGCTCCATAACACATTTATGGTGAAGATGAATGAAATGAATTTGAAATACAAGGACGATGTGTGAAAAATCAAAAGTATGTGAAATCGTGAGGGTAACAAATCGAATGTATAAACATCATGAAATACCTCGAGGATGGAATCGGAAAATTATGAAACTCGAGCTACTAAATAAATAACAAGGGGTTATTTGAAATTTTAAAGGCGAGTCGAAATGGAACTGTGAACCAATAACGTAGATCGTAGGATAGTGTAGGATGTGATACGCCACAAGAGTGTCGTACTACGTTATTAAATTGTAAAATAGAAATCACAAGGATGAATTTGGATGTAATAAAACACGAAAGGTTTGAATATGGAAAATCAATTGAGTAAAACATGAGGGGAAAAATATGTAAAATTGTGAAAGTAAGTGTCGATGGTAAAAATTTCAAAAATGCCATTGCAATCACGAAAAGTGATGTTTTAACCATGAAATCTTGAAAATCAAAAGAATATCATATATCGAAATTGGAGTATAAACATGATACAATGGAATCACATGCAAAACACGAAATCAAATTGACTTGTTTAAAATCAATGGAATGGTTCTCATTTCCCGATTGGAAAACTGCAACCTTCGACTAATCAGGGTTAATATGGTTCCTAGAAACGTTTATTATGACATGCTTTGGCCTAATAGGCTAAGGCACTCTCGCCACGATGTCCTAGGTAACGTTTATCTGTATAGACACCCTGACTACCGGTGCTTTCACCCTTCTAGTTACTACATGTCCGTTACTAAGGAACCTAACCCTGATGAGATTTAGAAGAAAAAAATCAAATAAAATCAAATTCCTAAAATGGCGCGTAAGGCACCATTACTAAGGAAAAGGCTAGGAAGCCTGAAATCGAGTGCATTATGTGCGATAAGTGTTAGACTTGAAGTACATCCTAACTATGGTAAAACAAGACATGAAAAGGGCAATCTCTAAACAAAGCATGCAATACACGAGGTTCTCGTGTTTAGGCACCTAAGGCGATAGTCTAGGTCATTCCATTTCTAATAACCCAATTCCCTATAGCCATGGTTCTGATACCAATCTGTCACACCACAACCGACGACAGAAACGTCGAGCCATGATTAGATTGCCCATAAGCTCATGACAACTAATTTAGTGATAATAGTTTATAAATAATGAATTTCATTGATAGCATTGAAAATAAAACAATACACCACATATTGATAACAAATACTCTTTATCAAACTAGGTCCAAAAGCCCTATGTGATAGCATCTTGAAACATCAACATCATAGCCCGCAACATGTATAAAATAAAGGGGGTCAACTATGAATATTTGGTGAGTAACCACAAGTTTGATACATAACATATATTTGAAAAACATGCGTTACGTGTCATACGATAGAATAAGTGAAATATAACATGCTAGAAGATATTGATAACATGAAAGACTAGGCATAACCAAAATTGATGGTATAAAGTGACAACATGAAAGACTAGGCATAAACAAACCTCAATGAAATATGATAGATTCCCTAACCCGCAGGTTAGACTATATGAAATAATGAAATAGGCTCCAAACACCCAACGCCGAACCGGTCAAGTTGAGTGGGTTGTCAACCGATAGATCTACCTTTGTTACCCCAGGCCTTACGTTAATGTTTATGCCAAATGAAAGACATGACAGACATGACAACCATGACATAATTAACATCCAAATGAAAACATGAGAACGTTTGATAAACATGAAAGCCTTTGAAAATCACATATTGACAAATCATGCTAGAAGTCACATAACACATTATTCACACATAGATCACATACGCATGGTAAATGGTAAACTTGAAAGACAACACTATGAAATAGGATACATGTTGCCACCCCAAAAATAAGAAAATAAGAAAAGGAGGAAGGATTACTCACTTGGATTGGAAGTTAAGTCCACGAAGCGAAAAGTGAAAGTGAAAGGATTAGTCCCAAAGATTCATCCTAAAAGAATAGAAGGGGACGACATGAATATTGGAATATGGGATTCTAAGCTCTTATGCATTTGGGGGATGAGTTTTAATGTTATAAATTGATGTTTGAAAAAAATGTTAATTTTTAAGAGTAACAATACCTTAAACGTTACTAGACATGCTTTGGCCTAATAGGTTATGACATTCTCATCGGGGCATCCCAGGTAAGTATCCAGGGTCGACTATGGGATTTATGCGAACACTTATCCTTTTGACAGAGACCCCAACTACCGGTGTTTTCACTCTTCCAGTTACTACATGTCATTCGCGTCTCAAGTACCATCACTAAATATGTAGTTAAACAGAGATCGATTTCTAAGCTATTTGAAATTCTTAAAAATGAGTTTATGTTCAAAACCTGAATTGCATATTAGATGATTAAGAATTAGTTTAATTGTTGATTTATGAAGAACAAGCCTTAATCCCCAATATTTTCATGCATAAAAATGTTGACTTTTGGATTAGAAGAATATAGATGAAATTGGACATGATTGTAACATTTGCCTCTTTTCGTTTCGCAAAAACCCGACCCGATTTGAAATTTCACACGTATTCGGTCTTCAGTTAAATATCTATCAAGGAATTTTGAATGTTTACTAAATTATACTCTCAGATAATATTTTCGAAAAAAAAGATTTAATTGGTTCATTGGTTTATTGGAATTAAAACGATTTATAGATTTAGTGTAATTTCGACTTTTAACCGGATGTCTCGTTTAACTAAAAAAAACATATTTAAAATATTTAAAGGTTATTTTATAAGGTCACAAAGTGGTTTATATGTTGGTAATTAAGAGTTGTTATTCAAAACGGGAATTTATTGATTCATGATTTTTACGCGTTTTCGGTTCGCGAATCGTCGTTACCGTAAATCTCAAAAGTCACATTTTAATGATCCACGATGTTCTTAGATATGTTTTAGTGTTTTGTTTAAAATTTGAGGTCCAACGATCTCAAACGAAGTCAAACGAAAAAAAAAAACAAAACAAGAAGAAGAAAAGAAAGAAAGAAAAAGGAAGAAGAAAAAAAGGAATAAAAAGACACTGGCAGCCGGGTTAGAACCCGCGACCTTTATGTTGCAACACAGGAAGCTTTACCAGCGGACCAAGGGCACTTTAGTGCTAGCAATCCAGTTCAGTTTCTACTTAAACACTATTTTCGCAGACCTGATTTCTTAACCACGACTATTTTGTCGTTTTTCAGCTTCCAAACTCATCCAAAACTCGTTTTTAACTTATATTAGCCTCTTACAATTGATCCTTATCACTTATAAATAACTATGAAGCTTCTGGATCATCTAAAACTATGTTAGATTGAATCAAATTGATGAATTATCCATTTAATATTTTTTTTCAAACTTTGATTATCATTATCTCTTCGAATTAGACCTCCACACAAACTCTCCATTATAAATAGAACCCTAAACCTCTTCTGGGATCCTAACTTGATGATTCCAAACCCCCAATTTCGTCCCAGAGTCTCTCGTTCTTGATTTCAAAAGTCAATAGCCCAAACTTTGACCGTCAATTTGTCAATCTTCTGCTCGTTTTCTGAGGTAAGTCTCTTCATGAAAAATGTTAGTTTTACTGTTTCCTTCGAGATCCTGCTGTTCGTTTTTGTTCATGACGATTACATCAGAAAGTCAACTCGGTGTTCTTTGTATTTAATTGGGGAAATCAAATTAAAAGTAATTAAACTCCATTCGACTGTTTTCTGATAATTCTAATATGTTGTATAAGTTTATTTTGATGTTGTGGAACTATAAAACATAACTCTAAACCATAAAGATTAAAGCTTTAACATTTGACCTGTTAAAAATCAAGACTTTTTATAACTATTCAAAGATCGGATGATTTGGTAATGAGATAAACGTTATAAATCTGTTCTGGACTATTTTAAATAACATATGATTATAAAAGTGGTCATAGTAGGACTAATGTAAATTTTAGGTCGTTTATGTAATTATTGAAACTATAGGGTAGGTTTTGTAATTTTTATAAACTAATAATATTTACACATTTGTCCCTATAGTTTATCAAGTATCATATTTAAAACATGATTCCTAATAATTCCTTTTGGACATGTTGATTTTTAGAACAACTTTCTCTATAATTATAATTAGAGTCTAGAATAGTGACTTATTTAAAGTCAAACTTTTAATAACCAATACATCTAATTTCCCCAATTTCTTAGGGAACGTAATTGGTAGTCGTTGTGTTTCCTTTTCATTTAGTCGTTTCAACTCATTAGGTTAATCTCGGAGTTCGTACTTCTTTTGCTTCTTGGTGTTATATCTCGTTTCTCGCATTATTATCCAAGTGAGTAATCTTGCCCCTTTTCCCTTTTTATTATTTTGGGGTGCAACATGTATTGTATATCAAGGTGTCATTTTCTCATTATTTCTCACAATGATTATGCGATTGTTGATTATGTGTGAATTTATGTGTTATGTGATATTCTAGCATGTATCTCAGTGTGTTTGTTATCTATGTGGTTTTCATGTTTGTCATTTAAAGCCTAATCTGCGGGATAGGAACTCATCATGTTAAAAGCCTAGCATTCGGGATAGGAACTCAGCATATCAAAAGCCTATACTTTGGGATAGGAACTCTGAAAATATTATAGCATGTTATGTTTCGCATTTATTCTATCATATGACGCAGTCCGCATGTTCTCACTGTACTATGTATGTACTTAAACCAGGATTGCTCACCAACTACTTTGTAGTTGACAGTTTACTTTATACATGTTGCAGGTAGGAATATATGAGGAATCAAGATGCTATCACTTAGGAACATGGACCTAGTTTAACACTTTAATTCATAATGTAATTGTTTAGTTATTTGTTTGTAATTGAATGGTTATATTCTTGTAATGAAATGGGTTTGATTAAGTATACTACAACTCTAACTAGTGGCTGTGCGCATCTGGACAATCCTCGCGCCCCGACATATTCCGTCGTCGGTTGGGGTGTGACAATGATAGTTTAGACTTGTTGGGCCTAACGAGCCTCTACAAGGGCTACAGTAAGCCTAAGTCGGCCTAAGCAAGGCAACACGTCCTAATGACGTGCCTTTGCAAAGCTAGGCCGTCCAAAGGACAAGCCTTAACAATGCTAGTTGAAAAATCAAATTATCCCCCAAAGAACAAGGTAGACATGATTTAGATTATCAGAATAGAGGAGAATAAGAGAGATCTTGAGAGATAGGATGAAACTAATGATTTTATTGATGCAAGTGTTGTTACAGACGGAAGTGTAGTAACACATAGTTAAAGGTGTAAAGTAAAATATTCCGAAGAAGATCCTTTCTCCAGCCTTGATCCCAGCTATTTATAGAGCATTCGACATGTTTCGGCAGCTCATGCACATCCGTCCTCGCACCTGTCTAGCACATGCACATCCATCTCTAGCACCTCTCCTCATAATCATATTGTCGTCATCCTGTCAAGCTCGGTATAACACATCAGTTTGCAAGAGAGGACTTGATGAGACCGGGTCGGATGTGTAAACACATCCAAAAACCCTTTTACTTCATCAAGTCTCCCAAGTCTATTAAGTGAAAAAATGAAGTTAATAGACTTAGAGATTCAAAATTACACATCCGACATCTGCATCTGTTTGAATTTGCTGTTCCGTATACATGTCTAAGTCCAACCTCAAGTTTTGGTCACACATCTTTAAAACACACTCAACTTTAAACAAAATATATAGTTATAGCCAAAGCATTTAACATCACTGGAACTAACATTAACCATACCGGTTAAAAACCTTACCTCGCCTAGTCCCCTAGTCCATTGGCGAAAACATTTGTTAAAGCTAATGGACTATAAGAAATCATACCTCATACACATGCGAAACTCTGTCTTAATACCAACCTCAACATTTATACCTACTGCTCGTAACTACATACCCTATTGCACATCCACTTTTATTTAACACATGCAAACTGTTGATCGAATCTCATCAAGTCCCCAGTCTAGTGTGATGTGGTGTCAGCTACATCATGCTAGACTCCTAATCCACATTCAAGCCACCAAGAAATTTGGAAATGATAACATTTGGGTCTTAGGGAACATTGAAGAAAGTACAAGCATCTTATTATCCCAAAGAAAACTCAGAGTCTTGCAATAGTAAAACCCTAAGCAATGATGTGAAATCTTGTAAGGAGAATATAACAAACATTCAGTTCTCCATTAAAAACCCCCTTTAGCGTTTGCAACCTGCACATTTCTTTGCTTTTTTTTTTCTAGAGAACGAAAAACACTTGCGAGACCCTTTGATGAAGTGAGAGCAGGATTATGTTCACTTTTACATACTCTTACACCACAATGTAGTTCCATAACACATCCACTTTTCCAGATTTATTGGATAATCCTTCATGAACTTCTTTATAGGAAAAGAGCAAGTGCTTACCCAAGAAGAAGAAAATCATTCAGTTATCTAATATTTTTAAAGAAAAGAAATCGTTCTTTCCAACTCATGATTCATGTGTCTAACTGCTTGCAACCTAAACAATTGCTTCCTCTTCATAAGTGCAGTTTAATCTTTTGCTTGCAAATACTATCATTTTCTGCGAACACATTCCCATGTATCTTTTTTTACACTTCTTATTGAATGACACATAGTCATTTAATCGGTCACTTAGACCCATCCGGAATTAAGATAGCCCTTAGCTTCTTTATCAATGTTCACGTATGACTTACGGAAATTTGGATAGCGCGTAGCTACCTCTTGTGACCCCATAGGTCGCATCCGTAAGGATGCATAAAAATTGATCAATTTATTTGGCCTCATATAACCACATCTTTGAGAAGATGTATGATGGCCAGCCATTTTCATGATCCATTGGACCAACTTTTTTGTATACGTATATCTATTTTTTTTAACTGGCGACACATGCGTCCATGCGCCTTGCCATATTCCTGAACATATCAAGGAAAAAGAATATAGTCTATACAACTTAATTCAGAACATGATTACAATAGTAATTTAACTCAACACTATGCTGATCAGGCATGTGTTTGAGTGAAATTATCTTATGCAATTCTGACATTGTCTTTCAAAATAGACTTAATAGAATATTTAAAGCATATTTTTATGAATTTAAAAACATACTTGAGAGAATTAGATCCCTCTACATATGAAACCTTCGCAAATGTATTTCATTCGCAAGTGAATATCATTCCATATCTGAGAACCAACATGTTCATCGGGCCTTCCAATCAAAGTATAAGCTTCTTCATGTTAATTTCTTTGCATATGCCACTATCGCAAGTGTAATTTATCCCAAACCTGAAGCACTTTAGCCTGATTTCACTTAAACAACACATGTAACATTTCCATTTTACTTTACCAACCTTTGTATCGTAAGACTTTGACATTTCCAATTCACTTTAGCTTTCCCCCACCCGCACCATCTTGCGACACACTCTTGAGAAATCCCAACTTAAAACTAACCATCTATCCTAGCACCATGTAAACATATCCACTTTATTGTTGTCCACACTTCTGCCTTACCACAACATGTTTCCTCTTTGAATAAACTCCCCAACAAATTATTTCCTGCAATTGTCATCAATAAACAAAAGCCTCTTTCCCTGTGACCCTTTCACCATTATTCTTGAATCCTAATACTAACTTTCTTTCCAACCAAATGCCATGTAGCATGTGTTGATTCTTCATCATGACCCAAAAGCATCTGCTTGCGCTAAAACACGAAATCACATATGCGTCATAATGCCATGGTTATTTTTCAATAGCACACACCAATATATTCTAAAAAATCCCTTGAAAACATTTTGAACACGCCACATACTAAAGGAATAACGCACTTTGACTAACCATCGGAACTGCCTAAAAAGAAATTGCCCATGCAAATGCTAATTTATCCCTCATTTGAGTTCATTTACATTACCTCAGAATCACTGTTGATACCTGATATGTGCGTCGTGTGAAGTATCAAGCAATGTTCAAGTTCAAGTCAAAGTCTGAGTGGCCGAACCAGGTCCGAACCTGGAGTTCGGACTGGCCGAACCTAAGGTTCGGACGAGGCTCGGTCAGCTGAGTATATATAGAAGTTTGGACATTGTAATACGGAGTTCTGAGCGTGTGAGATTTCTGCTAAGTGTGTGTCTTCAAGGTGTTTCTCTGTGTTGTGTTTCTAAGTGTTTACTGATTGTAATTGTTCTTTGTTGATCAATAAAACAATCGGTTAATTATGTTTCGATGTCCGATTAGCTAGATCGAGTAGATGATCCGATGCTCACGCATTTTCAAGTGGTATCAGAGCTTTCTGGTTCACTCTACAGATCTGTGGTTGCTATTTTTGGATTTTTGAACGTTTTTGAAATTTTCTCGAGTTGGTTTACGTGATTTCAATCATTTCTGTCGTACATTTCGTGTCAAATTTGTTCCTAATTCATTCCTAATCAGTTTTTCTGTCCTACTGCTGCAAATCTCATCAAAATTCATCCAAAATCAAACGTTTTTGAAAATATATGTCGAGGTTCGGAGGTTTCTGGTCAAGTTCGGCATAACTGCTCTGAAGCTCAAGTTCGGAGCTCCGAAGTTCAAGTTTGGTGAGAGTTCGGTGAGAGTTCGGAGTTTAGAAAGTTCGGTCGAGTTTCGGAGGTGTTCTGAAGTCCGGACAAAGTTCGACCTATAGATTTAGGTTCGGAGGGAGTTCGGTGGAGGTTCGGAGCATTGTGACAAGTTCGGAGCAAGTTCGGCCGACAGAATTCAAAATTTTCAACGATGTCGGAATTTCAAGCACTTGCGGCGATGCAGAATGCGATGCAAACTATGCTAAATTTTGACAATGAAATCGGAACAAGTCAGAAAGTTCCCAAATTGTTGAAGCTAGAAGATTATCAAAATTGGAAGAAACGATTTTCTGCTTACATAAGTACAAATGATATCGATTTGTGGATCCCGCTTAAGAAGGTTTATGAACACCCAACAGATGCGGGAGATTTCAAAGAATTTCATACTTTTGATCTTGCTGAAAGAAAGTCATACGAGCTTGAACAGAAAGCATACGGTTATCTTACAATGGCATTACCCACTGAGTTGCTTCATCAATTTAGCACTTGCAAGAAATCTAGGCAATTGTGGGATGCTTTATCAGCGAGGTGTGAAGGCAATGATGACTACAAGAAGAGTCGGAAGAAAGTTCTAAACAAAGAGTTTGATCCTTTTCAGAATTATGACAATGAAAACATTCCTGCTCTCGTTTCAAGATTGTCACACTTGATTAGTGAATTAAAGGTGGCTGGGATTGAGAAAAGTGATGCTGATTTGAAAGAAAAGATTTTGGAAGCTTTGCCTGAAAAATGGGAAAACTATGTTTTGCTACTCACTCATGATAATGATTATTCTACAATGACATTTCACGAGCTTACTGGAAAATTTCATGCTCGGGAAATGGAAATGTTAAACTCAAAGAAGTCAACTGCTACTTTGCAGAATCCTGAATTGTATCATGGTGAGAATAGTGCAAGCATGAATGCAAAAGCTAAGCCAAATTTGAGTTCTGCACCAAGTGATCCTTTCTTGTCAAGAAGTTCAGGGAATTCTGATAACAATTCTTCACGGGGTTGTAGCTTTACAATTCCAAATTAATCAAGTCAGAATGCATCCTCTGTTGAATCAACAGATGATTGTGCCAAAATGATTTCTGCATTGATTTCTTCATCCTTTGGGTTGATTATCAAGAATGTTGCTGATGCAAAGTTAACCAGTGATGATCTTGATACACTTGATGATGATCAACTACCTGAATTGGATATATCTTGGCAATATGCTATGTTATGCCAACGATGGAAGGGATTTTTCAAGAAACATGGAAGAAATATTTCTGGTGAGAAATTGGGTTTTGATAAATCAAAATTGAAGTGCTACAAGTGTTCAAAGCTTGGGCATTTTGCCAAAGAATGTCAATATGCAAATCTTAGCAAGTCTGGTTTTCCTTTATCAAGCAAACATGGTTTTACTCAGCCATCTTATAGTAACACAGAAAATGCAACAACTTTAACAGTTCAGCAGGATGCTGTTTATGATTGGGGTCAAAGATTTGGTTATGATTCATCAGCTTTGATTGTCACTCATGTTCACTCAGATGATTCCTATTCAGATACTAGTTCCAATTCTAGTTCAAATCCAAGTTCTTATGAATCTGCTGAAAACTTGGAGTGTCTGATGAAAGAAAATGCTTCGTTGTTGAATAAAGTTAAAAAACTGTCTGAGGAATTTGATGTGATTAATTCATGTTTGAAGATTTCTAAGGAAAAGGAGAAATAGTTGGTTTTGAAGAATGAATGTTTAATGACTGAGATCAAATTGCTGACGGAAGTTATAGAAGTGTTCAAACAAGATAAGAAGGATGTTGACGCTGCCAAAGCAAAGGTTTCTGAAGAACGGGATGAGTTGGTAAAAGAAGTTGAAAAATGGAAGTGTAATGCTAAAGATGCTGCTACTGACTTCAAGAATTTATTTGAAAAGTCCAAAATCAAACTTGATTTGCTTACACAGAATGTTGAAGAATCTGCTAGCAAGATTGAAACATATCAAGTTGACATGGAAAAGTTGTTGGATGAGAAGCGGGAGTTGGTTAGTGTGAATAAAGTTCAAACAGCAAATTTGGAGATTCAAAGGTGAAATGAAGCTAAACTAAAGAAAGAGTTGTTTGAAGGATTGGAAAATCTTCGAATGCAAAAGTTTGAAACTCATAAAGTTGCTAAGCGTTTGATAGCTACAGAAAAAGAGTTGGCTGAAGCACAACATAAGATTTCTGATCTCAAAATTCAAGTCATCCATGCAAATCGTTTGCTGAACAATGTATCAAATTATCAAGTTTTCACAAGCTTCTTAGCTAATGATGCTAATTTTGAGAAGATGTTTGATAAAACTGCATCACCCCCTGCTCAAATCAAAGAAGCTTTCAAAGAAGTAAAAGAGCAAGTTCCTGAATTTGATTATTCAAATGTTTCATCATCTACTGCTGAGGAAGACAAAGTTGTGAAGAAAAAGAAGAACAAGAAGAATAAGAAGCAGAAGGAAAAGAAATCTGAGGTTCTTCCAGCTCCTAAGTTTGTGTCTGGTTCATCTTCTGCTGATAATGAGAAATTAGCTACTTCAAGTGACAAGTTTCAATCTCAATCTGAGTTTGATGAAAAGATCATTTATGATCAAAAGAATGTGACTGAAGTGAAAGTTGAATTTTCTCGGTTAGCAAAGAATGGACATTCTAATTCTGAAGAAAAAGTTGTTGGAAAGCATGTGGGTTTGGGATTTAAAGCAAAAGATGTAACAGATGAGAAGGCTCTAGAATCATCTCAAGATTTGAAGAAATTGAAGCTGAAGCAAGTGAAGAAGGATGTGTTTAAGGCTGAAAAAGTTCAACCTGAGAGATTCTACAAGCTCAAAGGTTCTGATCAGCTTTTCTCAGATAAAGAATTTCCTCTTCATTGCGTAGATGCTCGGAAAATTTCTGAAGTGTTTGTGAAAGATCAAGTTTCTTCTGCTGGTTATTTATCTCGAAGCCCAACATCTAAATGGGTCCATGCTCACAGACATCAGGTATATGATTCTCATTCTGATCATGTTCGAGATATTCCTATGTGTAATTCATCGCAGGTACGCCAAAAGTGGGAAATGACAAAGCGAATTTGTTATGTTTGCCGCCAAATAGGACATATGGCAAAGGATTGTCCACTACTTGCTGATTTCTCACAAAGGTTTCATAAGAAACTAGTGTTTGGTAAACCTACCCAACATAAATTCTTTGATGAACATGGAAGAGTGTTTGATGAAGTTGAACCTACATTTTTTCAAAAACAAAAACGTTTTGTTCCAATGTTGCAACAGGTTCAAAATGTAAGTTCATTATCACAGTCACCTGTGATAGGTTCATAAAAAACAGAATTACCAAAATCACAACAATGGAAACCTAAGGTGGTTTCAAAGCAAAACCAGGACACTGGTCGACCAGAAGCAATCCGCTTCGGGTCATTTATGAACTAATCAGTTTGACCAGTGTGTAGGTACTTCTAGAATACCTATTGATGATTGCAAAGTTGTCGATGGAGGAGTATTCTGCATAATTTAAATCTTATGATCAAATTTTCTAAATTTGCAAATTTTCTGAATTCTAAAACTGAAAAATATCCGTGTTGATTGATCAATTTTCTTTGTTTACAAGTTTTTCTCAAAAAGCCAAAAATAGAGTCTTGTTTTTATGTAAAATGAAAATCCAAACATAGAGTTTTCAGTTTAAGGGGGAGAATTGTAAATAAGGGGAGTAATTGAGAAAAAGCATGTTATGGGAAAAAGGTGAATACGTGCCAAATATATAACGAAGGATATGCACAATATAAAAAATTATGAGAAATTGATAATTAGGAAATAATGATACATTGGCTTGCGTATCTGACTCATGGATAGAGTAGATGAAAGGGCCATAAGATCATTGTTTGATATGTTTGGTAGACTCGGCAAATCAGAAAGTATTCAGGTGTGATATACATTAAATACTAATGCTTGACCATGTGGATAAAATCTTGATGCATATTTCATGACACAGAAAGAAAAATAAGTGTGAAATTCAGAATGAGAAGTCACTGTGTATACATGTTTTCATTTTGCAAAGATTTAAACTTGTTTGATATTCTTTATTTTGTCAAACGATCGGACTTTCTCTGCGTATCGAAAGATCGACCTGATCGTTGTTCGTTTGACGTTCTGCTTTATTTTCTTTGGTGTTTCGTATAACTCATCGGACTTTCTCTGCGTGTATGGGAGTACCGACCTGATTGTTGTTGGGTTATACAATTTCAACTTGTTTTATTTTCTTATTTTGTTAAATCCGAGGCCTTATTTGCGTATCGAAAGATCAACCTTAAGGTAGACGATTTAACGTTCTTATTTCTTTTTGCATGGAACACAGTTGACAATATCATGAAAAATACTGATTCTTTGTGAAATATCACAAGTGCTATCACACAAAAGGAAAAAGAAAGAAAAACAGAAAATGTCTGAGTATGTCTGATAGTATGGGGTACACTGGTCGACCAATACCTTAACATATCCAGATGTTATGAGTACGATTCTGCCTGAGTTTAATATGGATAAATTATACCGGCAATCAGCATGACTTATGTGTTTCTATTAATTAAAATTGAAGTGTAATTCAGTGCATTATGACCAATATGATTCCATATAGTGATCTTTCTCATACCAAAAATAGTGTTTGATTCTATATTGTGATTTCATTTCATTTCAGAAAAGAACAAAAAGATTCTAAGTGTGTTTTGATATAAATTTTCTAAAAGTCAAAAAGATTTTGTTTCTGTTTTATTTTCGATCTGATCAGCACGTGATACAAAATTCAAATTTCAAAATCATATCTTGGAGTCTCGAAGAGACGTTTTGCGCCAAGATTATTTGAATATTGATGCAGGATGCTAAGGTGCAAGTGATCACAATTTCAAGTATTCTGAAGCTGTTGATATATACCAGAGATACACCAGACATTGTCAAGTATTCAAGATCAAGCTACGATTAAGTTGAGGAGGAGTTGGTTCGAAGATTCATTTCATCGGACGAACAGATTCTACACTTGAGGGGGAGCTTGGTTGAAGATACAAATTTGATGATGTAAAAGAGTAGAAATACTACAAACGACGAGGGGGGGTTTGTTGATACCTGATATGTGTGTCGTGCGAAGTATCAAGCATTGTTCAAGTTCAAGTCAAAGTCTGAGTGGCCGAACCAGGTCCGAACCTGGAGTTCGGACTGGCCGCACCTAAGGTTCGGACAAGGCTCGGTCAGCTGAGTATATATAGAAGTTTGGACATTGTAATAGGGAGTTCTGAGCGTGTGAGATTTCTGCTAAGTGTGTGTTTTCAAGGTGTTTCTCTGTGTTGTGTTTCTAAGTGTTTACTGATTATAATTGTTCTTCGTTGATCAATAAAACAATCGGTTAATTACGTTTCGATGTCCGATTAGCTAGATCGAGTAGATGATCCGATGCTCACGCATTTTCAATCACCATAAAAACACCAGCTCACAAGCATCATTAATCACCACATCCATTTAACTCTTTAGATAATATCAACACATCCACCTCAATCCCCCATACATGTGAATCAGTGCCACAACCAACTTTCCATTTAATCACCATAACTTTATCAAATCTCATAAAAGTTTCCAAATACCACAAAAATTTCCCATATCACCCATACCATTGAAACATAAAATTTCCAGAAAAATGCTAGGAACTTGTATTTGCTTCTTATACCATCAAAAACTTTCCTATCCTTTACTGCATTTCCCGGACCACCACAAACGCAAATGCATACTTTTTGAACTGTCTCCTTTTTCCATAATTGCTTTGGAATTCAAAGACCACATATCTTATAATCATGAAACTTTCTTGTCTTTTCCCAAAAAGATCATTTATCTTTATATTAACTTAACATTTTCCATCAACTACCTCGCAAACACTTTTTTTACATGTCCACATCTGACCCACTTCCATGACTATGTCGTTTTCCTTATTCACAAAAATTCCCATAACTTGTCCTTTACTTGCCCATTCACCAACTGCTTATACATTACTTATGACTACAAAACTATTGAAAACCCCTTTATACTTGACTATACCTCCAGAAATACACTTGCAAAAAATACATTATCATACCCCAATTCATATTTTTGTGAGACGTGAAGGATCCCATGCTAATAAACTTTTGAAGATGAAATCCATCAAATCAGTACACATCTGAAATTTCCCCAAAAATCATCAGATCCACTCACATCCCAAAAATCATCAGATCAACACATATCCGAAATTATCCCCAAAAATCATCAGATCCACTCTCATCCCAAAAATCATCAGGTCAACACATATCCGAAATTATCCCCAAAAATCATCACTTCCAACCTAGCCATTTCCACCTAATGTCATGATCGTTTCTTTACCTTTAATCGTCTTATAACTTTCACCAAAATCCCAAAGACAAAAAGCCGCATATCCCATCGAGTAGATCTCTTATATATAAGTTCTTAATATATCCGTAATATTTCACAATTCCCATAAAAATTTAGCAACCTCATTATCCCCATCCTTAACCCTACAAGCCTTACCCCTAATTAAAATTAGCCAGTGACCATCATCATACTTTCTAAAGCCAAAATCCATAATTCTCACACTTCCATTTCTTCCTATGTCTACCACATCGATTGAAGGACCACGCATTGAATCAAGTTGTTTCAAGTTAGCCAACTTGTTAACCCGTTTCACTCCCATATGTCACAGAAGATAACATTAATTAGACTTTAAAATGAACAACCATTAATCTAGATTTTTCAAGTATCAACATCTTTACTACTTTATGAAGTGTGTCCAATATTCCTTATCTAATCATATGCATTTTCCCTTCATTCTTAAATTGTTTCAAAATAAAAATTACTTAGTTCTCATAATTCTAAAAACATCCCTTTGTACCAATAATTTTTAATCTTATTAATTAAAACCCATCTTCCTTTCCTACTTTTTTTTAAACGCATAAGAGAGATATCAAGTTTTGAATTTGATTTAATTTGGATAAGGAAAAACCGTTTCTCATAAGCAAGAATGAGAACAATCGATTTTGATTACAAAATTAGTAATAAGACCAAACATAATCAAATGTGATAAAGAAAAAAGAGTTACCTTATTTGGTAAATCGATAGTTTGCGTCGCAAGTGCAAAACTGATGCTGATGCGGATGACAACTATTGTCAGAACACATCCGATCAGTATAGCTCCCTCATTTGCCCTTGTAAAGATGATTCCTTTCACCAGTTGACGCTTTCATGAATGAAATTGTCTCATCATTTTTTTAAACCTTTAAAGCACTCTGATAATGCATGTGATTATAGTCTTGGCGACACAACCTCTAGGTGAAAATGCATCAAATCATATGCAAATAATCCCTCCAATATAGAACATAGATTATTTGCGTGTGTAGATAACCCTTTCCACCCACACTTCCTTTTCCATGTGTAGCTTCCTTTACTCGCATCATAACCATTATATATGGATAGGTATACATACCATACTCAACAAAGTTTTAACCCATGCCTTCACTTTTTCCTATTCGCAACCTTCAGAAGACCATCTATTCACTGAGCATATAGTTACTTGAATCAACCATAAGATGCACATCCAACTGTTACCGTAAATATGTAATATCTACTCCTTTTCTTTCATTACTTGTACCATGAGTTGAACCATTCACCCACTACCATGATCGTAGCAAAGTTAAAACCCATGAGATAGCCACTTTCACAGGACACCCACTCTTCTTTATTCGCATCTGCATCCCATAACCTTACACCAAATCCTTATCAACCACCACTAAATCCAGCACTTGGGATCTAAAAGAAAAATACTTTTTGCACTTGCCAATGGCAGACATATTAGAATAATTGTATAAAGTAAACCTTTAACAAAACTTTATTTCCAATGAGATTCAAACCAAATTTATAGGTTACCGATTAAAAAACTAGAGCAAACATCTTCATCTATTCAAAGCACCCTAAAACCATAAAAATAGCTACAAATCCCCTTGAAAATTTCCTGAAATAAATTTTCACATGCTAATCCCAAAGTTAGCTCTATCATATGCCTTCTTATAAAATACCCAGTCAAATCCAAACCTTTTTAATTATTTTAACCATGTTGATTACCATATGGAAACGTCTAAACCCCGCATGAGCGAGACAAACCCCGTCAACCCATATCGCAATTGAAAGGTCAAGCAACAGATGCGACCATCCAAATCCCAACATGGATTATCATCAAATCAAAAGCAATTTTTGAGAAAAAGAACGTTCCCTAGAGTTTAAAATAACACGTACTGAAATTAAATAACTTGTGCAAGATAATTTTTCACAAACTTTCCAAGTGCTTCCCCTTATTTTTTTTAATTAAATCTCTTCTTCTTTTATCAAAAACAATCTCAAAGTTGTTCATTAACAAAAGTTCAAACCAAAATATACTTGAAGCACCAATTATTGCCCAAAAAACAATTGTAAAACTAAAATACCAAAATATACATGAATTTAAAACCGTACCTTCGGAGAACATAGCTAGATAACGCAGTTATAAAATAACTTTTGAGTTCTGAAACGCCCAAATCATCTTGAAAATTCACCAAATAGACTTGACTACTGTCACTCTAATAATTGCACATGTAACACATGTTATTTAGAACCTGAGCAATCATACCCAATAAGAGCCTCAACACCAGTTAATTGGAATAGTTCTCATGCATCTCTAACCAAGTGATTGAAACACTTCCCATAAATTTCTCATATTACGCCATCACCGCACCTTGCCCCCATTTCAAACAATATCAACTAACCGCACATGTAAACCAACCTATGATCCTGAACAAAGAAAATAATCTTCTTCGACCCAAAATATACACAAAACTATGTTCTTCCCAAAATTCATAAGCCTTGGCAGAACTAAAACAATACCCCGAACGAAACCGAAACGTGATTTTGACCCGTAATATGTCTTCTTCTCCCATCAATTCAATCAATTGAAGCCCGAGAAAAATTGAAATGCTATTTCGATAAAAAACATACCATTGTTTTGTGCTGACCCATTTGGAACCTTTCCGGGTTTCAAAGATACTCGCTAACTGTGTCAGTTAGTGTACGAGACGAATAACATATTCTTACTCATACGAAAATCTGAATCACCCACCGCGGTCTCGATGAATCACCATTTGAACTACGTATTTACTGAGTACCAACCCTAAAATCTAACTTACAATTTCTAAACAAAGCTCACCTTGTTGAATTTCTTTTGGAATTCAACCAAAGATTCATGACAGCCACCCGGAATTTTTATCAGTTGAATTCTAAAAAGTCAAAATTGATCAAAATCTTCGTATGTTACCAAATAAACCATGGATATGAAAACTTGAATCCTCTCTCAACCAATAACATATCTAAAATGATCAATCACGAAAAGCCTTTATCTAAAAAACAGACACCAATTCCTTCATTCTCTTTTGCACAGTCACCGATGATGCATACTTTCCCTTCTCTTATCCATAACTTTTAATAATTTCGTTTGAATACACATTTTATATAATCCTATCATGATACAAATTATCATTTATCCATTCATCTTGACTTCTGATACACTTTTCAATTTCCACATAACTTATAGAATCAGAAGAATTAATTTTATGGCTGAAACTCCAAATAAATCTTCAAATGACAATGTACCATGATAATGAACTCAAACAGATTTCATAACGGAGATCCGAGTTCGAACATTGATAATTCTTGAAACGAATAATATTAAAAGTTATGGATAAGAGAAGGGAAAGTATGGATTGAAAAAGCATCGAGAGACCCGTCTCAACTATATGGCGATGCTTTCTTTCCACCCGCCCATTTTGTTGGGGTGTGTACGGGCACGATATTCGATGAAAGGTGCCGTTGGATTCAAAAAGTTGTTGAACTCTTTGGTTGGTGAATTCAGTTCCCCCGTCACTTTGAAAAACCTTTAGCTTCCTCGAAAATTGTGTTTGCACAAATTTGAGAAACACATTTAAAGCATCACAAAACTCACTTTTAGCCTTTAACGGATAAAGCCAACAAAAACGAGAGTAGTCATCCACAAATGCAACATAGTACTTATAATTTGAACGACTAGTAATTGGAGATGGTCCCCATAAGTCACAGTGAATTAAGTCGAGAGGGTTTAACGCCCGTTTCTCATTAATATTAAAGGGTAATTTTTTAGCTTTAGCCATTTGACATGGAGGGCAAATCCCCGGCTTAGGCAAAATTGAAGTTAAAGAAATAACACCAAGTTTATTTAATAGCAAAATTGTGTCAAAAGCAACGTGACCAAGTCTTGAATGCCATTCTTCAAAAGAGGCTTTTGGGCAAGATAGTTTTGCCACAAGAGCTATATTGTTGTTGTGATGAAGAACATATAAGCCGTCTTCACAACGTCCTTCGGCTATGGTCTTTCTCGTTATCCGATCCTGAATGAAAAAAGAAGGATAAGAGAATAGTACATCCACTTTATTTGATTTCGTGAGCTTGCTAACCGATAAAAGGTTCTTTTGAATGTTTGGAACAATAAGAACATCCTTTAGATGCACGTTGTTAGGTAGCACCGCATCACCCTTATGAGTGACCGGGAGGGTGTGACCGTTTCCAAAAACCACCCGACTGTTGTCATTTACATTTTTCAGATTTGAAATAAAATTAGACATAGCCGACATGTGGTCGGAGGCTCCGGAATCAACATACCAGTCCGCATTATTAAGAGAGTTAGGATTACACTGAGCCGCAAAAGCTTGCACCAGGGCTTCTTCATCAAGTTGAGCAGTGTTGGCGGAGGTGGTAGGGGGCGATTTCTTCTCAGTGTTTGCCTGAAGCACCCGAAGTAATTTTCTGCAAACATTCGCCTTATGGCCGGGAATATTACACCATTGACAAGGTTCACCGGAGCGATTGCCTTTCTGATTTGACTTGTTGTTGGTACGATAGGAGGGTCCTGGAGAACGAGTAGCACCGGGATTGTAGAGAGCAAATTGTTGTTGCGCCAGATTGGGGTTAGCAGGAGCAGGAGAAAAGGAACGATTCTGGGCAGAGAACGCCACCGAGGGAGTCGGCGATAAGGCAGAGACAGATTTAGTGAACATCTCAAAGCTTTTTGCTTTCGTGAGAAGATCAGCGAGAGATGCATTCGGGTAGAGAGAACAAGCAGTTGCCGAGAACGCCAAAAATTCCGGGCCCAAACCGGTTACGAAGAGATGGTTCTGTTCGGCCCGATCCATCGGGTGACCTACCGCAGCAAGTTGATCACAGATGCCCTTGAATTCTTTACCGTAATCGGCCACAGATTTGTCACTCTTGAAGACATGCCGGAGAGAATTTCGGAGATGCTGAATCCGTTCAACAGAGGTGTTGGCGTACGCCGCCTCTAAAGCAACCCAGATATCGCGGGCGTTGGTCATGCCAACAACGATAGCGATGGATTCTTCGTTGAGGGAGTGGTGAAGGATAACCACAGTTTGATTATCATCATACATCCATGTGATAAAATCGGGATTGGGGGCAGCTTTGCCATCGATGGTGGTGGTTGGGGGAGGCGCAACACCGGTCCCGTCAACATGAGGAAGAAGTTTGTGGAGGGTGAGGATGGGAATGATTTGGTTCCGCCACAGAAGATAGTTTCCTGGTTTGAGTTTATTTTGGAGAGCATGGAAGATGGGACCAAGGTGGCTAAGGTTGGAGGATGGGGAGGAGGAGGAGGAAGCCATTTGGAACAAGGGGAGGGGAAGGAATACGTAGGGAAGGGGAAGAGGAAAAGAGGAATTGGAAGAGGAAGGGGAGGGAGAGCAAAAAGGCTATGATACCATAAAATGAAATTGATTGATGATTTTTGAGATACAATGAACAGCTAATATAAAGGCAAAAAAATACAATGAGATACCTACAAGAATTGAATACATACAAATAAACACCTAAGAAATGCAAATATTAACAATTCTTTACACTGATACACTTTTCAATTTCCACATAACTTATAGAATCAGAAGAATTAATTTTATGGCTGAAACTCCAAATAAATCTTCAAATGACAATGTACCATGATAATGAACTCAAAAAGATTTCATAACGGAGATCCGAGTTCGAACATTGATAATTCTTGAAACGAATAATATAATCATCGAAAAGAAAACCCATAGCTGCTTTGTGCTCTTCATCAAACCCATAATACCCCTTTTCCACACTTAAATTGAAGTAACAAGCCACACTGTCTGATTATAAATCATGAACTTGAAAGAATAAACTAACAACCAAACGATTTCTCACCTCAAACCGGTTAAGCTTATATGAAAAATAACGTGCCATCAATCTTGGAAACTTCCCGGTATGAATCAAAATGAGATTTCAATCTAGAACCTCACCGTGCACATCGTTTCGGCTAAAGATCACCAGAAAAAACACCTACACTAAAACTTGCACCTATACTGTCGAGCAAACTCCATGACAGACCAAACCAAACCAGAACGTAACGAGAACAAACAGGTCAGACCGTTGTCTTCTTTAAACGTTTGGTATGAGCACCAAGAACACAATGATATGTGTTCTAAAAAATTATCAGAAAATATCGACTAGTCGAATCCAAAACTCTCACATACAGAATTGAAATGTGATCCTGATCATCAATAAGACATCGCTGCATACTATTTCAACCCATTTTCCATCGGATCCCCAAAACACCGAACAATTTACGCACAATTAGAACGTATTCCACCATGATAAAGTAATTCAAATCAGTTTATAGCCAGAAAAATAGATCTGGTCTGCTTCAAACCTTCAACATAAACATCAAGAACACACACACACCAGTGTGTGTTTCATAAAATCCGATCAGATTAGAAGATAATCAATCATGAAACTACCTCCGAATAGCTCCGAAATATGATTTCCATCTAGTATACCTCGTTACTTTACACAGATACGTCAATTCTATCACCGAATCTTAAAAATTTAACCAACTATTGAAGAAGACGTGACAAAACGGGATTGTCCTTCGTTAAATTCAATCCTTAAGTTTCTGAATTCCACTTAATTGAGTAAAAACCCGCCATATGATGATCAAATAATGATATTAAACAAGATCTAAACTTAATTTGCAGGTACAAACAGTTTTAAGACGAACCTTGATATATGACGAATCTTGATACAACCAACATGTTCTTCCATTCATAACAATTTCCAGTTTAACCTCGCACTTTCCAATGATTGTTTTTCTCCAAATATTTCAAACGATTTTCATAAATGATGACGACGAAAATAAGAATGTCTGTTCGATTTAAATTCATTGACCGTCGAAAAGTCAACATTGAAGCAACAACACACAAACTTCATCGAGAAACAAGAAGTAGCCGGATTTTAGCCCCCATTTTTTGTTACATAAACCATTCGAAAATATCGATTTTAGTGATTGAAAATCGAGTTTGAAGCAAAAACCAATTTTTGTATCACAGAGCACTGCACGCTCATCAAAATTTCTTGATTATGAAAACTTAATCTTAGTTTTCCGAGAACAAATCAAGAATAGGAAACAATTTTTATGTTAAAAGGAAAAATTAACACAAAACCTGAATCCATTGAGGTTTGAAACCCAAAAACTTCTTTTTTAAACTCAAATATATATATATATATATATATATATAGAGAGAGAGAGAGAGAGAGAGAGATATTTAGGTGTTTCTGAGTCAAAAAGTTATATATAATTCTAAATAAAAACAGATCTATAAGCTGTGAATTGAAATTTTATACCTGGAATCCATATATAAACACTCAAATGGTTATAGATCTGGAAGTTACCAATTCAGAAATCATCTGGAGAACTTGTGTCAAGACAAATTTGAACAATATTGTTCTTCACACATCTTAGCTTCTTCTTTCCCTAAAATCCTCTTAAATCTTCAAAATAAAAGTAAATTCGTGTCAACTACGGGATGGCGCCACTGAAAAATCAAATTATCCCCCAAAGAACAAGGTAGACATGATTTGGATTATCAGAATAGAGGAAAATAAGAGAGATATTGAGAGATAGGATGAAACTAATGATTTTATTGATGTAAGTGTTGTTACAGACGGAAGTGTAGTAACACATAGTTAAAGGTGTAAAGTAAAATATTCCGAAGAAGATCCTTTCTCCAGCCTTGATCCCAGCTATTTATAGAGCATTCGACATGTTCCGACAGCTCATGCACATCCGTCCTCGCACCTGTCCAGCACATACACATCCTTCTCTAGCACCTGTCCTCATAATCATGTTGTCGTCATCCTGTCAAACCCGGTATAACACATCAGTTTGCAAGAGAGGAGTTGATGAGACCGGGTCGGATGTGTAAACATATCCAAAAACCCTTTTACTTCATCACTAGGCGACCTAAGAACGAGCCTTAGCAAGGCTACCTAAACGAGCTTAAAACACCTAACTAAGAACCTAAACTAAACTAATTAAACTAATAAAGCGATAAATAAGCGAATAACGAAAGGAAAGAAAGAAAGGAAACAAAGAAAGAAAAAGAAGAAGAATTACCTCAAAAAAGCTTTTCAAATGAGACGAGCTTGAAGGGCAGTACCTCATCGCCGAGAGCATAAAAAAAATACTAAGCACGACACCCAAAGGGGTATTGTACTTGTAGAACCACCAAAATTTGGTTATTCCACTTGTTTATACTCAAACTAGGAGTTGAAAACTATAAGGGACCTAAAAGAGGTATTTATAGGTGTATAAGGAATGAAAATTTCGCTAGTGGGGCAATGTGGGATGAAATTCGCGACTAGCAACTCACCAACAAACATCAAACTTGTTTTCGCGATTCCGCTTCGTTATAACTCGGTTTCGCATGCGGTTTTCGCCCACGTTCATCATTTTCAGAGCATTATCCTATGGAATAGAGTAATCCAACATTCATGCTATTGAGAATTGGGCTTAAACCTTGGATCTTGATGTTGGTCGAGTTTCTGAGTTTTTTAAACATATGGATGTTATAGATAAGACCTATAGCACCCTTAGTACCCTTGAAATTGATTGGTTTACAATTCATGAAGTCCTTGTAAGAACATTATCAGGCACATGTAATGTCAGACATAACCTTGAAAACAATTCTTGGTAATCATAATCGTGGGTTTTCCAACATTAGTTAGGGCGTCTTACCACTTGGAGAACCTAGCGGCCTCCTGCGGTGCGGACAATTTCGTTTCATAGCCTCGACTTGATCAACATATAGCGGGGGCGGTGGAGGTGAGGGAAATCGGTTATTGCGAGGGCGTTTGCGTCGTCCAGACATGTCTTTCTTAACTCACGAGTGTGAATAAGGAAATATTTCGACAATATGTGTCAACATAAAGTCTACATGTCAACAAGCACAACATACATCATAACCACAAGGATGGTATTAGACAACAATAAAAGAAATACCACGGTAATTAATATTAGAAAACATCAATCTTGGCAATACAACAAGTTTAGTATGAGCATACAAACATTGTTTTCAGAATGCGGGTGTGCAACTCTAATTGTCAAAATTCATAATAGTTTTCATACCTTAATTAAGCTAAGAATACGACAATATTCTTCTGGTAGCATGCTGGTACGGGCCTCTCGGGAAAGCTGGCATAGGAATATTCAAGCGACATGTGTAATAGTGGACATGAATGACTGAAATAGCAAAATGCTCTCCTTGATAGCAAGCATACGTCTCTCAGAAGGCCCTAACATCAGCAAAGTGGTGGAAGTAGAATTGGAGACATTCGTCATTTGAGCGTGCAAAGAGTTCGTAGCAAAACCAGCAGTGACAAAACGGTCCTCGATCGCCGAAAGATGGGACTCAAGAGTCTGAATAGTACCATGAGCAAACAAAGAACGAACTCAGAAATCAACTGACGAATGGCATTGTCATGCATGGATAAATGAGAATGGATGAAAACAAGGTTGGCCATATGGACAGGAAATCAGGAGCACTCTCTAGTATAGTAGAGGTGTGGCAGAAACAGAGGCGGATGACTCTCCAACCTCATAAACAGAAAGAAGAATAGGGGAATCAGATACTTGCTGCCTTTTGAGGGCAGGCTCATCATCGGGTGCAGAAGTAGCAAATTGACGTTGATGGTACTGAACGACAAGCTTCCTAGGAGAGTACATCATCCTAGGACTAGTGGAAGAAGACGAAACGAATGGAAAGACGGAGATCGAATAGTAGAAGGATTCACAACAGGAGCGATAGGGACAAAATCAGAAATGATAGGGACACGAAAAGTGTCTCGGGAGCAGACAAGATAGTAGCCTGTGAAATAATCACATCAGGGATGGATTCCTCCGAGTTATCATCGCTCTCGTTATCGGAAACAATGGGCTCCAATGCCTTCCTATGTGAGGGGTGGTGAGGTGAATCCTCAACAGTCGTCTCAGGCACCAGCGACGAAGAAGTATTTTCCGGGGATGCACGAATATAACTGGCGGCGATGGCGTACACTCAAATTCTGGCTTCGGGTCGGAAGGTACCATGACGTTCTCCATGTGTGACGTGATGTGATAAATTCCAAGTCATAATAATAATATATATACTATATACGTATAGGCAATTACTTGGATAAGCAGACAGAACAGTTTGCAAGTTGGCACACATACAAGGCAATGCATGAATGCACACACACGAATGGATGATGCAGAGCTTAGGTTATAGACTAGGCGCGGAATGATGCATCCTAATTCATTATAGCCATGGCTCTGATACCACGTCTGTCACACCCCTAAAACGGTGAAATGGAGGCGTGTGACTGATTTGGCATCATGGTCATGGTTATGAATGATTGACATCTAAGTGAACCTTTAGTTAAACCATTTGTCTTTCGAAAACATAAGTCTTAAACATCTATTTAAATATTTTAAACAATGGCAGCGGAAAAAGTAGTAGTGTGGAATACAATTTTATGTTTCAAAAGACAATGTCTTGAGATTTATAATCATAACAACCCTAACGTGTAATGTGACTAAATCTTCAAATGAAATGCATGAACACGCGGAAAGTAGACCATGATATAAGACAAGAAGGATCTATGCAGAAAGACATTGAACTTCATCCTTAATCACCTGAGAATTCAAGAATTTTTAAAAGTCAACATAATTGTTAGTGAGCTCACAGGTTTTATGTCACATGAACATGTTGAAATAAGTTTGAATGCTTAAAACAAGTTTGAATGTTTGAATCAAGTTTGAATGTTTGAAACAAGTTTGGATGTTTGGGCGCCATGATATTATATAGTTGATGCTATGGTTGTAAGGATCAAGCATTAACCTTGAATTCAAAACTAATTAATTACCCACTCCTAGTGTCCTATATCACAAGTACACAGAATGACCAGAATAACTAATGTACCCCTTGACTATAACCGTGGAGTCAAGACTGGAGCGACCAAGTCAGGGCAGTGTTGTCAACCCAAATAGATCTATTCAAAAGCTATCGTTTCGAATGAACTAATTGAATTCAATTAATAGTGGGAATTCAGGCATACAGCATGAATCAACAAGAATATACAGATTGGGATAGTATGAAAAGAACATGCAACCAGTACGTGTTATAGCTATCAATAATATCAGACAAAAATGAATATAAATTGGCATTCATTGAATTCTCCCCCATAGTTTAGAAAACAGAAAACTAAAATGGGCCGTGAAAACTCACTTGATATGAAGATGGATTGACAGATATGAACTGAACGTAGCCTAGCATGCGTCTACAATATAATATTAAGACATCTTTGGGTTTGGCCAAATTGGTTTTAGTGAATACGTCACCCAATGTTCGAAGTTAAGTCATGACATAAATTACCCGATGATATTGATGGAAATATTGAATTATTATTTATTGGCAAACAAATAATATAAAGTTATGAAAATAATTATTTATTTGAATAAATAAATAATGTTTAGTTTTTCGCATATAGAAAATAGTATATCGAATAATATATTTATTTTCATGAAATGACACGAAAAATATAAATATTTATTGTTATTAAATATTTATAAGGTTTTGAACCTCCAAAAATAATAAATAAACTCTTTGATTTATTAAGGTTCGAACGCACGTTTTCTACCGCGCGTCAATACACGGTATTAGTCACGTTTTTATTAAAATCATTTGACACATAAAAATATATTTATTTTTATGAAATAATGATTTCAAAATATAGGAAGTTATATTTTGTAAAATTTGAATGTTGGTTTGTCCGGTAGTAAGCCGGTTTAACCGTTATGACTCGTTATATGATGTCTTGAGTTTTCTAAACACTTAGGAAATGTTTATGGACCTGTTTTGATGTGGTTTATGATTTTAAATTACCAAGTGTGCCGGTAGGAGTTTAACTTGTTAAAATCAGTGTTTTTGAGTTACCGAAATTCATAGTTTTTGTCCGGTTTGTTTCCAAAACATTATTTTCCATTTCTGAACTTCATGGAACATTTTATACATAAAAACGATCACACTTTAGGTTCTGGACCAGAACCATATTGTGTCCGAATTTTTATATTAAATAGTTTAGAAAACTTGTATTTCGGGTCTCAGATGTCCCGTTTTTAATCGTATAACGTTTGGGCATAATTGCGACTTCTTGAAAACTTGTTGTTAATTTATAAACACAAGTTTTTAGAGTCTCAAACACGTCATAAGGTTTGTCATGGTTCTTTTTGCTAAAAATCCACATTTTATGATTTTTAAGTCATAAAAATCAATAAATGAATTATATCTTTTATGTTTAGCTTTATTTTAACAAAATAGCATTTTATTTTCCATAAAATAGCCGTTATTATTTATGTTAGTTAAGAAGTGATAGATTGAAAGAGATGACATGATCATGGATAGGAAAACACATGATTAGAATGGAAGATATTGATGATCATAAAGAAAAATGATGAGGAATGATGATAGGTTAGAAGTTACCTTGAATCTAGATGAAGATTAGAAGTGATTAGAGACTTGAATGAGTTTAGATGATGATGAAATAATGGTGGATGGTGGCGGTTTAAGTGTAAACCGTAATGTAGGAGGAAGGAGAGAGGAAGTGGGTGTGTGATGTTCTTTGGGGAATGACTAAGTGTTGGAATATAGTATATGAGATGTTTCATGAGGGGTGTTTGGTTTGGTTTGAGGTGAAACCGAAGGGTATTTAGTTTGCTTGTTTGGTCCAAATAAAAGAAGAAGAAGAAAGGTAAGATTTTGAACACTTGGTCCACACTTCTTGAATTTGGCTAGAATCTTGAACAAATGGTGGTGGTTTGGGTGTGCTAAAACCGATGAAAGGAAGGGAGAAATGAGAAACGTTATGACATGTTTAAGGAGTTAAACTCATTTCTCATTTACCCTACTTGTACCACCATTAGACATTCTTGTCTAATATCTAAGAGACATGTTGGTTGGTTACTACCATTACCCATTGGACTATGTTTTTGCCATGTACTAGGGGGGACACATATGTTCCATATCTTTCATACATGTATGGGGATCTAGGTAGCAATGTAGGTGTAGAGTTAGTTGTACTAAGCAATTAGCCATGTGATATTTGTAGCAAGATTCCAATGGGGTTGGTTTGGTTGGAGAAATTCGGTTGAAACCGAATGGGGCAAGGGGAAAGAAAAAACCGGGAAAAGAAAAGAGAAGAGAAAGGGAGCCAGGGGCTCGAACTCGCGACTAAAAGAAAAAAAAAGGAAGAAGAAGTTGGGCCGTATCGGGCCAAAGAAAGAGAGAAGGGACTCGAGCCAGGCTGGGCCGAACTGGGCCGAAAAAAGAACGGAACGGGCCGAGAATTCGGTTGGGCCAAAGAAATGGGTCGATAGGATGGGCCGGAATGGGAGAAAAGAAGAGAAGAAATGGGTCGAATGGGCCTGTTGGGCCGTATCAGGGCTTTGGGTCGGGTCGGAATGGACGCGGGTCGGATCATTGGATCGAGTTGAATAAGTTTGGGCCTTGGTTTGGTTAAAAATATTAACCGGGCCGGTTTGGGCCTATTAGGCCGTAACCCACTAAACTGGGCTGATAAACCCATGTTGGGCCGAACGGGTTGAACCGGGTTGATCCAATTTGTCAATACGGATATTTTTTCGGGTTGGAATGACAAAGGGATTTGAAAACAAATTCGTTAGAATTTTAAACGAATACGGATGGATATGTATATAATGAATATTGTTTAAACGAATGAAAATGAATTTATCACATGTCTTGATGTTATAATGATTTGTGAATGTCACTTTGATGTTTTTAGATTAATTGAAATAAATTTTTGTTCGAAACGTACGTTAATAGTTTGAACTTTGACGTTTTAAATCTAAACGGATATTTAGATTGTTTTGATGAAAAAGAAATAATATTTGAACGAATTTGAAATAAGTTTAACGAATGTAAACTTTTGGTTTGTTTGAATGAATTTTGTCGTTTGAATAAACGATATGTTTTCAATACGTTACGTGTAGGATCGTTATTAGTTTAGAGTTAAACTAAAACAAAAGCCATTTACTTGCAAATATAACCCTGCGGAATTAAAGTTATATTTCACTTTACTTAAGCGATATTCAGTTCTTGTGTATAATGTAAATGCTTGATTTGTAGAAAGATAGTAACAACAAAGTATCAAATACTCGACACTATTTGCATTAACTCAAAGCTACACTATTACAAGTTGTTCAAAAACAGATGATGTGTAAACTATGAGCTAACTAAGCTATATATAGTGCTGATGAGATCAATGACAGCCATTGATCTCATGTGATATAATCTAGACCATAAACTAAAAAGTCAAATAAAAACTACCAAAAGAATAAACATCGGCAATTGGAATATCTTGCGTGTTTGCAGCAACATACTACTTTAGGAGAGCGGCTTGAATCAGATATAGAAGCATACGAGAAGCTTTTGCAGGATTGGACTTGCTGAAAAGACATCTCAGGAAAAGTCCGGTTGAACTCATTATCTGGTGGATAATCGAGTTCACCCGGAATATTCGCTACAAGAAAAAACTGCTTCTTTCCGCTTGAACTGCCAGTTCCGCTTGAAGTGAGAATTCCGCTTCAACTTCAACTTCAGCCGGAACATAGGAAAATTGGCATTCAGCCGAAAATCTTCCAAGCGTAATATTCCTTACAATCTCCCCCTAAGCTGATGCTGTCAAATTCCAATGTTTATCTTCAAAAATTGACTTGTACCCACAAATCTTCTTCTCCTTATCCTACTTGTCAGTGGTTCTGATGTTGGCATCAAGGTTTTGAGACAGCTCTTTTGAGTTTGTTTTGGTCACCTTCACATGTTTGAAAGATTCCCAGTCCATTTCGCTCCATTCTTCTTGAACAGAAATGGACTCATGAACTGTGAAGGTGCCATCGGCTCTGTGAACATAAAAGAGCTTCTCTTCCTCTTCCCAAATGATAAACTTTATTTCACTTGTAGGCTCTACTTCTTCTTCTTCTGCTGAATCATCATCTAAATTGCTTATGTAGAACACTCCGCAGTCCAGCACAGTTGGCTCAATGACAAGCCTTAACATGTGCTCAGCTCTTGAGGGACTTAGAATCTCTCTAAGCTTCAGAATAATGTCTGTCATTTGCAGCAAAGTAAGATATGAAGTGGCCTTGTGAACATTTACCACTTGAGCTGTGCCATTTGCCAACTTGAAGGTGAAATCAAAGGTGGCTTCATCCACTGTCCAACCCACAATCTGCCTCTTTCTGGGTGGAGCTTTTCTTTTCTGCCTTTGATCTCTTTTGTTCTTGGCATGCATCATTTTCCTTTTTCTTATCATCCTTTCTTCATCAGAATCATTTGCAGATTCTTGCACAATAGGTCTCTTGCCTTTGTCAGATGATGAAGAAGGGCCAGTTTGAGCTTCAGTAGGTTTGGTGATGGTGGTAGAAGGTTCATTGATGGTGAGAGGAGGTAGGGAGGTTTGTGTTGGTGGTTGAATAGCTTCTGGTGTGGGACTTGAAGGTGGAGTAGGTGGGAAAATGTCAGAAAAGTCCATGGTAGGTGGAGGCTTCTTTTTGAGGGGAATGATGGGTGTAAAGTTGTCTGTTATGTATTTTGGGGTTGGCAAGCTTGGTGGCTACTTTCTTGGAGATGGAGGGTGGTTTGTAGGGTGTGGGGTTTGGGTTGTAAATGAAGGAGGGTGGAGGTTGTACATCTGCAACATTAGTAAATTCAGGTTTAACATTTACATTTGTACCCGAGATGAGCTCTGAAGGTGAAGGCATCACCAAGTTAGGGTTAACAGCAGCTATCTCTCCTTTAAGCTCATAAAAGATAGTATCAATTAAGCTGCACAGTTCCCTAACTTGCATCTGAGCTACCTCTTCCTCTGTCTTCAAGTTTCTAACCACAAGAGCCCTTTGTACCTTTTTCAATAGAATGTAATTCTCATCATTCTTTATCAACCTGGTAAGCAATTGAGAGGCAATCGAAATCAACCTCTGCCTATCAGTTTCAGTCACTGCATCCAAATCGTAATCCTTTTGGCATTTTCCACCATTTTCACTATAGCCTCAGCTTTAGGAGTCTGAACCACCTGTTGAATGGTTTTTGGAATAACAGATTGAACAGGTGTTTCCGCTTGAACTGGTTCTGAGCTCCTTAAGGCTATCAAAGTTTCGGCTATGTCTTCTGCTCCTTCACTTCTTTGTTCTTCCGGTTGAGTTTCCGGTTGAAGTTCCGGTTAAACTTCTGGTTGAACATGAATTTGGACTTCAATCACCACTTGAGGTTTGGTGACTTCAGGTTCTTTGTCGGCTATTTCCAACACCTCAGTGCCTTCTTCTTCACCAATAAAATTTTCGTCTCCTCCTTCAGTCACTGAAGCAACTGCAACAGTTGCAGTGCTCTCTTCAACATCCATGGCTGCCTTGCTAGTGGAGGCAATGTTTCCTACCACTTGATCACTGGCTCTTTCAGCCGGAAAGATAACATCTTTGAGAAGTGTTGTGATCATGTTTATGTGCTCAGGGAGAGCACCAGCAATCAGCATGGTTGACTATACAAGCTCAGTGAGGTTGGGGTCCTCAAAAGGAGAAATAGCAACCAGTTGACTGTATTTCATGTTCACCCAACTTTCTTCTACATTGAAGGGGTTGACACCAATTCTTTCACAAGTTGTGGCTCTAAATTCAGCCGGTATCCTCTCAACTTCTTCAATTTCATTTATAACAGGCCTTGAGGGCATCTTCTCCCCCAATTTGACAGTATCAGCTTCATCAGCAATAACAGCTTCATCAGCTTCTCTGATAGGGTTTGAAGGACCCGCTTTAGTGTTTGTAGGATCAGCTTTCACCAAATGAGCAACAATTGCATTCAGAGTATCAACCTGTGCTTGGAGAGAAAGGTACAGTTTCGTCAATTCAGGTAGTGTATAACTGTCCTCAACTGGCTTTTTCCAGTATCCTTGGACAAAACCAAGCTATCAATCCGAGATTGATGAGCAGTGGTACCCACGGCTTCTTGGCACCTGGGATTCTCTTCATCTATTTTAGCAACCCTTGGATCCAATTAAGGACTTCTAGGTGCTGATTCAGAGAAGATTGCCGCAGATTGGGTCTTATTTATGTTACTGCTGACACCAAGATCCAGTAGGGATCCTTGAGCAGCAGCAGCCCTTTCTGCATGAATCTCTTCAGATCTCCTGAGATTCACCTCCGGTGAGGAGTGGGGGTTCAATGCAACATGGTCCTGGATCATCAGTATGTTCTCCTGTAATGAGGTTGGTGAGTTAATAACACCCTCATTTGAACCAAGAATGGGTGCATTGTCACTCCTAGGTGATAGGGGATGTAGGGGTGAAAAGTGTTCAGATGGGGATTGTGCATCTGCTTCTAATGACTCCCCCTCAAATGAAGGTTCATCCCTAAGAGAGAATCCTAATTTAACCAGTTTTCGTTTAGGCTTTTTGCCTTGAACTGGGTTAGAAGCTTCGGGTTGGTTGGTGGGACTAGGTGGAGGAGACCTAGTAACCACATTTCTCTGTCTTTTAAAAATGACAGGAGGTGAGGTTGATGATGAGGTGGCAGTGGTAGTGATTGTGGAAGCTTTCCTCTTTTTGGATTGAAAAGTTTTGAGAGTAGAGGAAGCTGGGACAAATGTGTGTTCATAAGCTATTAGGTCTATAGCTCTGTCATCTTGAGCATGGGGCTCAGTTGCTGCTACAGTTTCCGGGTGAACCTCAGCAGTAGCAGGTTCATCTGGAAACTACCTTGGAATTGGTAAGGGGTAGTTAGTGTCCCTTCCAAGAAATACAGTCTTGTTTAAAGCAAGGTTTGAAAAAGTTTTCTCATTAAGAAGTTTTTGTTGCAAAATCGTACCAAGCCAGACGATTTGGGGGTACTCTTCTTTGAGAATGTATGTAAAAAATCTAGGGTACTGGTAGATATATTCAGAATGAATGTTGGATTTTAGGGCTTGAAAAATCAGTTTGGAAAAATTGAAGTTTTCACCTTTTACCACAGCATAGAAGGCGGAAGCCTGTTCACTGGCAAGCTCGTCAAATCCACCTTTCTTTGGAGATAGGCACACCAGAATTGTATGGGCCAAGAACCTCCTTTTGTAGGGTAATTTCCCTTTCTTGATAGTTTTGCTTTGCAGGGAACCACCGTATCCAATATCCCTGAACAGTCGAAGATATTTCTGGGAGTCGACTACTTCATATCCACCGTTATCCCTGAATTTCAACAGTTTTCGCACCTTTTCTTCATTAATTTCCACTTCTGTGCCCTGAACTTTTGACACAATCGATTCACTACCATCTTCGCCTTTGGTAACCCTAGCATGACACCAGAACTCTTCCATAACCTCTTCAAATATTTCTGCTTCAACAGTGAGCGCATGATGAAGGTGAGATCTTTTGATGAAGTCTATCATGCCGTTGTAGATGTCAGTTTTGCTTGGTGGTTCTAGGTATGCCACCAAATTGTGTTCTACAGGGAACTTTGAGTCATCGATGGGCTTCTTGCCACTCGCCTTTGATTTTGGAGCCATTGTTGATACAGGTTTTTGAGAAGATTGACGGTTAAATGGAGGTTTATCGGAGAGAGTTTGAGAGAAATTTGGGAGTAATTGCTGAGTGGGGTTGAGAGAAATGGGGAAAGTGACAGTAAATTAGGGCTTTTTACCTTTTCGGTGATGACGTGGAGGAGAGAGAGTTAAAACAGACGGTTCAGTAACTGATGAGACAGATGCTTTATGGGTTATACGGTACAGCTGGTTAAAGCATGTCTTTATCCAATAGTAAATTTACTGAAATCTCGGATTTTAATCAGTTAAAAACTTAATGGGTAAATAAATGTATATCCGCTTAGAAAGTTGTGCCTTCCGGGTAATTAATGAGACATTGACTTTGTTGACCCGGAAGTTCAGGCGGAACCCATTTCTCCTTTATTTTTAAAAACTAAATTTCTTCCGTCTGAACTTCAAGCGGATGATTTTTCCGCTTGGAAGAATTGTTTTCAGAAACATTTTTCACGTCATTTACAAAGCATTTTTTTCGGTTGAAGTTCACCCGGTGAGTTTCAAAAGTTTTTTTACTCACAGGTTGAACCGGAACTTGAAGCTGAACACCAAAACACAAGATTTTTTAAATTTTCATAGTGTAACAGAGGTTACTGACTATGAACAGAAATTATCACAAGAAATTTTCTTTTTCTTTTTGCATCAAGAGACGGGCTCTTAAGCACATGCCTCTCTTTTATTTGAAAATTGTGAAAAGTTTTTATTCAAAATTCATCATCCCAATGGCTGTGATGAGATAGAAAAATCTTGCCTCATCAAAAGCTTTTGTAAACAAATCTGCCAACTGGTGATCAGTATGAACTTTGAATAGTTTGATCAAATTCTTTTCTGCACAATCTCTAATAAAATGATACCTTATGTCAATGTGTTTGGTCTTGGAGTGCTTTACTGGATTGTTGATGATAGAGATGGCGCTGTTATTGTCTGCAAGAATAGGAGTTTCCATGAATTTGATCCCGTAGTCAAGCATTTGATTCTGGATCCAAAGAACTTGACTGCAACAACTTGAGGCAGCAATATACTCAGCCTCTGCAGTTGAAGTGGAAACACGAGTTTGCTTCTTGCATTGCCAAGGGACAAGTCTTTCACCTAGGAATTGACATCCACCTGATGTTGACTTCTTATCAATGTCACAACCACCATAATCACTGTCTGTGAATGCTCTGAAAGAGAAGTCAGAGTTCTTGGGATACCACAAACCTAATTTTGGTTGTCCCTTTAGATGCTTGAAGATTCTCTTAACAACTAGCATATGTGACTCCTTTGGTGAGGACCGATAACTAGCACATAAGCAAACACTAAACATGATGTCCGGTCTGCTAGCAGTGAGATACATTAGTGAGCCTATCATTGCTCTATACAGGTGCACATCCACTGGCTTGCCACTTAAGTCATTGGTTAACTTGTGGGAAGTGGATATAGGAGTTTTTGCACTTGAGCAGGCTTGCATGTCAAATCTTTTCAGCACCTAAGAAGAAAGTTAATTCTCCCATAGAGCTCATCTCAAATTTGGACTGCATCAAAGTTTCAAACTCCTTGCACAAAACAGTGTTAGATGAACCAAAAATAATATCATCTACATATATTTGTACCATCAACATATCCTTACCAACAGTTTTAACAAAAAGTGTTTTATCAATGGCCCCTCTCCTGTAGCCATTCTCTAGAAGATAGTTAGAAAGAGTTTCATACCAGGTTCTAGGTGCTTGTTTAAGACCATACAAAGCTTTGATTAGCTTGCACACCTTGTTAGGATGGTTAGGGTCTTCAAAACCAGGAGGTTGGTTGACATATACTTCTTGTTCCAGTAGGCCATACAGGAAGGCACTTTTGACATCCATCTGAAATACTTGGAAGTCTTTGAAGGCAGCATATGCTAAGAAGATTCTGATAGCTTCCAATCTAGCCACTGGTGCAAACACTTCATCATAATCAATGCCTTCTTCCTGTGCATAGCCTTGCACTACCAGTCTTGCTTTGTTCTTGATAACAATTCCCCTGTCATCTTTCTTATTTCTGAATACCCACTTTGTGCCAATTGGTTCTGCTCCACCAGGAAGATCTACAATTCCCAAACTTTTTGCTTGTTAATCTGAAATAACTCTTCCTGCATTGCCTCGACCCAACTGTTGTCTTCCAAGGCATCTGTTACCTTCTTGGGTACTTCTTGAGACAAAAATGCAGCATGCAAACAAATGTTTGCATTAGCAGATCTACTCCTTGTCAACACAGGTGCTGACACTTCTCTAATAATGTTTATTACTAGGTGATCTCTGTTGATTTTTCTGTCTAGAAACATAGGGAACTCATGGCTTCTTCCATTTGAGGGTATATTGAGCTGAGGAAGTCTGTAATCAAGCTCAATATCAGCAATTTGTGAAACAGGATTTGAACTTTCAACTGTATTGTGAGAACTGTCTTCTGAAAGGTGGGTCAAATGCTCAAAACTGAATTCATCATTTGAATTTTCAGGTTCAGTTGATTCGGAATCATTGTTCTCAACAGTTTCTGAAATAAAGATTTCCGGTTGAACTTGAGCCGGAGAAATTTCCGTTTGAACGTCAGCCGGAGAAATTTCCGTTTGAACTTCGACCGGAACAATTTCCTCTTCAATTTGAATTATTTCAGAAGGTTTCTTTCCATTGCCTGGCAAGATAGGTTTGATGCTCATTGAAGAGAAGAAGTTTTGCTTCTCAGTTCCAGTAGTGTTGCTCTTCCAATATTCATCAGCAGACCTATAAAAGTTATTTTCCTGCACTAAAGATCTCACAGGCTTATCAACAGTTATGTTGAAAGCAGTGGTTAGTGCGTCAATATCAAATAACCAAGTGGGTTGAGATTCACAATTGTTGGTAGATTTTTCATTAAAAGAGACATTTATAGTTTCCTCAACAATTTTGGTTCTCTTGTTGTACACTCTGTATGCTTTTGACACACCTGAGTATCCAACAAAATATCCCTCATCTGCCTTTTTCAGCTAATTTGGGCAATGACTCGTTGGTTATTAATATTGTAACAGGACAACCAAATGGCTTAAAGAAATAAACGTTTGGCTTTCTTTTTCTCCAAAGCTAATAAGGTGTCTTGTTTTTGCCTTTGACAATTAAAATCCTGTTTTGGACATAACAGGCAGTGTTCACTGCTTCTGCCCAAAATATAACATGAAGCTTGGAGTCGGCTAACATGGATCTAGCAGCTTCAATCAATGTCCTATTTCTCCTTTCAGCAACACCGTTTTGCTGTGGAGTTCTAGGAGCACTGAATTGTCTCACAATTCCCTTCTCCTCACAAAATGTATTCAAAACATGATTTTTGAATTCTGCGCCATTGTCACATCTGATAGTTTTAACTTTGAGATTTGATTGATTTTCTAAATTAATTACAAGAGTTTTCAGCAATTCAGCAGTTTCATCTTTTGTTTTGAGAAAGAAAACCCAAGTATATTGTGAAAAATCATCAATTATAACAAAACAGTATGACCTTTTCCCTAAACTCATTACTCTAGTTGGACCAAAAAGATCCATGTGCAACAGCTCCAGAGGTTTTGAAATAGAAGATTCAACTTTTGGCTTGAAGGAGGTTTTGTGCTGCTTGTCCTTGAGACATGGCACACAGTTTTCAGAACATGCAAAATGCTTGTTAGGAAGACCCTTAACCAAGCCAAGATTCACAATTCTGTTCATGTTTTTGTAGTTCACATGACCTAACCTTCTATGCCACAGATCAGATTCGTCAACTGAGGCTTTGGATACAAAGCAAGTAGTGCCACATGAGGGTGTAGCAACTGACATATCCAAAATATATAATCCATCTCTCCTGTCAAATTTTACCAGTCCATTTGTCACATCACCTTGTGCTGTGATAAGGCCTTTTGTGCTTCCAAAGGCAACTGGTCCTCCATTGATTCTTTTTGTATTTTCTAGAATTTGCTTATTCCCTGTCATGTGGCAAGTGCATCCACTGTCAACTACCCATAGGCTATTTTGGCCTTTATTTTGCACCTGCACACATCAGAACTGATTAATTTCTATAGGGGACCCAAGCCTGAGTGGTCTTGGGTCTGCCATAAGCATCATTATACTTATACTCCTTGAGTACTAAAGTATTTAAAACTGGAGCTTCATTAAGCAGATCATCATTGTCAAAACTGAAGTTCTCATATTGAGTACTTGTTTCACTAAATCCTTCACCTTTGGTGTTTTTCCTTTCAGCAATTTTTCTTTCCCTGTACTCCTTAAATTTTCTTTGCTTGTTGGTTATTTTCTTTGGTTTTTCATTTCCTTGGTTAACCAACTTAGTTCTTTCAGGAGATTTTGAAAATCTTTGAGGAAAGTGTTTGTTTTGATTTGAACTCTCCCCCTGAGGTGGAACACAGTAACTTCCACTTGAACTAGTAGCAAAAAAAATTTCAGGTTGGTAAGACTTTTTGCCTCTTGAAAAATTTTCTCTAGAGGTGGTCTTTCCTCTAGAGGTGGTCTTTCCTCTAGAGGGATTTCTTCTTCCTTGAGCTTCAAAATGCTCAAACCCATCAGCAAAGTGTACATATGGTCTCTGCTTTGGAGCAGTAGCTGATCTGGGTTGAGTTTTGTTTTCCGGTTGAACTTGAGTTCGAGTGGAAAAATGTTCCGCTTGAACTTCAGCCGGAAAACGATTTTGCTTTAAAACAGAGAAACTTCCATTTTTATCATTACCAATTAAGACCCTGTTGGATTCAGATCCAAAATGCTTCATTGTGTGATTTTTCACAAGTGAAATTCTTCCTGTGAGTTCCTTTTGAAAATTAGCTTTTGGTTGCGAAACAGGTTTTGGTATCGAAAATGGTTTAACTTTACTCATTGGATTGAACTGGCATACAGCAGCTAGGTGACCTTGTTCACCACAGCACATGCATTCAACAACGTTGGTTTCAAATTTTCTGGGAGACTCAAGTTTGGTTACTTGGTTGAAATTTAGTTGACCAAGCCTTTGAGTTTGACTTACCTTTGGTTGCTTAGGTTGCTTTCCTCCAACTTTTGAATCCTTGGGTTCATAAACAGTTGGTGGAGGAACAACAATTGATGGTCTCAAAATGTTTGATTCGTCAGCTAAAGCAGATGTGCTTGCAACAGTGACTTCAGTTTTCTTAGACGGTTCAGAACTTGACTGTGATGAAATGTCATCAACTGTGAGACTAACTTTGCATTAAGATTTTAAAGCATCAATCGGTTTGATTACATGTGAGTATTCAATTGGTGGTTCAACACAGTTATACCCAACACCTGCTTTACCATACATCCCTCCCATCCACAGTTTCTCAGCCTTTTTGTTTGCTGCTTGGAATTTGTCACAAGTAAACAAAGCATCTTTCAGCTTGATCTCAAGAACATCAACCTCAGCCTTAGCTTCTTTGGTTTCATGTCTTGATTTCTCAAGCTTTGACAGCAAGTCATCAAGCTGTGTTTCAAGAACTGAGTTGGTTTGTTTTAACTGTTCATACTCTTTGGTTAAATTTACAATTTTTGAAATGTATGATGATTCAGTTTTCTTGAAACATTCCTTTAACTCATTTAGGTTTGAAACTTCATCAATCAAATCAATGTTGTGATTTCGGTACTTTGCCACTTGTTCTATGCAGGCAGGGCTGCATATGTTTTCTAGGACTTTCTCAGGGATAGAGTTTACCTGATCTGAGGTGGAGTCTTGTTTGGCCATCAAAGCATGGTTGATAGGCTCAAACTCAGCAACGAAATCTTCCCATTCAACACATGAGGTTTGATTTGCAACAGCAGCTACCACATTATGGTGGTTTTGACTTCCGGTTGGCTTTGGTGGAGTAGGGTGAGAGCCTGAGTTGTTACCAGAATTGTTGTTTTTGGAGTTGCTTCCTCCTTGATTTTTCACTTGGACATGACTCTGATTCTGTCCTTCTCCTCTTGGTTGAGAGCACTCCCTTGCAAAGTGACCAAGTTGGTGACAGTTATAGCACTTCACCTTGCTTTTGTCAAGGCCTATGTGAGCACCTTTTGCTCCCTTGTAGGTTCTTCCAGTTCTTTTGTAAAACCTTTGAGATCTGACAGAAACCATAGAAAGTTGAGTCATTATGTCCATTTCCTCCAAATCATCAGCACATATACACTCAAGATCTTCAGGTATGAAGCCTTGGTAAGAGTCAGTTGCTACATGAGCATTGTGAGAGTTTTCAAACGTGTTTGAAAAACTTTCTTGACACCTTGGTGTCTCAGGGAAACTGACAATAGGTGACTGATATGATGATGAGTTTGAAGACCTTTGACTGTTAAAATCAGTAGTTACTAGTGCAGATGAAAACAGCTGAGTTGACTCAGAAGATGAGTTTTGTTTAAGATCTAGTTCCATTTCATAGGCACTGAGTATGCCATGAAGTTCACTGAGTCTCATCTTTTTCAAGTTTTTGCATTCCCTGATGCTCACTGTGTACACTGTCCACACAGAAGGCAGGGAACGTAGGAACTTTCGGTTAACATCTACCAGGTCTAGTTTTACATCTACTTTTTGGAGTTCATCAAGCAAATAAACAAATCTTAAGTACTGGTTTGTCATTGTTTCACCAGATTTGAAAGTGAAGTTTTCATACTTCTGTTTTAAGACATCTTTCTTGTTTTCTTTTACTTCACTGGTTCCTTCATACATTTCACTTAAGGCATTCCATAGGTCAAATGCAGTTTTATATCCTTTAAACCCACTTAAAATGGAATTAGGAAGTGCAGCCTGTAGAGTCCAATATGCCTTATGGTCAAATTCGAGAGCAGTGTAGTCGGATTCAACATATTTATTTAGTGGTTTTGGTATCTTGACTTCTGCATCATCAGCAGATGAAACCATGGGTGAGTAGGGTCCTTCAGTGAAAGATTTCCAAATACGACGGTCCAAAATCCTAACAAAACCTTCCATCCTGAGTTTCCAGGTACCAAAGTCATCAGGAGTGAACATTGGTGGTTTGTTGGAAGAACCATTTGGACAACTTAAACTAAAATCACTCATTTTGAAAACCTTTTGAAAGAAGAAATGGCAAAGCTTGTAAAGTAAGCAAGTAAAGTATCAACTTTGAAGCACTAAAAGTCTTCAAAGTGAGAGCCAAAGCTCTGATACCACTTGTAGGATCGTTATTAGTTAGAGTTAAACTAAAACAAAATCCCTTTACTTGCAAATATAACCCTACGGAATTAAAGTTATATTTCACTTTACTTAAGCGATATTCAGTTCTTGTGTATAATGTAAATGCTTAATTTGCAGAAAGATAGTAACAACAAAGTATCAAATACTCGGCACTATTTGCATTAACTCAAAGCTACACTATTAGAAGTTGTTCAAGAACAGATGATGGGTAAACTATGAGCTAACTAAGCTATATATAGTGCTGATGAGATCAATGACAGCCATTGATCTCATGTGATCTAATCTAGACCGTAAACTAGAATGTCAAATACAAACTACCAAAAGAATAAACATCGGCAATTGGAATATCTTGCGTGTTTGCAGCAACATACTACTTTAGGAGAGCGGCTTGAATTAGATATAGAAGCATACGAGAAGCTTTTGCAGGATTGGACTTGCTGAAAAGACATCTCAGGAAAATTCCGGTTGAACTCATTATCTGGTGGATAATCGAGTTCACCCGGAATATTCGCTACAAGACAAAACTGCTTCTTTCTGCTTGAACTACCAGTTCCGCTTGAAGTGAGAATCCCGCTTCAACTTCAACTTCAGCCGGAACATAGCAAAATTGGCATTCAGCAGGAAATCTTCCAAGCGCAATATTCCTTACATTACGTCGTAACAATATGTTAGAAAATAATATAAAATGAATATTTTATATTTCTTTTTATTAAAATTCCACAAACAGTTTTATGAAATTTCATGTTAATAAGATTCTAGTTTGAATAAACTTAGAACTTTGTGGTTGATTTCCGATACGGGTACGAGTTGTCAAGTCTAGTTTACCTATGTTTGCACGCAAGTTCGCCTAATTTGAATAAATTAAGCCTAATGCACATAATTAAACAGATAATTGCACGTATATATAGTATTAATGTTAACCTGGAATTTACGGGTTGTCACACTTAAGGAATTTGAGACGACCATTCTAATGAGGAATAAATGAAGTAAGTATACTAGTAATAGTTGTAGGGCCCGATCGGTCGTCGGCGCCGTTACACTCGAATACGCTGTCATGAATCGGAAAGGGAACAAACCACGCATCGGATTATTTTATTTATGAAAGGCATCTTTATAAGGAATTATGGTATGTTTCTCTCATGCACCGCTTTCGCGCAAACATGGAAAGTCATAACCATAACCAAGTTCATAAACATGTATCTCACTGACTTCCATGAAGTGACAAAGCATTACTAACCCTTATCCCAACCAATACCTTCAGGCTGTAGTTAGCGTGAAAGCCATGTTTGTTTACATAGACATAAAACTCACGAACGTATTACTTTGCATGGGGTGAGAGTCACCGTTAGGATCATGCATCGTCTCCCAGTGGGGTGTCACAATCCGACTGATGAGCTTTCAACTCCTCAAATGGTCTATAATACGCAAGGTACGTTTGTTCAAAAGAGTTAGAATATACACTTTCAATAGAAAGAGTTTTCATATAATCAAGTATACTTACCTTAAGATAAGTTTGTAAAAACATCATTACCAACCCACCAAAGACTTGTTTATCCCAAGTAAGTGTAAGAATTTAGCCAAACATAAGCATGGCTTAAAGATGTGCTTAGAAGAAGATGAAGAGATTCATAGACAAATGCGTAATCATATTTTACTAAGATAAAGTTCTTACAATCTTGACGAATAACTACAACACCGAAAACAAAAGCTCAAAAGATGGTATAAGAATGTGGAAACGAGAGTGAAGCCTGAGCAAAGCTTGAGAAGTGAATGAGAAGGGCTCTATTTATAGGTAGAAATCCGGACTAGCATGGGCCGTGCCTGGCAGAGGCACGGGCCGTGTGAGATCAGTGGCACGGGCCATGTTGCACAGAGGTCAGAGGCACGGGCCGTGTGGCCTCAGGGGCACGAGCCATGTGATGCCAGGCAACAAAAGTCAACTCTTCGCAGGTTTGTTGGTACAGGCACGGGCCGTACCTGGCTAGGCACAGGTCGTGTCTTAGGCCGATTTCTTGGAACTTCGTGATTTCTTCATGTTTTTTGTTCCTTTTGAGATCCCGGACCTGGACAGCACTAAAAACTACAAAGGAAACATTATTTAGCTGTTTCAGTAATAGTTAGTTAGTTTCTGTCTATATTTCGGGAATATTTGTGTATAAAATATGTATATTTGATTGTATATCAATCAACTAGGAACTCATGATAAAAAACTGAACAAGACTAGATCCGTTTTACTTGGGTTTCAAATAGGTTATGATGATGAACAAGAGCATCAAAGTTATGACTTTTTTATAAAAAAGTGGAACAAAATTCATAATCCGATCAAATATGTAAAGAAGCCTCAAAATTGATCTCATCAATGCATTTGCGATCTTAAACCGAATCTATAGCAATAAGAATCATTGAAAACTGTTGAGAATCGTTCAATCCACCATTGTTAAAGCTTTATGAAGAACATGAAGTTGTGAAACTTGAAATCCCATCAAATTTCCATGAAATTCAATTTTGTAACTTGTATAGATTCTTGAGAACATGCCAAATCTATTGGAATCGATCAATAGTACAAACACAATGGAATTCATCCTCAATTTTTGATCCTAAGTCATGAAAAAGTCATAACTTTGATGCTCTTGTTCATCATCATAACATGTTTAAAACCTAAACAATATGCATCTAGTGTTGTTCGGTTTTTCATCACGAGTTCATAGCAACTTACGGATTGAATTTTCATCAAGATTTGAACAAGTTATGGTAGATCAAAGATTGAGGTTGATTTTTCATCAAGATTTAGGAAAAAAATAAAAAAAATAATAACACATCAGCCGCTACGTCAGCCAAAAGTTAACGGTGTTAAGTTTTTTAACAGTGAGACCAATATAAGTAAATATGATAAAATCTGGGAACAATGAGAGTGATTTTTGAAGGTGAGATTATTGCTGGCCAACCCTCAAAAGTTAAGATTATTTAAATTAAAATTTTTTTTTAAAAAAAAGGTTGAGTTACATATATTCTCTTCTAAACTTGTAAATTTATATTTTCAAAACAAAAGTTTCAGTATGTTTATATAAACAAGATGGTGACCCACCTAGATGTTGTGGGCTACCTGTTTTGTATGAATTTTACGTCATTATTATTTAATCTTTTTATAGACTTGGTGACCAACTTTAAGCAAGCCATCTAAGTACCTTTTGAGGCCACATTCATGTAGAACTAAAAAAATACCCTTTAATAACCATAAGAGGCTACTATTCTATAATCTAAATTTTAATTACATAATACACCTCTAAAAAAACCTTATCAATAGTGGCTAACAACTATTTTAGTAGATCAGTTTTTTCCCCTATTGAATAGTGACTAACAACTTAACTTTTTTATAAATAAAGGCTAACAAATTATTTGACAGAGTAATTAGAGTAATCACTAGTAACTTGTTATAGGGAGATACCTAGTACGGGTCGTGCTTTTCATCCCAACACGACCTTTGATGATAGTAGACACGTGCACATGTCACGTACTTGCAAATCCTTCAAAGATTACAACCCGACAAGGGCAATGCCCGATTCTGCATGTTGAAGCTTATAAATACCAATCTCACTTCACTTGAAACATTGCTCAATTATCTTCTTCCCCATAGCTTAGTTTTTATGTAGAGCTATTTTTTTAGTGGTTTCAAGTATTTTTTAATCAAGTTTGTAAGAACTTAAACTTAATTTCGAGTTGATTCAAGTTTCTCAAAGAACTCATTTTCTTCTCTTAAGCAAATCTTTATGCAATTTTTGGCTAAACCATATACTCACTTGGGGGAAAACAAACATTTGGTGGACTGGTAAAATGAGTTTATAAACTAACATTAATTTGTGTAAAAATGACTTTGAGATTAACCCTTAATATTGAAAGTTTATTATTGGCTCTTAAAACTAAAAAGTATCTCGTGTATCATGAAACATTGATGCCCTCAAAACATGTTAGTCGGAGTGTGAGACCCGACTAGGGATTTAAACGACGTATGCATGCGAAAAGCTAACCCCAAGGAAAGTGATACATTTGTGTTTTTATGTCTATGTAAATACACGTTATTCATGCGAAAACAATTTAGTGATAATGGTTTGGGATTCTGGGTTGGTATAATTTACCACTTCACATGCGTGAAAGCGGTGTGTTTGTGAACTTGGTTTCACTTACGCCCAACTGTGTATGCGTGAAAGCTGTACACGGGAAGAAATGACCACTACTCCTTATTAAAGATTTTTACTCAACAAAATAATCTGGTGCGTGGGTTGTTCCCATGCTGGTTCATGACGATGTATCCCAGCTTAACAACACTTTCAACAATAGGTCATACGAGAAAATGACATTTTTATACACTATATTCGTTACTTAACAGAACGGTCCTGTCGGGAGTCATCCATGCTAGTGAAAAACAGGAGGAACATATGATAGGCTGCACTGAAAGGGGACCCTTTCTACCTTCGTTAACAATCTTAAGGATAATTTATAAACAATATGGTTATCGGCTTCACCATTGGTGACTCCTCCCAAGTGATATCATATTAACTTTGATTAAATTCACTTACAACCCATTTATCTTTGTTTTCATTTCTTTTATTTATCAACCAACTCTTTGGTTTGGCTAGACGTTAAGGAAAACTGAGTACCAAGAGAGCTTGTATCCTTGGACGACCTCGGTATCTTACCTTCGCTATACTACTATCAAGATGAATGAAGTTATCCTAACGTGTGGTGCTTGGTGATCGTTTGTTATCGTGTTTTATGAATTTAAAAATTGCAACCAGAAGTGGTGTTTTTGGACCTAAAACTGTTATATTTTCCATACCGACACCCACACATCAAACATTAAAGGGTCAAAGAAACCATCATAGCCCAAAAGATCAGATCTTAACTGCCTTGTGCCTCAGATCTATGAGACGACTGCGTTAGACACATTGTGATCGCCTCGCTGTCCCGTAACCATCATAGCCGAATAATAATAACGACGACCAACACCCTAGCCGGAGAAACTGACGATGAACAACAAAGAACCAAGGAAAATAACCATCATAACAGTTTTAAAAGGAATAGGGTCCTCCCTCACATCCCCTTAATGCAAATCATAGGTTCATGGTCAAGGGTAAAGATGAGCGAATACCGAATTTTAGGATTGGGCACAGTATGAAAGATCTTTTAGATGCACATATCCCTCAGGAAGGGCGATTGAGACGTGGGCATAAGGGCTTTTATGACACAATTAATAATTCTATTCATGTCTGAAAACCGCTTTTCACTTTGTTTTATGTTAGATTTCCTTGTCTAAAAACCGCTTTTTGACTTTTTTTTTGTGTTAGATTTCCTTCTTTAGTTTATTTTTTTGCTTGGTGAAACGTTGGAGGGCGTAATACTAGCGGCCACCATATAGAACTCTAGGACGGTGACACTAGCCGAAAAAACCCTCAAGGCCACAGTAATGAACCGAGTAGAGGCAGATCATGAAACTAACCATCACGATTTAAACACCGGCGACGACCACTGCATCACTGACTATAACAGATTTGCAGAAAGAGAGAGAGAGAGAAGGAGAGAGGGAGCGAGGGAGGGAGTGGGAGAGAGAGAAGGGAGGGGGAGAGAGATAGGGAGCAAGAGAGAGGGAGGGAAGGAGAGAGAGGGATAAAGAGAGAGAGGGAGAGAGAGAGAGGGACATAGGGAGAGAGGGGGGGGGGGAGAGGGGGGAGAGAGAGAGAGTTAGAGAAAGAGAGATATAGATAGAGAAAGAGGGAGAGGGAGAGAGATAAAGAGAGATAGAGATAGAGAGAGAGAAGAGAGAGAGAGAGAGGGAGAGAGAGAGAGAGAGAGTGTGAGAGAGAGAGAGAGTAGGGAAGGTAAAAGGTTATGCAGATGTAGAGAGAAGATATATAAATAAATAAGTAGAGAAGGTAAAACGCTTTTCTGAACAACGATAGTCTCTAGATCAAACAACTGTATATAAAGTTTCTAGAAGGGGACACATGTATGGACCATAATGAATTTGAGAGGAACACTGCATTCACTCTCTAAGACACTCAATTATTTTTGTAATATTATATAATATACAATACTTTTCAACCATGGTTTGAAGAAACTTACATATTTATATGATTTTATCTAATAAAATAATCAAAATTTTTAAAGCAAATACCGTCACATGATATGGTGTAACAACCCGTAAGTTTCCAAGGACTTAAAACGATAATATATACTTATGTGTTAACCGTGTTACGTAACTATTTACATGCAACGTGCCAATTTTATCATAATCACTTTCATTTACAATAGGAACATAGCCTTGACGTAGCCTTAGTTCATGTTGTAAACAATAATTGAACATGAAGACTTCTTTGCACGGAATGGTCGCTGGAATTTCAATAATAATAAAGCGACTAACCGAATCGTTTATCAAAATTACCAAACTATGTGGTAAACGTTAAACATTATTCCATCATCTTGGAATATATTATTAATCATTATCATATACGTTCGATTTAAACATAGACTTTGATCACTTTTTATCATTTTATGACTTACAGAAACTATTTCACATAAAATGACAACGTGTTTAGACGACGACAACGAAACGAGACTTGTGATCCATTCCCTACGTAAACTTTAATATATTTTACGTCCAAAACATTTTATTTAACTTTATTAACGTCCACGACACTCGTATTTTCACATGCATGTAATATATATATACATGCAACGTAATAATTTCATGTTATTAACCTTTGAGTGTTTTCATTCCAAACTAAGTTATTTTTATTTAAATTGTAACGTCGTGAATAAATATTTTATAAAACCTTCGAGACTCGTTTTGATTTATTTAATTCTCTCGTTTCTTCACGATTAAACCAACCATCACCTTGCCCCCTCTCCCTCGTTTTCTCTCTTCACGACCCGGTCACCCCACGGGTTTCGAACCCGCAACCCGTCCCTTTCTCTTTGCCGGTTACGATACAACCAAACCACCACCTCCCCATTTAAATTGCTAGTTACTTCTTGTACCATGTTTGACCTTCTTTGCCTTGTTCCATCACCTCCAACATGCCTATGGACCTTTTGACAACATAGCCTAAGGTTGTCTCCTATGACAACAAATCTAATATCCATTGGATCTTCATTTCCCTCCCATTTGAATTCACTCTCCCTCTTAAAGGAAATCTGCACTTTACTACTAATAAACACACATAAAACACAAGCTTGGACACCTCTTGAACCCCTTGGAGCCCATTCGAACCGGCCAAGAAGAAGGCTCGAACCCGAGCCCTTCTCCCTTCTCTTTTCGGTTCCAAACTAACACACACACACACAAACACTTAGACTTTATTTACCTTATCACTTTACTAGATATTTATCTCAAATCAAGACACAAACACCTTCTATTTCTCTCCATCTCTCACTCTAACCCGTCTCTCTCTCTCCTCTCTCGGATCTCTCTCCCTCTCGGTTTCTTTGGGACCGAATCACACACAACCAAACACTCCCTTTCTCATTTAAACCTCATACTTAAACACCTTTTCCTTGACTAGCCTCATTTACAACACAAACACTTGGAGAACATTTCTCTTGCTCCCTCCCCTCTCTAGAACCGTAAGTCCTCTCTCTCTCTACTCTCTCTCTAAATTTTCTACTCAATCTCTCATTCCATGGATGATTCTTGGTACTAGGAAGCAAGAACACTCAAGAACAACACTCATCATCATCATTTTCGGCCATTCATCTCTTCAACAAGGTTCCATCATCACTTTTCTTAGTTAAATCTTGTTCTAGCAAGTATTCCTAGTATTCTATCATAACTAGATCACTCCATTTACAAGTCTTGACTCACATTGTTGTCTAAACACCATTTTGAACTTTAAAAGCTTACTTACTTGTGTTTATCTCCATGTTTCACCATAGATCTTGTTACTAGAAACTCATGATAGTATTTACTCACATTATTATGTTCAAGAATTAGTTTGGTTAGACTTTTACACAAGTATTTGCCTAGTTTGTATTTTTAGTCATTAAACTTGTATTTATCATGTAATATGTGTAGATCTTGCAACTTTTGACCCCTTGATGCCTATGACACGTTTTTAAACAGAAAATATAGCCAAGACATGATATCTTAGACCTTATAAAGTTTGCTTGTACTTAAACTCACCATAGGAACCTTTTACACACAAAAGTACACTTTGTAAACCCTAGAAAGTGCCTTTTTCCAAAGATCCGTTTTGACCAGAAAGTTTAGACTTTTTAACAGTAGGATATGATGGTTAAAGTGAACCTAGGACATAGCCAAAAGATCCCTTTATAAATTACTTGAATTTGGGCACAAACCGGGACTAAAACCGACACCCGACGAACCCGGAAACTCCATTTTTGTAACAAAACCCAAATCTGGTCCAAATGAACTTATAGGGTCATTTTAATGGTAAAAACATGTTTACAAACATATATGGTGAATTTAGGAACCTAATGATATCGTTTAACGGGCAAACGGGACCAAAACGGCAAAACCGACACTAGTTACATCAAACCGGCAAAACCAATGCAAACCAACACTTGAAATATTTATCTACCCATTTTGGACAGAAACTAATCATATTTTATTATACTTGGTTGATTTCTAACTTAAACGGATAAATATCGTATAATCGGCGGTTACCGTAAGATCGCCCGGTTTTCAACTACTTAGTGAAATTAATCAATTTCTCATATGAAAACCCTCATTTTGACTTAATATTTATTTACATAAATATTTACCATCTTTAAATATTATTTGGGAATTTTTATATATTTTATTTAATTAAAAATATATACTTTACATTATTTCCAAATAAATACTTAACCGGATACACTTACTTTGACTTTTCAAATCACTTAACCATAAGGCTACCATGACGTCAAGACTTGACCTACCTAATTGGAGTGACATTAATGTTAACCCAATTACTTATTATATTGCACGTCTTATAATTATCTAGGCTTGCATTTTCATTGATCGTGCTACCGATTTCCATCACTGAATCATGTGAGTTTTCACGGCCCCTTTTCTCTTTAACTATTTTCAATTACTTGGGGGAGAATTCATATTACTTTTACTATGCTAGACAATTAGACTTTGTTAACCTATCTGTTACATGTGCCTTTCGGCCGTCCACACCTTTTATTTCATGTTTATTCATGTTATAACCAAACCCCACTATTAACTGAATCCGATTAATTATCATATGAAACGGTAACGTTTGAATAGATCTATTGGGTTAACGCCCCTGCTCTGATTTGGTCGCTCCAATCATGACTCCGTTTTATTAGTCAAAGGGTACAAATTGTTATATCTTGCTTTTGCGGTATCCGCCGGACAAAGATGCCAAGGGTGGGTAATCAGTCAGTTTCGGAATTCAGGGTATATGGTAACATTTCAACAAGTCTTATCTGATTTTGTCAAGAATAGCATAAACAACCTTTCATAACAACTTTTGTATACTTTTCAAAGCTAGCTACTTTAAACCTGTGTGACTCACCAACAAAATTATTTGTTGACCGTTTTCTTATGTGAATTCTCAGGTGCTTAACATTTCTGCTGTTACCTATCTGGACCTGCTTTGATGACTGTTGCATTTAGGATCTTTCAATAAATTCTGGAGTAGGATTGTAGCCGTTGGAGATTTTCTTGGCATAACATCTGACGATGTCATGTCTCAAAAATCTTTTGAAAACTATTGTTTTGTGAAACTTAAAACAATTTGTGTAACTTATTACTTAAATTCCGCTGCGTAATGATTTGAAAACTCCAAAATTTACTCCAAACAATTACCAACTTCCAAACGGCTCTAGTTGTTGAATCATCCAGAGTACGTTCTTGACCTTGACTGTGATAACGCTGGTTCACATCCCGACACAAAATTTTACAGGGTGTGACAGAGTGGTATCAGAGCCAAGGTTATAGAACTAGATTGCATGTTTAGAGTCTAGACTATGACCTAAGCTCTGTCAAACTTACTTGCATACATTACAACTTGCATTCCCCAACCCTTAGAGTATTATCCATAGCACATTATATATATATATATATTATCACCATGACTTGGAAACTTTGTCGCAGCATGGCAACCAACGGACCCATCGATTTATCGTCTGACTCGGAGATGGAGTTCAGCATCGATCTCGAAACGCTTGCCTCACCTGGTACCACTGAAGCCCCGACTTCCCCGCGATCACCCACCAGTGTACTCGAAGGCCCCGATGAGGAGGACACAGAGCCAGAGGAGGATCTCGAGGAAGAAGATGCGCCCTACACAGTCGATATCACTGAGACAGGACCCGACGGGAACGGAGATTCATTAGTCGTGACGCTTGCTGCATCTGACCTTCCCTCGCCTGAACGCGTACCATCCTTTCGTCCCTATCGTTCCACCCCGACCGGCCCTCTTCGTATGCTCACTCCGCGTAAGTCGATCCTCCGCAGCCGCCAGCGTACCGTAGACCCTGTATGTGACTCGGAACCGTCCCGCAAACGGTCCCGATCGCCCGAGCCTTGTGACACACCAGTTGAGTCTGAGCCTCTTCCACCCAAGAAACGGGTGAAGTTTTCTGATAGCACCTTCGAGATCGGTGAGTCGTCCACCATTACTGACACCTTTGAGATACCGGTTACCCCTCGCACCCCTGCTAGTTCAGTCGCGTCTGACACACCGCCGCTTTCACCCCCGCCTGTTCGAGTCAGTACACCATCACCTATCTTGACGGGTGTCCCTGTTGAGTCCCTGGTCTTATCGCTGTTTACCTGTATTGCACGTCGTGACGAGGAGATTCGTCGCCTTCACGACACTGTTCACCGTCTTGCACCACCTGCTGCCATCACTGCCTTGGAGACTCGCCTGACCATTCTTGAGAGTCGTGTCATGACCCAGGACCATGCCCTTGATACCCTTCACGCACACTTGTCTGATGCAGTTGGCATTGCGACTGCGGCACGCCAGGCCGTCCAGACTCTTGCTGCTGGTGCCCCTACTGCAGAGGATTTCACACAGATCATCCGATTGCTGCTCGACACCATCATCCAGATTCGTGACATCCTTGACCTGATCGAGCGAGGACCATTCTAGTGGAGTTGTAGTAGTTGGGAAACTATAGCCCTATTTATGTGTTTATGATGTATTGTAACTTGTATTTGGTGAAAACTGTAATATCACCCCGACAATGTTTGTAATCGTGTATGAACTATTGTAGGACAAGTATCGTATGTTGTAGGTGTGTATGCTACTTATGACTCTACTGTTAGACGTGATGTAATGTTATGTTATGTTATGTTAGAATGTGTTATGGTATGATGTGATTACATATATATGTCGTTTGTGTTGACTTATATTTGTTATGCGTATTGTCTTACTTTTATTTTACATTGTAAATGTAAGTAGTATGCCGAGACGTGCGCCACGAGTTAGGACCAACCGCGACACTTCCGACCCTCCGACCATGGATGCTGCCGCGATCGAAGCACTAGTCAATCAACGCGTAGCTGACGCTCTTGCGGCCGCTGAAGCTGACCGTGCATCCGCCTCCAATGGAAGACGAGCTGGATCCCCTAGTGGTAAGACTAAGACTTTCCTCATCTAACGAATGAGTATGATGGCAGTTACGAAGAATTGCTTTCAAGGATTTGGCATGATTTTCAGGTATTCGAGAGTGCTCGTACAAAGACTTCATGAACTGCAAGCCCCTGCATTTCAAGGGCACTGAAGGGGCAGTTGGTTTGATCCGCTGGTTCGAGAAAACAAAATCTGTGTTCCGCATGTGCAACTGTCCGGAGTACTACAAAGTCAAGTACGCTACCAGCGTCTTCGGAGAAGGCGTCCTCACTTGGTGGAATTCCCACGCCGAATCCCTTGGACAAGAACTGGCTTATGGAATGTCATGGGATGAACTGAAAGTGCTCATGCGAGATGAGTACTGCCCACATGAAGAACTGCAAAGACTAGAAGTTGAGTTCTGGAATTTAGTTATGACTGGTTCTGACATCGCCGCCTATACACGACGATTCCATGAGTTGGCCCATCTATGTCCCTCCATGGTGACCCCGCTTCACAAGAAACTCGAAAGATACATTTGGGGTCTTTCACCCGCCATCCAAGGAAGCGTCATGGCATCCAACCCCGTGACACTTCAAGATGCTGTCCGCTTGGCTCATAATCTGACGTACCAAGCAAATCGTCAGGGTTTGTCTTTTGCTCGAAAGACCGCTGAACCCAAAGCTGTACCCTCATCCCCTGTTCCCACTGGTCATCAGAGATCCGACCGCAAACGCCGACGCGGTCATGATGGAAAGGGGAGGAAACCATCTGATTCTGCTGGAAAATCATCTGAAGTTGCGAAGGTTTATGCTGCAACCGCACCGGCCCCTGATGCGAAGAAGTCCGGTTACACAGGGAGTCTACCCCTGTGTGGAAAATGTAATTTGCACCACACGTTGGACTGTAGCAACATTTACTGCAGAAACTGCAAGGCGAAAGGCCATATCTACCGTGACTGTCCCAACCGTTCGAACAAAACGCACCCCGTGGGCACCTGTTTCGAATGTGGTAGCACTGGTCATTTCAGGAATGAATGCCCAAAACTCAAGAAACCTGGAGGTGAACCTGCTCGAGGACGAGCCTTCGTCCTCAATGCTGCTGAAGCTCGTCAGGACCCACACACGGTAACGGGTACGTTTTTACTCAATAAAATCATTATGCTTCTGTACTGTTTGATACCGGTGCCGACAAAAGCTTTGTGGCTAGTGAATTTAGAGACCTTCTTAATGTCACCCCAACTAAATTGGACACTAAGTATATAGTTGAGTTAGCCAACGGTAAGCAAATTGGAACCGATGAACTCTTCCCAAATTGTTCGTTGGACCTATCCGGTCATCACTTCCCTATCGACCTATTGCCTGTTCAATTAGGAAGCTTCGACGTAGTTATTGGAATGGACTGGTTAACTAAAAACCGTGCGGAAATCATTTGCCACGAGAAAGAGGTCAAAATACCCCTTCCAAACGGTGAGATTTTGACAATTCAAGGAGACCGTAGTGGAACTAAGTTGAACATCATTTCCTGCATGAAAGCCCAGAAGTTTATGCGCAAGGGATATCCTGCCCTCTTAGCTCACATTACCGCTAGCCAATCCGAGGAGAAGAAACTTAAGGACGTTCCCATCGTACGAGACTACCCTGAAGTCTTTCCTGATGACCTCCCAGGCTTGCCACCCTCAAGGCAAGTAGAATTCCACATTGATCTGGTACCCGGAGCTGCACCCGTTGCAAAAGCCCCTTATCGTCTAGCCCCGTCTGAAATGAAAGAGTTGTCGAATCAGTTGCAAGAACTCCTTGACAAAGGTTTTATCAGACCCAGTTTCTCTCCCTGGGGCGCTCCCGTTCTATTCGTCAAAAAGAAGGATGGATCTTTCCGGATGTGTATCGATTACCGCGAGCTGAATAAGCTTACCGTAAAGAACCGATATCCACTCCCTCGAATCGACGACCTGTTCGACCAGTTACAAGGTTCCAGTTACTATTCGAAAATCGATCTTCGTTCTGGATATCATCAACTAAGAGTTCGTGAAGAAGACATTGCGAAAACTGCGTTTCGTACGCGCTATGGACACTACGAATTTCTCGTTATGCCCTTTGGACTAACCAACGCGCCCGCCGTCTTCATGGATTTGATGAATCGTGTCTGCAAACCGTACCTCGACAAATGCGTTATCGTTTTCATTGACGACATCTTGATCTATTCGCGTAGCAAGGACGAACATGAGAAACACCTGAAGCTTATTCTGGAGCTGTTGAAGAACGAGAAGTTGTACGCCAAGTTTTCAAAGTGCGAATTCTGGTTACGAGAAGTGCATTTCCTAGGCCACGTAATCAACGCAGCTGGAATCCACGTGGATCCTACAAAAATCGAAGCTATCAAGAATTGGAGTCCGCTTACCAATCCTTCCGAGATACGACAATTTCTTGGACTCGCCGGTTATTACCGAAGATTTATCGAAAACTTCTCCAGAATAGCCCAACCATTGACCGCCTTAACGCAAAAGGACAAGAAATTCGTGTGGGACCACAAAGCCGAACAAGCTTTCCAGACACTTAAGCAAAAGCTGTGTGACGCGCCCATACTGTCCTTACCAGAAGGATGTGAAGATTTCTGTGTTTACTGCGATGCCTCACATCAAGGTTTAGGCTGTGTCTTAATGCAACGAGACAAGGTCATTGCTTACGCTTCGCGACAGCTAAAAGTTCACGAGAAGAATTACACTACTCACGATTTGGAACTCGGAGCCGTCGTCTTCGCCCTTAAGATTTGGAGACACTATCTCTACGGTACTGAATGTAAGGTTTATACCGACCACAAGAGTCTTCAACACATCTTAGATCAGAAGGAGTTGAACATGAGACAACGCCGATGGATTGAACTGCTCAGCGACTATGACTGTAAAATCCTGTACCACCCTGGAAAGGCTAACGTCGTTGCCGATGCCTTGAGCAGGAAGGAACGTGTCAAACCCCTTCGTGTCAAATCTCTTGCCATGACCATTCATACCGGGCTCGCCACTCAGGTTTTGGCAGCCCAAACTGAAGCTTTGAATGACGAAAACATCCGAGACGAAAGTCTCCGTGGCATGGAGCAACACCTTGAAACCAAACCTGATGGATTGCGATATTTCGTTAATCGTCTATGGATACCCGTCTATGGAGATCTCAAGAGCCTAGTTCTTGACGAGGCCCATAAAACCCGATATTCCATTCATCCCGGAGCCGATAAGATGTACCACGACCTGCGTATGCTATATTGGTGGCCGAACATGAAAGCGGAAATCGCTAAGTACGTTGGTAAATGCTTAACTTGCGCCAAAGTTAAGGCCGAGCATCAGAAGCCTTCCGGATTACTCGTCCAACCCATCATCCCCGAGTGGAAATGGGAATGCATTGCCATGGACTTTATCACCAAGTTACCCAAGAGCCGCAAGGGTAACGATTCCATTTGGGTAATTGTCGACCGTTTGACAAAATCTGCTCATTTCCTCGCCATGAAGGAGAAAGATTCTGTAGAGCATCTAACGAAGATGTACATGAAGGAAATATTCTCTCGACATGGAGCCCCGATTTCTATCATATCCGACAGAGATGGTCGTTTTACCTCTCATTTCTGGAGGTCTTTGAACAAAGCCATTGGTACTCGCCTCGATATGAGTACGGCTTACCATCCGCAAACTGACGGTCAAAGCGAACGAACGATTCAAACTCTCGAAGATATGTTGCGTGCATGTGTCATTGATTTTGGTAACAACTGGGATGAACATCTGCCACTGTGCGAATTCTCGTACAACAACAGTTACCACACTAGCATCCAGTGTGCACCTTTTGAGGCATTGTACGGAAGAAAGTGCCGATCACCTATCTGTTGGTTTGAAGTTGGTGACAGCCAACTGACAGGCCCAGAAGTCGTGATTGAAACCACCGAAAGAATCACTCAAATTCGTGACCGCTTGAAAGCCGCCCGTGATCGCTAGAAGTCATATGCTGATAACCGTCGTAAACCCTTATCCTTCGCGAAAGGCGATAAAGTGTTACTGAAAGTATCCCCGTGGAAAGGTGTCATACGTTTTGGCAAACGTGGCAAGTTAAATCCTCGCTACATTGGTCCATTCGAAATCATTGAAACAGTAGGACCTGTCGCGTACCGATTACTTCTGCCGCCCGAGCTTAATAACGTTCACAACGTATTTCACGTCAGTAATCTGAAGAAGTGCCTTGCCGAAGAAGACCTTACCGCTCCCCTCGATGAGATACACTTGGATGAATCCCTACAATTCGTTGAAGAACCAGCCGAGATCGTCGACCGCGCAGTCAAGAAATTGAAGCATAGGCGCATACCTCTCGTTAAAGTTCGTTGGAACTCCCGCCGTGGTTCGGAATTCACATGGGAACGCGAAGACCAGTTTCGCGCCAAGTATCCCCACCTCTTTCCTGTAGCAGCCGCTTAGCCATGATGACAAGCTGAATTTCGGGACGAAATTCTCCCAACTAGGGGAGGATGTAACAACCCGTAAGTTTCCAAGGACTTAAAACGATAATATATACTTATGTGTTAACCGTGTTACGTAACTATTTACATGCAACGTGCCAATTTTATCATAATCACTTTCATTTACAATAGGAACATAGCCTTGACGTAGCCTTAGTTCATGTTGTAAACAATAATTGAACATGAAGACTTCTTTGCACGGAATGGTCGCTGGAATTTCAATAATAATAAAGCGACTAACCGAATCGTTTATCAAAATTACCAAACTATGTGGTAAACGTTAAACATTATTCCATCATCTTGGAATATATTATTAATCATTATCATATACGTTCGATTTAAACATAGACTTTTATCACTTTTTATCATTTTATGACTTACAGAAACTATTTCACATAAAATGACAACGTGTTTAGACGACGACAACGAAACGAGACTTGTGATCCATTCCCTACGTAAACTTTAATATATTTTACGTCCAAAACATTTTATTTAACTTTATTAACGTCCACGACACTCGTATTTTCACATGCATGTAATATATATATACATGCAACGTAATAATTTCATGTTATTAACCTTTGAGTGTTTTCATTCCAAACTAAGTTATTTTTATTTAAATTGTAACGTCGTGAATAAATATTTTATAAAACCTTCGAGACTCGTTTTGATTTATTTAATTCTCTCGTTTCTTCACGATTAAACCAACCATCACCTTGCCCCCTCTCCCTCGTTTTCTCTCTTCACGACCCGGTCACCCCACGGGTTTCGAACCCGCAACCCGTCCCTTTCTCTTTGCCGGTTACGATACAACCAAACCACCACCTCCCCATTTAAATTGCTAGTTACTTCTTGTACCATGTTTGACCTTCTTTGCCTTGTTCCATCACCTCCAACATGCCTATGGACCTTTTGACAACATAGCCTAAGGTTGTCTCCTATGACAACAAATCTAATATCCATTGGATCTTCATTTCCCTCCCATTTGAATTCACTCTCCCTCTCAAAGGAAATCTGCACTTTACTACTAATAAACACACATAAAACACAAGCTTGGACACCTCTTGAACCCCTTGGAGCCCATTCGAACCGGCCAAGAAGAAGGCTCGAACCCGAGCCCTTCTCCCTTCTCTTTTCGGTTCCAAACTAACACACACACACACAAACACTTAGACTTTATTTACCTTATCACTTTACTAGATATTTATCTCAAATCAAGACACAAACACCTTCTCTTTCTCTCCATCTCTCACTCTAACCCGTCTCTCTCTCTCCTCTCTCGGATCTCTCTCCCTCTCGGTTTCTTTGGGACCGAATCACACACAACCAAACACTCCCTTTCTCATTTAAACCTCATACTTAAACACCTTTTCCTTGACTAGCCTCATTTACAACACAAACACTTGGAGAACATTTCTCTTGCTCCCTCCCCTCTCTAGAACCGTAAGTCCTCTCTCTCTCTACTCTCTCTCTAAATTTTCTACTCAATCTCTCATTCCATGGATGATTCTTGGTACTAGGAAGCAAGAACACTCAAGAACAACACTCATCATCATCATTTTCGGCCATTCATCTCTTCAACAAGGTTCCATCATCACTTTTCTTAGTTAAATCTTGTTCTAGCAAGTATTCCTAGTATTCTATCATAACTAGATCACTCCATTTACAAGTCTTGACTCACATTGTTGTCTAAACACCATTTTGAACTTTAAAAGCTTACTTACTTGTGTTTATCTCCATGTTTCACCATAGATCTTGTTACTAGAAACTCATGATAGTATTTACTCACATTATTATGTTCAAGAATTAGTTTGGTTAGACTTTTACACAAGTATTTGCCTAGTTTGTATTTTTAGTCATTAAACTTGTATTTATCATGTAATATGTGTAGATCTTGCAACTTTTGACCCCTTGATGCCTATGACACGTTTTTAAACAGAAAATATAGCCAAGACATGATATCTTAGACCTTATAAAGTTTGCTTGTACTTAAACTCACCATAGGAACCTTTTACACACAAAAGTACACTTTGTAAACCCTAGAAAGTGCCTTTTTCCAAAGATCCGTTTTGACCAGAAAGTTTAGACTTTTTAACAGTAGGATATGATGGTTAAAGTGAACCTAGGACATAGCCAAAAGATCCCTTTATAAATTACTTGAATTTGGGCACAAACCGGGACTAAAACCGACACCCGACGAACCCGGAAACTCCATTTTTGTAACAAAACCCAAATCTGGTCCAAATGAACTTATAGGGTCATTTTAATGGTAAAAACATGTTTACAAACATATATGGTGAATTTAGGAACCTAATGATATCGTTTAACGGGCAAACGGGACCAAAACGGCAAAACCGACACTAGTTACATCAAACCGGCAAAACCAATGCAAACCAACACTTGAAATATTTATCTACCCATTTTGGACAGAAACTAATCATATTTTATTATACTTGGTTGATTTCTAACTTAAACGGATAAATATCGTATAATCGGCGGTTACCGTAAGATCGCCCGGTTTTCAACTACTTAGTGAAATTAATCAATTTCTCATATGAAAACCCTCATTTTGACTTAATATTTATTTACATAAATATTTACCATCTTTAAATATTATTTGGGAATTTTTATATATTTTATTTAATTAAAAATATATACTTTACATTATTTCCAAATAAATACTTAACCGGATACACTTACTTTGACTTTTCAAATCACTTAACCATAAGGCTACCATGACGTCAAGACTTGACCTACCTAATTGGAGTGACATTAATGTCAACCCAATTACTTATTATATTGCACGTCTTATAATTATCTAGGCTTGCATTTTCATTGATCGTGCTACCGATTTCCATCACTGAATCATGTGAGTTTTCACGGCCCCTTTTCTCTTTAACTATTTTCAATTACTTGGGGGAGAATTCATATTACTTTTACTATGCTAGACAATTAGACTTTGTTAACCTATCTGTTACATGTGCCTTTCGGCCGTCCACACCTTTTATTTCATGTTTATTCATGTTATAACCAAACCCCACTATTAACTGAATCCGATTAATTATCATATGAAACGGTAACGTTTGAATAGATCTATTGGGTTAACGCCCCTGCTCTGATTTGGTCGCTCCAATCATGACTCCGTTTTATTAGTCAAAGGGTACAAATTGTTATATCTTGCTTTTGCGGTATCCGCCGGACAAAGATGCCAAGGGTGGGTAATCAGTCAGTTTCGGAATTCAGGGTATATGGTAACATTTCAACAAGTCTTATCTGATTTTGTCAAGAATAGCATAAACAACCTTTCATAACAACTTTTGTATACTTTTCAAAGCTAGCTACTTTAAACCTGTGTGACTCACCAACAAAATTATTTGTTGACCGTTTTCTTATGTGAATTCTCAGGTGCTTAACATTTCTGCTGTTACCTATCTGGACCTGCTTTGATGACTGTTGCATTTAGGATCTTTCAATAAATTCTGGAGTAGGATTGTAGCCGTTGGAGATTTTCTTGGCATAACATCTGACGATGTCATGTCTCAAAAATCTTTTGAAAACTATTGTTTTGTGAAACTTAAAACAATTTGTGTAACTCATTACTTAAATTCCGCTGCGTAATGATTTGAAAACTCCAAAATTTACTCCAAACAATTACCAACTTCCAAACGGCTCTAGTTGTTGAATCATCCAGAGTACGTTCTTGACCTTGACTGTGATAACGCTGGTTCACATCCCGACACAAAATTTTACAGGGTGTGACATATGGGCCTCCAACATCATTTCTACCTTTATGTAACATATATATGCAGCTCATAAGTCATAAATAAGATTGTTTTGTCTTATAAAATTTCGGTTCAATTATTAAATTTAAACCTAACATTTTGCTGATATTTGTCATAAAATAGCCTCTAAAGGTGGCAGAGGAGACTTGAGCATGGAGACATGAGAGCGCCCGTTGAGATTGAAACCACACATGAGCAAATAATATGATTTTCTTAAATAACTTGTAATTATAAACAAAACTAAATATACATTTTTTTAATGAATTTTCCGATGTAAATTTGAATGAAAATAATGTTGTTTTAAAAAAAATATTTTGGTCTCATAAGCGGTTTTTTTGGCACCTGTTCAGTTGGTTTTTTTAAGTACAAAAAAAAATTAATTAAAAAAATAGAATACCAATCAATCACCATTGACCACACCCCTTTCATGTGAGTGGTGAGGTGACACCTACATGATGTGTACTTTTACCTTTACGCCCATTCACCATTCCCTTTGTCCTTATACATGCTTTCATTAAACGACATAATTTTATTCACCAAAAGGAAAAAAAAAGATACCAAAGCACCAACAAGGATCTTGACGCCATAACAAAGGAACAAGACACCATCAAAATCCAATTCGTTTACCCGCCACTTCATTATAAAAGATTTGGATCTTGTTTAATGTTCAATGAATAAAATTGTTACAAAAAGAGACACCATATTTGCACGATGTTTAACCCATAAAAACTCTAATTCCTTGACAATACAGCTCACGGTGGAATTCTTTTTTATCAAAGAAGACATCGTTCTGCTTTTCAAAGACACCAACACATGATAATTGCCATCACATTAAATATCTAACTTTCCACTAGACACAACTTCAACATATTATAAAACTAAATCAAATATGAAACCAAGAATGCATAAATAGGAGGCACTTCATTGTGAGAACATGCCTTGTTGTCTCTTTGACTACATAGTAACATTCCTCCAGGACAACCCATTGAAGTAGCCATCCTCTCCAACTCCAATTCTACCTACTAACAACATTTTTTCAACTTCTAAATACGCAATTTACTTACAATCATTGCAAGATAATTTGCAGCATTTTGTTCCAACAGAAAATACGATATATAAAGAGTCTGGATGAACGTGCCAAATTAACCACTTTAAAACTGTAAGACCCCATTTTACGTATGTCAGGTACGTATAGTGGAAAAGGATATCCGGAAGGGATAATGAAAGGTAATAGGATATAACAGGCTGTACAAAGATGGAATGGAGAAACGTCGGATGATACCCGTTATAGGATATAAGAGGATGTACACATATGATACATGTTATCATGGTTGCAAAAGTCGTTAGGCACCCCCAAGTTGGTTGACTGGGGAGTTGTGAGTACTTGCCCAAGTCGAGGGAGTACTCGGGGAATATGGGGGAGTACTTGGGGTAGTACTAGGCGTAGGTGGGGTGTACTCGGTCGCCTCAGACGAGCTTTACATCAATCTCTGTTATAGGATATAACAGGATGTACAAATACGGAATGGAGAAACGTCGTATAACGGAGATGACGAAAAAAATCCAAATTCGGTTTGATGAGGATATTTCACTTGACACTTTGGGAAATTTTTAAGGGGTGAATCCACTTAGATATGATGGAGGTGAAAAATGAGGAGTGTGGGAGAAAAAGGATCCCAAATCCGAGTTGTAACAAAGCAGGAAGGTCCAAATTAGTGATTTGGACACGGTTGTGTTATAACCGTATCTAACACTCGTACGTCGTTGATAGTGAAAGAGAGGTCACTAAGACATGAACGAAGTGACAAGTATTGCCGTATACTTGGTTAATTATATATCGTATTATGAAGAATGAGTGTGACCAGCAGTGCGAGAAACAGTCAAATTGATAATCGGTACGGTTACACGATATTAACCGATATCAACTTGTTTAACCATTCAAGGTGGTTGTAACGACTTTGAGAAGTTATAAACACTTATTCTATTGTTTACCAAGAACTACAGTCGAGAAATGATATTCCGACGAGAAACCAGTGCGATCGTGACGCAGGCTGGGCATGCGCTTTATACCGTGTATTTAACCAAATATTCACCATATTATGTTATATCTGACGAAAATAAATATTCTAAAAATATTTATGAGTTCCCCTAATTTTTATATTCATGAGAAAATGATCGTTGACAAATCACGCGAGGTTAAAATCATTAACGTGTCATAAAGTATGATACGCGACTGATCAAGCAGTTATATACCAGTTATTCAATCTTGAGTATAAAAGGGATCAGCCTTTTTCTTCTTCTTCATTTCAAGAAATCAACTAATTTCCTTTAGAGAGTGAGAGTAGTGAGAAGTTTGAGAGAATTCCAGCGAGAGGTGGCTTTTCGGTGGTGGTCTACTGGCTACGACCGACGGTGGCCTGATACCGAAAATCACCTCTAACCATTTCTCGACGTCCTGAACATAATGGTATGATTGTTTTCCCTAATTCCTTGCTTAAATACACCAAATGGTCGATAAAGTCGTGACTAGAAAATGAATGCTTCTGCCTTGAAAATAGAGGTCCATTTCATGCATGATCCGGACGATCTAACCCTTAAAAGTGGACCAATTTTGTAAAGAAGGTGCGCAAGACGTGTATCTTGATTTTTACCGTTTGGATTTGCAAGATAATATCCAAAGGTATGTGAAATACACTCTTATACCCGACTGGTTGGAAATTCGAGCAACGTGACATAGGTCCAAAGAATAACTGATTCCTAATGATCCAACCATCAGATCACTATGATATTGTATAGTGGATTCCTAATACACACATGCATGCTCGAAAAAAACTTCATTCCGATCAGAGGTTGGAAAGTATGGTTTTTTATCTTCATCAGTTGGTACCAGTTCTGAGTTCAATCAGTGGGTTGGGGTTTGGGTAACCCACCATAACTGATAAGTGGTTGTTGTGATGATAAACGAGTTTTTAAAATCAAGTTGAAATGCGTCTTTATATAAATAGGTAAACCTGCCAAATGAAGCAGTACACCCGTATTGCGGTTAAGGCAATACGGCCGTATCATGGGTCATTGCTTTGGGATATGAATGACATAGGCAATACGCCAATATTGGGAAAAAGGGTCATACGACCGTATTATGAGTTAGACAGATTTTGGGTTTGGTTTAAGTGCAAGAATTGAACCCGTTCATGTCGGGTTTGGTCCTTAGGGTTGTGTCAACTGTTGGTTAGTGTTTAAACTCACTAAGATGTCTTGATTTACGACGTTAGTTAAAGTGAGGAGTTGACCACTGAGGTTAATGTTCAGGAAGTGTGAATTGCTGCGCTAGGTTAGGGTGAGTTCTATGAGCCCACGTAAAAATCTGTTTTACTGTTTTTGGGCTGTTATGCATGCATGAATATTTTTCCATAAAAGAGTGGATAAAAGATATGAACACCCGTGTTTTACTGTTTCTGGATTGGTTATAGCTTTACAGGTATTGCAAGTGAAATCTTTTAAAAACGATTTTAGGTTGACACACTGATGTGTGGAGGTAAAAGAAAGGTTTTGGGTATGATTAGTAAATGTAGTATATTTAAATAGCTTTTCCAAAATCGTGTAGCATATGACAGCGTTAACACACAAGGGCATTGTGTATAATTGGGATGCGAAGCAGGACGCTGCATTTTAGATTTTGAATCAGAAGCTTTGTAGTGCACCTATTCTTTCACTGTCAGAAGGAATCAAAGACTTTGTCGTGTATTGTGATGCATCTAACAAGTTTCACACATACAGAATATCACACATAGAGCAACATGGAATCGCATAGTAAATTGGCATATATAAGAATTTTGGGTTTTGAATATTGATGCATGTTGCACCCCAAAACGTTTAGAAGAAAGAGGGGCTATGAATACTCACATGGTATGGAGACACAAATGAAGGAATGACACCACAAAAATGAGATGGTTGGACCCGAAGAGGACCTCAACGACTAAACGAGATAGGAAAAAATAAATAAGTAAAAATACACAAATCATTACACGACACAATCGACTCGACGATTCGTTGGTGATTTGCTATAGTGCTATCAAACGTTTAGGATTTATAAAGTGGGTCATCCCTAATACTAAGACTTGTGACGACAAATAATTTTAATACAACTATTTATATTCACGACTTTTTAAACATATATACAGTAAAACCTCTATAATTTAATTCTTGATAAATTAATAACCTAGATAAAATTAATAATTTGTCTGGTCCCAACTTGGGACCAGTACAAAATTGGACGTCAATCGATAAAATAATAAGATAATATTTTTTTTGAAATCCCAATGTAAATGTATTGGTCCCAACGAAAGTATAAATTAGTAATTACTAAAATATTCCAAAATTCTAGGATTATCTAGTAAAAAATGAATCTATAGTCACTTGTTTTTTTGGAACTTCAAATCTATATTGAGTTCATCTTTAAATTTCCCCATTACACTTACGAGTTGAGGCACTGTATTCTCGTATTGCAAAAAAAAGTTATGAAGAATTGTAGCTTCACAAATCGAAACATCTCAAACGCGTATGCTTCTTTCCGAGTGACTGATTCCAAAGGTACTGAATCATCATCAACTTCATCATCAACCAGATTTTGAACGGTATCATTAGACATTTTATTGTGATAAATCTAGTTCTATGTACATTAAGCTTGACAAGTTCATTAATGCGTGAATGTACATGAGAATTTTGAAGGTCTTTGTTTCTGTTTTATTCAAATAGGTAAAGTGAACGGACATGAAAATTTTGAAGGTCGATGCATTAATTTGAGAGTTGCTCACGTATATAAGCCCACTCTTTAAATTAATAATTTATTAATTTATCGATATAATAATATCTTGCTAAATTAATAAAATATCCCGGTCCCAACATTATTAATTTATAGAGGTTTTACTGTATATTTTTCATGCAACAACCTATCATTCAAGAGTGATCATATTACATAATATTATAAACATCCAAAGCATACAAGTACAACATAGAATGAAGTACAACATAGAATGAATCTACTATCCTACATGACATATTACATACAAAATATTTATAACGCCTCATCATCATTTATTATTCTTATAACCCTAATTTATAGTACATTCATGCAATTATCATAACAAAGTTTTGACTTAACCATATTATTATCATCAAAACTCATACTGTTCATCAATACATGTAAGATCTATAGATTACCCAAACACAACACTAACAAGTTATCATCTTTATACTCAACCATGCATGTATATATATCAAAAATCAATCTTTTATAATGCTACAACATCAAACAACAATCTCTAACCTTCCAAACCCTAGATAAATCATAAAAAATGTATCTTTAACAATATGCATGCATCAAAACACCATCTTCAACATGTATCATGCAAGATTCATCATCAAACACACAAATATTCATACTTAAATCCCAAAAACTAATCTTTATCCATAAAGATATCATTTTTAACATGCATGTCACTAGATTTATACATAACAAGCATGCATGGCCAAGATCTAACTTGGATCTATCATAAAGGTTAAATCTTGAAGCTTGCAAATAAAAATGGATGAAGACTTACCAAACCGAAGATGATGAATGTGACACCCGAGAATTTCAAGGTTAACTTCCGTTAGACAAACCCGTTAGTTACGTTATAAGTGTTAACTTAAGTAACTAATGCATAACTAGGCCGAATACGTCCACGACCTTTGGTTGATCACCGAACCCGTCCATATGTGTTATGTGTTCATCATTGATTGTCTTTATGTGCAATGTGATTTAAATACATGACTTATTATTGTGAATAGCATGATTAATTGTAAATACTTGATTATGTGAAAATTGCCTAAATTTGGTAGTCAGCGAAACTACCGAGCGAAACTACAGATTCGCCCGGTAGCTGGCTAGACTGATCAATGTACCCGAGATCAGAGCCAGTTTCGCCAGCCAGCGAAACTGCCAGCGAAACTAGCCTCTGATATAAATAAACTTAATAAACCCTAGTAGCCTCATTTGCCTCATTTCACAACCAACACACACATACACTTCTCTGGAACCTGGTCAGCCGAGAATACCATCAAGAGACCAAGATCTCAGCCTCTAGACCATCATCTCATCTCATCTATCGATTCTAGAATCAACCGTGAGTCCCAAAAACTATGCTTTATGTGTTTTCTATATGTTTTCTTCTTAAAGCATGCTCAAACCTTCATGATATTGCTTGATCTTCTGTATATATGCTTTAGGATGCTAGATCTGTAATAAAGTTGATAACTTTACGTGTGAAATCCATCCATATTAGAGATTTGTGCAAATTAGTTCATTTTAGGGTTTTGAACCCATTTTAGAGATTTGATGATCAAAATGCATGTTAAACTTGTTAAAGTTGCTTGATTTATGTTGGTAAATGCCTATGGATACTAGATAATGAATTGCATGTATGATCAGAAGCTGTTAGGTTGATTTTTAGGCAAATCCGTATGTTTTTCGCGACCAGCGAAACTGTTGTTCTCTGGGCGAAACTAAGTAGCGAAATTGCATCTCCTTCCAGCGACACTGACCAGCGAAACTATAGTGTCGCCGGGAACCTGACCAGACCAGCTCGAGCGAAACTATCGAGCGAAATACCTGAACGAAAGTTCAAACCAGTTTCCCTGCGAAACTAGGCTAGCGAAACTGCGTCAGCAGTTTCGGGCGAAACTAGCCTAGCGAAACTGTGTTACCGGGCATTGCCTAGCGAAAGTGCTGCCCGTGCACCTAGCGAAACTGCCTAGCGAAACTATGCTAGCGAAACTAAGACCTGACCTAAAAACCAAACTTGTGAAATTTGCTTATGTGTTATGCCATGACTTACATGATTATGCCATGATGAAACATGTTTGATATCTGATTTGTATAAACCCTTGCTTATGATCAACCATTGGTGCCGTGTGTCGGTATGTCGAGTCATAGTTGCAACGTGCTATGTTATGGGCCATAGTGACGTTAAGTAAAGATTAGACACGAAACTAATACTTAAGACCTAAACGTGTTCTAGGTCTTCGTTAAACAACAATATTGGATTTACTTGAAGTGTAGCAGTGCAACCAAAGGTGAGTGTCACTAACCCGCTTACCGTGAGTCCGATGGGCCACACAGAATAACTTAACGAAAAACAATGCTGAATAACTCGAGAGTGCTAGGCACCTCGCCGATAAACTTGAGAACACGGGATGCTCGGCACCCACTTGATGAACTGAAGTGTTTTATGGGAACACTTGTGAATTCTGATCAAACTATTTTTGAAACAAAACTGAAAACATTTTAATATGGCTAGTGTAGGTTAAAGTCTAAACCACATGATATCACATGTTTTCTAAGGATGCCTTATAACTTAAAAGTCCTCAACTTAATTGTGCCATTAATTAGTGAAAGCGAGGGGATGTTGGGTAGATCTACTGGAGTTTGACAAACTCCGCCCCGTGGCACGGGGAGTGCACGGAGGAACAATATCAGCCTATTTGACCGTGGTCCTGAGAGGACACGGGGGAGGCAGAAACCGCGATGACTTGGTCCGCACCGTACGGGATGGCTCGGCCCCCACAAAATAAGTCAGCTTTGGTACAAACTTCCTTAGAGCATGGAACAACGGATTAGCTACCCGCGATATCGGTTGAGTCCTTTAACTTTACGGAACTAGTACATACCCGATGACGTGGTCACGGACAAACCATTTATAAACTGAGAATTAAATACAAGCATTGTTTTTCACAAATAAATATTTTGTAAGTACATCTTGACGTGATTTATGATTATGAGACGGGCCAATGCATGACAAGCCCACTGTGAACTCACCAACCGTTAGGTTGACACTTGCGTGGTTTAAACTTTTGCAGATCGCTAAGGAGTATCCGGAGCGGGTTGGCATGGCACGTGAAGACCTTTATTTTAATTGAACTATTTTGGGAATTTAAACTTACATTTATGTAAGGCACGTGGTTAGTGCTAAAGACAATTAATTTTCCGCTGCGTATGTAACTAAAGACTTTGATTTCTATCTTGTGATTGAACTAACCCTGATTCGTTTAGTATTTGTAACTATGGTTGTGGATCCTGGTCTTGTCGCGCCCCTTAACGGTATAAACTCCGTTAGTGGTATTTTGGGGGTGTGACAATGAACAATGATGACGATATAAGTAAGGATCCACACAAATCTAGATCAAAACATATGGGGATGGCGAAAAAGGTTGTGAAACAACAGCAATGGCGGCCAAGAGTGATTAGGGGGCAGATGGAATGAGAGAAAAATGGATGATAAGTTGCTTAAATAGGTAAAAACTAGGTTTTTGCTCGTCAGACCTGTTCGAGAACCGTCAAGGGGATCTCCCTGGACAAGTTCACGGTCCGTAACACGCCAGGATGAGCCTCCATTGGCTGGTTCTCCGTTTTCGCACTTGGTTCTTCGTTATTCGTCGTTTTTGAGTCCCGTTTGCTACGTTTTTCACCATTTTCACCCCATAATATTAGACACATTCAAGACAATGGACATGAATATAAAAATACCATATATTGAATTATGATCAAACAACCAAATTACATAACACGTTTTTGATCGGTTTTGTTGTACGTATCACTTTTAGGTTAATCACCAACGTTTCGTGACTCGACTTAGTGTGTGATGACTCGTGATATGATTTGTGATCATTAGGATCATAAACATACCAGCATTGACATACGATACACAAAAACAAGATATCGCAGTAAACGACGAATCGCGTACCGAAATCGTGTAAAAACCGTAATTTCTTTATTTTCGATTTGGGGAATTCAATGTGAATCCAAACGCTTCTAATTACATATTTTTTTTTGAAAAACATTTATGGATCATTTAAAAACATTAACTTGAGATATAAATATCCGAAAGTTCTTCCGGTATTTACTAATTTGCAAATCGGGAAAACGCGAGATTTTAAAATGGGTCGGGTTTTACCATCGATAAAAACACAAATGTTACCGTCTCCCCTACTTTAGGGAATTTTGTCCCAAAATTAATAGAGACTTAATAATTTAGAGAAAAATTAATAATAGGTCTTTATAAGTAACCAACACATTTGACATTAAAGGCCAAACATAGAATCGACATAAAAGGTTTCACCGATAATAAAAATATATCCTCGATTACTGAACCAATTACATTGGTGCCAAACTTTACCCAACCTCTAGGGTTAGGTTAGGATCGACGATAGGAAAAATTAGATTTGTGATACAACCAACCACCGAAGACATACCCCCCCCCCCCACACACACACATATAGTTCTCGGTCCGACTCCCAGCGCACCCTAAAGGCATTACCGATTCTTATATATACGGTGTACTACAAATAACCCACCACATTTTTAATACCTTTAATAGAGTATGGCTATCAACAAAAGGTGAGCGTTGATCTGAGGAACACACTATGACCGACCAAAGGATTAACCAAAGATAGAAGACCACGACTTGCCTTACTTTAGGAGCGAAACTGACGGTCAAGAGACACAGGTGAGTAATGGGGGCAACATATGTACCTTCGAATGATAACTCCACTTAGATTCACAGAGGCCATCGCAATTTACAGTATAACTTAGATTCACAGAGATCATCACAATTCACAGCATAACTTAAATTCATAGAGATCATCAGAATTGACAACATAGCTTAGATTCACAGAGACTATCATAATAGATACACAAAGCCAACACTGATAAACAGAGATAAACAATGATAAAATTTTGGAGTTTCAGACTTCTTACCAAGGCAAAGTGACAAGTTCATGTGAACTAGATGGGTAATGACCCACATCCTGTTTACCTTACGAGACACGATACCTGGACAGAATCCGAATCAGCCCTCGCTAAAACCCAAGACGGGTGCGTGTGGTGTATATAAAATTAAAGAAATTTTAGTGTCACATTTTGTACATAAGATTTTACATTTATAAAACCTTGAGTAACTACAACTACCATTTCACCACATTCACGGGCAAGTGCACCCATCATGGAGTAGTATAGTAATGACAAGTTGACCGATCCCTTCCCCACAATTAAATTGCACATTGTCCTCAATGTGCCCATTGCATGTGCAAGGAGAACAAAATGAAATAAAATAGCTAGGGTTAGGAAAAATTTGGACAGAGTTTCCTCTGCAAACTGGATATTTTACCCATGGGATGAATACCACGCCATGCAATCTGATCTCCTAGTTCAGACCAAAGAACCTGTTTATTCCCTCTTTATATGCACAACCAATCACAAACAAAAACATAAATAAACATTTAAACTAAAGTTATGGCTGTTCATCTTCCATACACGACATAACAATAAAAAAATAGAAAGAAGAATTGTTTAAACATCACAAGACAAAGATAGTGTTTGAGAAAATGTCAAATTTGCACATATATTACCGTGCAAATGAAGTCAAGGTTCAGAAATCAACCTGTGCTCCCCACGAGACGATACTCATCATCATATGGATAGTAGTAAGCCTGTCTCTCCCAGATATCAGTCACGTCCTGCTACAACTTGAAGGTATCATGCTGCATATGCTGTGTGCGCGTGTGAATGGACTGGATAGACTAACAGATGTCCATCATGGATGGGAATTTGGCCTGCTGGGAGGAAGCACCATATGGATCTTGATAGCGATGCTCGTGGTGGGGAGAGTAGTAGTGCTCGGCCTGGAATGTGGGAGTCGGTATCTTGCCTGTATTTGGATATGGCGCATCAGCGGCTACCTAAGGGAGGGGGTCCCATATACGGCGACGAGAATTCTTTATCCGGGTGCGTCGGTAATGAGTCCCAAGTTTTGACAGTATGCCACATCAATCGACAGTGTGAGGTCTCCACGATCCAGCTCATCAGGGATCACCACACCGTAGCTCCGGTAGATGTGAGCAATGAAACCTCCATAGAACAAGGGCCTTGACTCCCCAGCTACCGCTACATGATAAAGGCTACTGCAAAGAAAATATGGGATGTTTGGATGAACCTATTGCTCTATGCAGTAGAGAGCCACTAAATCATGCAGACTGACGACTCCTCCAGTGCCTCCACTCCGAAATACAGACTGGCTAAAACACCGTGAATGTGTTGGATATTATGTGTCCAGACCCGACAAATCTTGAACCCGACCCTGTTACGACCCGTAAGAGTTAGACCGGGTGCAACGAACTCTTAACCCGCTTACTAGTTAAGCAGTAAAAAAACCCGTAAACGTGTGATTATATATATTATTTATAGTAGTTATAAGTAATTAATAATCAATATTATTATTATTAACGAGCTTAATAATAATGGGTGAACGATATTTAAATAAAAGTCATTTTATTTAAATTAACGATTTCATTTAAATTCATGGTTTCGGGCTAATCGTTATGGACTTTTTTCTTTAACGATTGCTCATGGGCTCGCGTACGAAGTTGGACTTAAAATTTGAGAGGGCCCGATTATCTAATACATATTAGATGATTAGGGGTTAAACCCTAATCACCTGATAAATATAATCGCGACGGCAGAAGAATAAAGAGAAGAGAAAAATCTCTTCTTTTTCCTCTCTAGAAGAAACCCCAAAAACAGCTTTGCCGTTTTCCGCCGATCGCGGTGGCCATCTTTGTACCACCATAACTTGGTGGTTTTTGCTAGTCAGGGTGCTACGTCCACAAACGCCCATAGACCACCGAGAGAACTAGAGATCGACGCCACGTACACCTTAATCCGCTACTCGGTTCGCTGCCAATCGCCACCGCAAACCCGCCAATCGCCGCCGTAAAACTCGCCGATCACCATCGTAGAACTCGCCATCGCCGCCGTCACCCACTGCCACTGCCGCCGCACGTCCGTCGCCCGTCGGCGCGCGTCCGACGCCTTTTTGCCATGCGCTGTCTCCGGTTGCAATGAGATCTAAATTTGATAGATCTCATAGTCTCGCGAGACTTAACGGTAGTCAAGACGTACTCTCGCGATGCGTAATGACCATGGGTCATAAACGCAGTTCTGTGCCTTTAGCGGTACGTGAAAGCGGACCACGAGAATCATTGCGAAACACGGCAACCATTGGAGCTCGAAAGTGGCTTGTACTGTTTCAACCTAGTGCCTTGTTCGTTAAAACTCGGTGTCTTGAACGTTTGTTCAACATCGCCAAGGTATATCTAAACTACTTGTTAGTTTAGATTATTTATTAATTTTTTGTGTTTGCGTGTTCAGTAATCTGATCCTGTTGCACACTAGCATTCTTTATAAATGATTAGATAGTTTTGATATATATATATATATATATATATATAGGAAAGAGATCAATGGAAAACCCATTAGTTTTTGGAAAACCTGGAAAACCACTTTCCACCAATCACATAATTCCATTTAATTTGTGATTTTTATTTTAATGAAAGGGTAATACTGTAAATTTGGCATATCTATTTTAATAAAGTATTTTTTAAAATTAATGTTAATAACTAATTTGAAAATTTCCAGGGATTTCTCATTATCATTATCCTAATTAATACCAATTGCAAATCTTAAACCCTAATCCCAGTTCATGTCGTTCAATATTATCACGTTCAATTCACGTTCATCATCTCCATTGCAAACCCTAATTCATCGCCATCCACCACAACCACCGATCCCGATTCATCACCGCCACAAATAAAGAAGCGAGTTCCGAGCACGATTCCGATTACTGCATATGACACGAGTTCCGATTCATCTCCGCCACAAAGAAAGAAGCTACAAATCCACAGATCCATCGCCTACCACCGACAATTCGTACATTGATTGTAGATCCGCTCACGAGCTCCGACGGTCCGCCGTTTGCCGGCAACGAATACCTGCAACTTCGAATGCACCCAAATCACATCATTTACATCGATTTCCATCGCCGATAATTTCTCATATGTGGTGGCGAGGATGACCAGAGGCTCAAAGGATATGTAGCTTCTCCTTTTGCTTATTTCTTATCGTTTACACTGTAATTTATTTTAGATTTTCGTATGTTACAACACTGTAATTTATTTTAACGTTGAAGGACTTTTTATTTTTAGATATTCATATGTTACAACACTGTAATTTATTTTAGATATTGGTATGTTTACAACAGTGTAATTTGTTGGTATTACATATCTGAAAAAGGAGACCAGTAAATATATGTATAGAAAATCGTTACAGTATTGTAATGTTTTTGACAGATTGTTCTGTATACAAAACTGAAGATGTGTAGAAAATTACATTACTGTAACATGTTGGTATTACATATCTGAAAAAGCAGACCAGCAAATATATGTATAGAAAATGTTACAGTTTTGTAATTTTGTAACAGATTGTTCTGTTATTACAAAAACTAAAGATGTGTAGAAAATTACATTGTTGTAACATGTTGGTATTACGATTTATTAACGAACCTGCTGATCAACATTTTTTTCCTTTCGTAAATTCAGTTTTTTTATTTCTAAAATTGTTACATTTGTGTAACAATCGTTACTCTGGTGATGAACTAGTGATCAACGATTTTTTTTCTTTTATAAATTTGGTTTTTTTTTTTAAAAAAAAATTGGTCTGAAATTTGAAATTAAAGGAGAGAGAGAGAGAGAGATTTTAGGAAATAGGAGATTGGAGAGAGAAATTGATTAAAACATTTATTAATAAATATGCCATTTGTCTATTATGCCCTTCATTAAACCCCCAAAATTTACCATTTTGCCCTTATTTGATCTCAACCATTAATTTTAAATCAATGGTTAGAAAGTGGTTTTTCAGGTTTTCCAAAAATGAAGGTTTTCCATGGATCCCTACCCTATATATATATATATATATATATATATATATATATATATATATATATATATAATTATATATATTTTATTTCGTTGCGTTACATAATTAATTTTATATTAATTCGGTAAACTCTTTTTAAACTATTAATCTGTCGGTCACGTAAATTTTCAATATGTCACCGGGTAACCCGAATACCACTGTCAAATCCCAACAGTGGTATCAGAGCCTTGATTACCACACGCAAATCCCAACAGTGGTATCAGAGCCTTGATTACCACGCGTAAATCGGAATCGACCGTTTTAAACTGGTGTTTTCGCAAACTGGGGTTAAACGCCCGAAAGTTATGAATTAGATTTTATTTGTATTGCGTAATCAAATTGCATTTTGGTCAACCTTATTTTGACTAATTATATTGCAATTTGTTTTGATTGTATTTTATATGTATCGGCCGGACCCCTACTCTGACTGTTGCATGATTACTTTTTTATTATGGTTTGGCCCATGTCTTTGGCCCATTATTATAATAGTTTAGGCTTTGGGTTGGCCCACAAATTTTGGATTCATTATTGTAGTTAAATGTTTCTTTTTACGAAATCTTCTACTTTGGCAAAAAGTTGTCATCAAGAAGACCCGAAGATCGAATCGATGTCAAGAGGCGTCTTGAGGTCAGTGGGAGCTTACAGAACACACAAGCTACATGAAGATGCCTGCCTTGTGGTTCGTTTTGTACTTTTATCCCGTGACCCATTTGGTCTCGCTAAAGGGTCTAGCAAGACCAAAACCCTAATGGCTGAATACATATTCAGTTTGCTTGTTTTGGTTGCTTGATTTATTAGTGGTATTACACACCAACTAAAACACCAAAATCCTTTTTAAAAATGGTTTTAAAACTGGTAATACAATAAATAGGTTACATGATAGGAATCATAGATGCTTGTCAACGTTTGAAAGATGATATATAGGAAATATTTTCCATACACACCCCTATTGAGTATCACTCTCCTTATCACCACTTCCTGATAAATCTAGTATCAAATGTATTTTGACAATGAAAATTTATTTTCATTAGACACTACATATAAGAATGGATAATACTTCCACCATCCATATGGAATTTTAATTCCACACAAAAGATAAAACGTAGTATTCTGGCTTCTGAAATGGAAGGTTAAGTTCCTAAGTTATTTAACTAGAACTAGAATGTGAAGGACGTAGATCTTGAAATAGTTCAAGAGTCACAAATCCATTGTTTGCACATTTCCTGACCAACAAAAGGTTATTGCATTAAGCAGGATATACATATTTAAACACACTTGCAAATTTAAAACTGCAACATCAGATCTTTAATATGAGAATGGCTTAGTGCCATAATTGATGTGTTTACATAAAGGCTAGTGGGAGCACTATATCAATCCTCACCCCGTATGATGATGATATACTGAAAGATAAAATAAAATCCTTATGTGATTATACATAATGTGGATTTTATGGTACAAAGAATTGAAAAGAAGTTTCTTAATGGAAGGAGATCCACAGGTATAAGCGACTTATGGAGAAATATAAAACACACATTGAATATGTGATTAAACAAAAATGTCACTGTACAGAGTTACACTAATGACATCAAAAGGGAGAGATCACTGTACAGAGTTACACTGAAGTTGTCATTGTACAAGGTTACACTATGGACACCAAAAGGGAAAATCAATGTACGCAAGTTACATTGATATCATGAAATGTTGAACACAATACACTAAGTTTCATTGGTGTTAACATTCACCGTGTAGAAATACACTACTACATGTTTTCATAATTGACCAAGACATCTCTTGCTCATAATAATAAAGATTTTGCATTGTGGCAGATTCCACGACTAAATCTAAATTAATTAGCTAACTCAAGTGACATTAAACCGCTGCTTTTCTGAAAAGGTTCACATGGATTCTTGACATGGTTAGAGTTTTAACCAAACAAGACATTGTGATCACACATAAACTATAGTGATCACCAAGGAGCACTATGATCACAAAACCAACACAGTTTGAAGAAATTCCACAATTAAGAGAAATACTGGAACTATAAAATATTCGATAACCAAAATAATAGCACATTTCAAAACCTGGTCGATAAAACAATGAATCGTAAGACTCATTAACATCATACTAATGATGTTCGACCAATATACACTAGATGTATGTTTTGAATTAGTATTTGGACTTACGAACTCTAACAGTTATACATTATCATTCGGCTTCCTCTAAAAGGTTAGACGTAAACGCTGAATTCTATAATTGTGTTCATTTTCAATACGTTTAAATCCATGAATAAATGCATATTATTCCTTATAGTCGATCAGATCCATGAACACGAATCTGAGGTAAGAGTACTTAGGTGACTTTGGACTCAAGACATTGACAATCCAAACTCACATGCATCATTTCATAACGACGCTGAGGAGTAGATATATTATATTAAACTGTCCTAGTCGATCAGAATTGTGGGAACAAATCTGAACTAAGAGTATTCTGGCTCTAGACTCAAATGGTTGAAAATCCAGACTCACAGACCTCGTTGTTGAATGGCATTGGACATAACTCGCATCAAAGACTGTTCTTTGATTGTAGCTTAACGCTGTCACGTAATTTCCAGTCATAACAGCTACTTTGGGGAATGTGATATGCATCAAAATGTATATGTTTTTATATCAGATATCCTCCATACTTTGGCATGATTATGAATCAGTAACATCAAAACCAAGGTATTTTATTATCTTTTTAGTTTTTTAGGAATAAAAGGACTGGAATCACAAAAGGAACAAATTATGGACAAGAAAAAGATCAAAAATGCAAAATTCTAAGATTCAGGTAGTTTGGCACGCCCCGTGCCAAACTATGACACGCCCCGTGCCAGCCTCAAGATCTCTCTGATTCACATGTGACATAGCACGCCCCCTGACATGGCACGACCACCCTGTGCCCCTGATCAGTGACAGAGCATGGCCCGTGCCAAACAGAGGCACGACTCGTGCCAAACTCGGATTCTGCCTATAAAAGGAGCTCTTCTTCCCCATTTCAAATTGCTCAATTCTTTCCTCCTCTCTTGTAGTATAGTTGAGCCATTTTACGCTTTAATGTTTTGTAATCAAGTTTATAAGTACTTTAACTTAAGTAAGAATTTGTAAGCTTTCGCCTATGAAATCTTCTTCTTCCCTTAAGCAAATCTTTAAAGCTATGAGTGGCTAAACTCTTATACTTACTTAGGATGTAATGAACCTTTGGTTGGTCGGTCAATGGCTTTACAAACTTGTTTAAGGTGCGTCTAATGACTTCTAATCGAAAGTTTATTATTAATTTCTTTGAACAATCGTTCTCAACATATCACATACCATTTGAGGAGTCGAAATCTAATCAACCGGACTTGTGACACTCGGTCGGGGGACGATGCATGATCCTTCGGGTGACTCGCGTCCCATGCTACATGATACGTTCGGGGTCCTTATGTCTATGTAAGCAAACACAGCTAACCACGCGTGTGCGGGCTGTAAGATCGTGTTGGGAAAAGGGTTAGAAATAGTTTGTCACTTCATGGAAGCCGAAAGGTACGTGTTTACGAATTTGGCTTTGGCTATGCCGGACATACACATGCGGGGAGCTAGGTATGAAATACACGTGCCAAAGTCCATTTAAAAGGTCATCTTTAGAATAAAATAACCGCATAGACAGCAATCCAGAGGAATACTTCGGTTATAACGATGAATGGCCTCAGTCTGTGTGGTGCAGAATCTGCAATGGTCCCCACTATTCTCGAGACTGCTACATCGTAGTAAGAACGTTTGCGTTCTTACGAGTGGATGAACTAACTGACGAAAGTCCAAGCCATCATTATGATTCTTTTTCACAATCTTTGCAAAATAATGCTTTTTGCCATACTACTAACCAATCTGAGCTAAATCACGATCATTGGCATAGAGACACTAGATTGCAAGATTATGAAAATGAATTAGCTTCAACATCTTCTAGATCTACATCTTGTTTCCATGATCTTCTCTTCGTTTCTTGGAATGTACTGAGCAAAAGTCACAAAGTCCACATTTTGTCCATACACCCCAGACAGAAAATCCCCCTTATATTCGACCTAAAATAGACCTCTAAGAAACCACAGAAAGAATGTTAGAACATATAAAGGTTCTAGAGGATTATTTTAGTAGGATAAAGGAGGAAGAAAAAGAAGAAGTCATAGTCAAATAGCCTACCAGCTCAGAAGCCCATCTCATTTCAGCATGTCCTAAAGAAAAGGAGTTGGACGCAACCCTTTCTATTCAACGTCCTGATTTCCAAAAACCAGTAAAAAGGGTAGAAGAAATACTAGCTCCATCATTTCCAAACGGTAAGAACAAGTCTCTTCCAACTCAGGTACGCATATCTTCACCTTCCTTTGAAAGTCTTTCTAGCATACCAACTAACGCAAGATTTTTCAAAGAAATGTTTACTTCACCAAAACTCGAAGAAATACAGCATGTGATACTTACTAAAAACAATCATTATATTTTTGAAACCTTTTGATAGAAATTTGATTCCCTGTTTTATCAAAAAGAATTTGTACACTGCTATAGTTGATGATAGTTTATTAGTAGAAATAATATCAACCCCCATTCTTGAAAAGTTTGAGTTAGGAGAAGTAACCCTTTTTGTCTACCATTCATTCTCTCTGATCGATCTATCCGATTATCAAATGGAATCATCAAAGACGCAGTAATCCAAATCGATAACGTTAATATCTCATCTGATTTTGTCATCCTTGATGATGCCTCGTTAATTTTCGGAAGGCCCATCTTAGAAACTTAGCGATCGTGACCAACCCGGAAAACAAAGAAACGACACTCCAACTTGGAGACCACAAGCTTTCTGTAAAGGTAGAAAGATCCTTAGGATACCCTGCATCTGACGATCGTCCTTGGCTACAAGAAGTAGAAGAAGTACTCACCCAGAAAGCCCTGGAAGAGAAGAACCCATCTCCTGACTTTGATCACTCGACGCCTGAAATTTTCCAAGCTATTCAAACCAACCCAGAACTGGAAGAAAGCAAGCCGACAACTGTAAATCCACCTGCTCTGGAACTCAAGGAACTCCCATAACATTTGGAGTATGCCTTTTTGGACAACGATTGCTGTTGATACCTGATCTGTGCGTCGTGTGAAGTATCGAGTCGCATCAAGTCAAGAACAAGTTCAAGCCAAAGTGTGACTGGCCGAACCTGGAGTTCGGATCAGGACGAACCTCAGGTTCGGCTGAGGTTTGGCAGGTCAGTATAAATACATGTTTGTTCTTTGTGTTAGTTAGTTCTGAGCGAGGGAGATATCTGTAAGTCCCGAAAACGGTCTAAACGCGATATCCAATCTCGATTGAGAGTGCGGAATCCAAACAATCGAGTGATTCAAGTATAATCGAAAAGTATAAAATAACGATTAGAAAAGTAAAGAACACAATCAACCACAGACCGATTTAGAAGACAAACACGTTGATGTCTCAGGTTGCAATACACGAATTCGAAATTCTCCTTTAGAGAATTTCGTGAACACCTTTTGAGCTTTACTCCACAATCAACAACCCTAAATTGATTACTAGGAGTCCTATTTATAGGAGATGGTGAACTTGGAAAACAAGTTAACCTCCCTACCTAAAATAACTCCTAATTTCCGGATTTGACCATGTGGGCCTACTAAACTCCATCTAAACTCTTTCTAAATGAGCCCAAACATGTGTAAAATGGCCCAATGACCCAATATACCCATAACCCAACTAATTTTCACCTATTCTATCACATAGGCCTTCAAAATAGTCCGCCAAGTGATGATTTAATACACAAGCCACAAATTATTCCCTTACAATCTTCCCCTTGGCTTGTGATATTAAATGTCTTCTTCTTTCAATCTTCAGACTTGCAGTCTTCTCCTTGGCTTGAGCATGGGTTGATGAAGATACTTTTCTTTAACAATCTTCAATGGGCAGCAACGGTCGAGTTCTGGGAGTTTTCTCTCAATCAGCATCAGCTTGGACTTCAAATGACAAACAAGTAATGAGAGGAGGATTCTCAAGTACTTGCTCCTTCTTGAAACATGTCGAGTCCTTGCTGGATCATCAGTAACTGTCTTGACCAGCATGTAACTTCAGAGGGTAAAAATTTTGAAAACCCATGTCTTGACATTCTTGAATTTATTTGAACTGACGGCATTTAGCTTCCCCTCAACTCGTGAACAGTGACTTTTGAGTCTTTGGAAGCTTTTCTTGAACAACCAACAAACTTCCCCTAAGCATAAGGTAAGTCCTTTTCCGGCTGGTTCTTCAACACGAACAGTAACAGCATCAATGCATCGGTCAACTGAGTCCTTGACCATCTTGTCCATGAGTTTTCTTTTTCTGACTTATCCTGTCAAGCACAACATGAAACAGACACTAACCAGACATGATGACTGGTTATCGGGTTAGAATTATTTTACCAAATACTTCTCCTGAACCCGAGGACTCTTCACATTATCTCCCCCTGAGATTCTGGAGGGGTGATACTTTCTTGCATAAAACCCATAAAACTTATTAAAACCTTTAAATTAACCTGGCCATGGTTGAAAAATAAAATAAACAATAAAAACTTAAGATAACACAAAAGAAAAATAAAAATAAAAACTAACATACCAAATTTCTAAACGAGAAGGTTTCTGTGGGGTCAAACCGTATGAATCTGACTGAGGAACCCTTTTCAGCTTCTGTTACTCGAACACGTCCAGGTGATTGCCAATATACTGATCCACTTTAAACTCAAACCATTTTTGAAAATGCGTGAGCATCGGATCGTCTACTCGATCTAGCTAATCGGACATCGAAACGTAATTAACCGATTGTTTTATTGATCAAAACGAACAATTACAACCAGTGTAAACACAGAGAATTGACACAGAGATTACACACTCAGAAACACACACTTAAGATTCGCTCACACGCTCAGAACTACCGAATACAAAGCTCAAACAACTATATATACCCGATCGGCCGAACTCCCACCGAACCCCAGGTTCGGCCGGTCCGAACTTCAGGTTCGGACCAGATTCGGCCAACCCTATATTGGCTTGAACTTGGTCTTCGTTCGATACTTCACACGACGCACATTTCAGGTATCAACAAACTCCCCCTCGTCGTGTGCAGTATCTCTTCTCTTTTCTTCTCTACATCATCAAATATATATCTTCAATCAAGCTCCCCCTCAAGTAAAGAATCCGTTTATCCAATGAAATGAATCTTCGAACAAACTCCTCCTCAACTCAATCGTAGCTTGATCTTGAATACTTGATGATATCTAGTATATCTCTGGTCTTTATCAACAACTTCAGAAGACTTGAAGTTGTGATAGCTTGCACGACAGCATCCTGCATTAACACTTAAATAATCTTGGCGCAAAATGTCTCTTCAGGACTCCAAGATATGATTTAAAAAAAATGATTTTATATCACGTCTTGATCAGATCGAAAATAAAGCAGAAACAAAATCTTTTTGGTTTTTTTTTTTTTGAAAATTTATATTAAAACACACCTAAAATCTTTTTGTACTTTTCTTGATATGAAATGAAATTGCAACACAGAATCAAACGCTATTTTTGGTATGAGAAAGATCACTATATGGGATCATATTGATCATAACGCACTGAACTATACTTCAATTTCAATTAATTGAAGCACACAAGTCATGTCGATTGCCGGTATAATTTGTCCATCTTAAGCTCAGACAGAATCATACTCATAACATCTGGATATGTGAAGGTATTGATTAGATTTGCTTTGACCAGTGTACCCCACACTATCAGACATATTCAGACATTTTCTGTTTTTCTTTCTTTTTCTTTTGTGTGATTGCATTTGTGAACTTTCACATTGCATAATATTTTTCATGATACAGTCAACTGTGTTCCATGCAAAAAGAAATAAGAACGTTAAATCGTCTACCTTAAGGTCGATCTTTCGATACGCAGATAAGGCCTCGGATTTAACAAAATAAAGAAAATAAAACAAGTTGAGATTGTATAACCCAACAACAATCAGGTCGGTACTCCCGTACACGCAGAGAAAGTCCGATGAGTTATACGAAACACCAAAGAAAATAAAGCAGAACGTCAAACGAACAACGATCAGGTCGATCTTTCGATACGCAGAGAAAGTCCGATCGTTTGACAAAATAAAGAAAATCAAACAAGTTTAAATCTTTGTAAAATGAACACATGTGTACACAGTGACTTCTCATTACTATTGTCACACTTATTTTTCTTTTTGTGTCATGAAATACGCATCAAGATGTTGTCCACTTGGTCAAGCATTAGCATTTAATGTATATCACATCTGAATACTTTCTGATTTGTCGAGCCTACCAAGCACATCAAACAATGATCTTATGGCCCTTTCATCTACTTTATCCATGAGTCAGATACGTATGCCAATGTACCATCATTTCCCGATGATCAATTTCTCACAATTTTTATATTATGCATGTATTCACCTTCCTTCCTTATATATATTGCATGTATTCACCTTCTTTCCATGACATGCTCTTTCTCAATTACTCACCCTTACTTACAATTCTCCCCCTTAAAATGAAAACTCTATTTTTGGATTTTCATTTTACACAAAAATAAGACTCTATTTTTGGCTTTTTGAGAAAAAAAAACGTAAGCAAAGAAAATTGATCAATCAACACGGATATGTTTCAGATTTTAGAATTCAGAAAATTTGCATATGAGAAAAATTTGTCATTAAATTTAAATTAAGCAGAATACTCCTCCATCAACAACTTTTCAATCGTCGATAGGTCTTCTAGAAGTACCTGCACACTGGACAACCTGATTAGTTCACAAATGACCCGAAGCGAATCGCTTCTGGTCGACCAGTGTCCTGATTTTGCTTTGAAACCACCTTAGGTTTCCATTCCTGTTGTTTTGGTAATTCAGTTTTCGATGAAACATTCACAGGTGACTGTGATGATGAACCTACATTTTGAACCTTTTGGAACATAGGTATAAAACGTTTTTGTTTGTGAAAGAATGTAGGCTCAACTTCATCAAAAACTCTGCCTTTTTCATCAAAGAACTTTTTGTTGGCAGATTTACCAAAAACTGGTTTCTTGTGAAACCTTGAATTTGATTCAGCAGGAAGTGGACAATCTTTTGCCATGTGCCCTTTTTGGCGGCAAACATAACATAAACGTGTCGATTTGTCCCACTTTTGATGTTCCCGCACAGAATTACACACATGAATATCTCTAACATGATCAGAATGAGAATCATATACCTGATGCCTATGATCATGCACCCATTTAGAAGTTGGGCTACGAGATTGAGAGCTTTCAGAAGAAATATCAGCTTTCACAAATACTTCAGAAATTTTCCGAGCATCCACGCAGTGAAGAGGAAATTCCTTGTCAGAAAATAGCTGCTCAGAACCTTTGAGCTTGTAAAATCTCTCAGGTATTTGTACCTTATCAGCTTTGAAAACATCTTTCTTCACTTGCTTCTTCTTAATCTTCTTCAATTTTTGTGCTTCAGATGCTGGAACCTCTTCAGCTACAACTTTCTTCTTTTGAAAACCTAAACCCACTTGTTGACCAGAAATCTTCTCCTCAGAATTTACACCCTGGTGTCCATTCTTTGCCAACCTTGTGAATTCAGCTTTGACATCAGAAATTTTCTTTTGTTCATAAAAAATTTTCTCATCAAATCCAGGTTGAGACTGAATCTTGTCACTTGATGTAGCCGATTTCTCATTATCAGCAGACGACGAACCAGATACAAACTTTGGTGCTGGAGGAATCTCAGATTTCAAGACCTTTTTCTTGTTCTTCTTGTTTTTCTTTTTCTTTACAACCTTGACTTCTTCTGAAGTAGAAGATGATATCTTTGAATAATCAAAATCATCAACCTGTTCCTTCACTTGTTTGACAGCTTCCTTGATATGAGCAGGGGGTGATGCAGTTTTATCAAACATCCTTTCAAAATTTGCATCATTTGCTAAGAAGCTTGTGAAAACCTGAGAATTAGAAACATTGTTGAGCAATCTTTTTGCATCAAGAACTTGAATTTTGAGATCAGAAATTTGCTGTTGAGCTTCTGCAAATTCCTTTTCTTTTGCAATCAAACGCTTGGCAACTTTGTGAGTTTCAAACTTTTGCAAGCGAAGATTGTCAAGTCCTTCATGTAGCTCCTTCTTCAGTTTATCCTCATTTCTCTTTTGAATTTCCAGATTTGCAGTTTGAACCTTGTTAACCCTAACCAACTCACGCTTGTCATCCAACAACTTTTCCATATCAACTTGATATGCTTTGATTTTAGCATCAGATTCTTCAACACGCTTAGTAAGCAAATCAAGCTTAATCTTGGATTTATCAAACAAATTCTGAAAATCATTTGCAGCATCTTCTGCCTCTTCCTTCCATTTCTTCACTTCTTTGACTAACTCACCCTTTTCTTCACAAATTTCAGCTTTCGAAGTTTCAGCATTCTTTTTATCTTGCTTCAATACTTCTAAAATTTCATTCAACATTTTGATTTCAGTAGTCAAATCCTCATTCTTCAAAACCAAACCCTTTTCACGTTCTTTAGAAATCTTCAATTCAGATTTAATCACCTCAAATTCTTCAGTCAATTGTTGAACTTTATTCATCAACAAAGCATTTTCATTCATCAAACTCTCCAAGTTTTCAGCAGATGCATACGAACTTGGTATTGAACTAGTATCTGAACTAGTATCTGAACTTGTATCTGAACAATAATCTTCTTGTTGAACATGAGTAACTATTAAAGCTGATGAATCATACCCATAATGTTTACCCCAATCCATAACACCATCTTTTTGAACTGTCAATGCTGTTGTCTTGTTTGTGTTACTTGTGGATGGTTGAGTAAAACCAGGCTTGGATGATTGTAGAATATCAGATTTCTGTTGACATTCTTTGGCAAAATGTCCAAGTTGTTGACATTTAGAGCACTTTAGTTTTGACTTGTCAAATCCCAATTTGTCACCAGAAATACGTCTTCCATGTTTCTTTAAAAACCTCTTTGACCGTTGACATAACATAGCATATTGCCACGAAACATCCAATTCAGTTAACTGATCATCATCAAGTTCTTCAAGATCCTCACTGGTTAACTTTGCATCAGCAACATTTTTGAGAATCAGACCAAAAGATGATGAAATCAATGCAGAAATCATTTTGGCACAGTCCTCCGTTGATTCAGCCGAGAAAGCACTTTGATTTGATTTATTCGGAATTGTGAAATTGCAACCTCTTGAAGAATTATTATCAGAATTTCCTGAAACTCCAGCTAGAAAAGCAACACTTGGTGCAGAACTTAAATTTTGTTTAGCTTTAGCATGCATGCTTGCTGAATTTTCACCATGATACAATTCCGGATTCTGTAAAGTAACACTTGACTTTTTGTTGTTTAACATTTCCATTTCCCGGGCATGAAGTTTTCCAGTAAGCTCGTGAAATGTTAAAGCAGGATAATCCTTGTCATGAGTGAGTAGCAAAACATAATTTTCCCATTTTTCTGGTAAAGCTTCCATGATCTTTTCCTTTAAATCCGCATCAGACTTTTCAATTCCAACAACCTTCAATTCACTAATCAAATGTGTAAATCTTGAGACTAAAGCAGTAATGTTTTCATTATCATAATTCTGAAAATTATCGAATTCTTTGTTTAAAACTTTCTTTCGACTCTTCTTATAATCAGCATTCCCTTCACATCTTGCGGATAGAGCATCCCATAGTTGCTTAGATTTCTTGCAAGTACTAAATTGATGAAGCAATTCAGTAGGTAAAGCCATAGTAAGATAACCATAAACTTTCTTTTCAAGCTCATAACTTTTTCTTTCATCACCATCGAAGTCTTGAATTTCTTTAAGATCTCAATCTTCCATTGGTCGTTCATACAACTTTCGAATTGGAATCCATAAATCAATGTCAATCGTGCTAATATAAGCAGAAAACCGTTTCTTCCAATTTTGGTAATCTTCAAGCTTTAACAATTTGGGAACTTTCTGACTTGTTCCAATTTCATTGTCAAAATTTAACATAGTTTGCATCGCACTTTGCATTGCGGCAAAAGCTTGAAATTCTGACATCGTTGAAAATTTGAAAAATTCTGCCCTCCGAACTTGCTCCGAACCTAGTCTGCCGTCCGAACCTACTCCGAACTTAGTCCGAACCAATTACTAGCTCCGCACTCTCACCTAACTAGCTCCGAACCTTCACCAAATGTGTTCCGAACCTATATAGACTCCGATCTACCTCCGAACCTCAATTCTCACCGAACCTAGACCGATACACCTCCGAACTCTCGCCGAACACTCTCCGAGTCACCTCCGAACCTCAAGTTCGGAGCGGTTACTCCGAGCTTGCCCAGTAACCTCCGAACCTCGAAGACATTTTTCGAAAACTCGTGAAAATAGACTGATTTTGACGAAACTTGATATGGTGAATCAGAAAAACCAATAGGAAATGGTTTAGAAACAGTTTTGACACAAAATGCACGTCAGAAATGATAGAAAACACGTAATGAAACTCGAGAAAACTTCAAAAACGTTCAAACGTCCGAAAAATCGCAACCACAGATCAGTAGAGTGAACCAGAAAGCTCTGATACCACTTGAAAATGCGTGAGCATCGGATCGTCTACTCGATCTAGCTAATCGGACATCGAAACGTAATTAACCGATTGTTTTATTGATCAAAACAAACAATTACAACCAGTGTAAACACAGAGAATTGACACAGAGATTACACACTCAGAAACACACACTTAAGATTCGCTCACACGCTCAGAACTACCGAATACAAAGCTCAAACAACTAAATATACCCGATCGGCCGAACTCCCACCGAACCCCAGGTTCGGCCGGTCCGAACTTCAGGTTCGGACCAGATTCGGCCAACCCTATATTGGCTTGAACTTGGTCTTCGTTCGATACTTCACACGACGCACATTTCAGGTATCAACAATTTTCTTATTCAGGTTGTTTGTCACTTAATTATCTTTTAATGTGTATTAATTATGAACAGCAAGTGAGTTTCAACAAGTCCTAGGTACATTTCATTGCACACCATCAAGCATATAAATTTCCTACCACATATTTTCACAACCTGAACCAGAAGTTTGAAACTGAGCTCCAGACTAGATTGAGAAGAGAAAGAATAGATCACAAAGATTTTTGGATATAATATACAAAGTCAACTGAATTTTTGAAACATTTTTAATAATGCTCTCATCAGTGACAACGGCTGAGGGATTTGGACTCTTGAGGGTCTCTTTTGATGTGCTCTTTGGCATCTTTTGGGTGTATATTATTTTTTCTTTAATTTATTTTAGGTGATCTAGAAGCACGTATGTATGGACAACTCCAGGTCATTGCTCACGCAAAGCAGAGGAGAGCCTTACATACACGCGAAGCATCCCCAGGTCATTGCTCACGCAAAGCAGAGGGGACACCGACTTTTTGAACTCAATTTCACACTTTTGGAGACAAGCGTGTGTATCGGGAACTTGAACATGCAGTCAAATAGAAATGCAATTAACCTAAGTGCTGTTACCCATCAAACTGCCATACGTTATCTTTAAGTGTGTAACTCATACCTTTTCAGATTTAAGAGCTGAGCCTACCAGCATATCACCATGGATCATGCCTTTCACATCTGCCTTACGCGTGTCAGCCATCTTCAAGACGGAGGTTTATTTCACTTCCCACCTTCTCAAACGCACAAACAAAAGATTAAAAATTAAAAAGCACAATTTGTTGAGGGGGGGTCTACTTTTGAGGGATCTACTATTTCATCTTTTCTATTCTTTCCCTTGCTTTTTGATTTTTAATAACAACACACACATATTTTTTTTTTTTGACACAATACCAAATATGTACCAAAACTGGCCAAGCTAACTTTCAAAGTTTATCTTTTGAAAATTTTCAGAAATGGGTTTTGTTTAATGCACTACCAGACTTCACATCAAATTAGCCAAGAAACAGACAATGTTACCTTTTCTGCTGATCTTTTCAGATTTACCTCTCACAAGGAAACATACCCTCCATTGAAATCTTCATGTCATGTAGTAGAGAGATGCCTCCTATCATGTGCCTGAAACAATCACTATCACAAACAAACAAGGTTAATGAAAGTCCTCCTTGACTGTTCCTGCACAAGGTGAGAGATCAGTTAGCCATAGGTACCCAGGCCATTGTGGTTCTGGGTAGACCCGATGAATCAATGAAAGTTACTTCTTTTAAACACATGCCCTTTGAAAAATCAGGAATTTGAGTTGCAGCTGCCTTTGATTTTGGTTTCCAAATTCTAGGTGATTTGAAAGTTGTTTTAGTCACCTTTGAAGTAGTGACTTTAGGTTTTTCAACTTTTTTCATTTCAGGTTTCCTTTTCAAAACAGTTTTAGTTACCTTTGGAGGAGTAACTTTAGGTTTGTCAACTTTGTGTTGTTTTGAAATCGGTTTCTTCACCTTTTTATGAAAATTTTCAAAATTTGGAAAAACATATTTTTGATTTGAAAATTTTCTTTGCTCTTTGGCAGCGCCCCAATGTTGATCAGAGGGTTTTATCGAAGGAGAAACAGTCTTCATCGCCTTAGGTGGTTGCACCTTCATTGGCTTAGACTTTATTGAATCCTGAGACGAAACACTCCGACTTTGCGGATAATATGACCAGGATTGCCACAATTTGCGGATAACACTCCGACTTTGCGGATAATATGGCGATAGAGACAATTTCGGGCAATGTGACCAGGATTGCCACAATTAAAGCAAGTTTGCTTCTTCAGGTAGAAGTCAGAAGTGTGACCGTTTGAGCTGCATGGCTTTGATGGAGAGGCATTGAGATTCGGTTGCATGTTCAGAAAGACTCCAGATCTCCAGTTGTTCGATCTTTCTGACCTTGATCCATTTCCATTGAATCTTTTCTGGTTAGTTGAAAACTGAGCAGAACCAGACATTTGAACTTTTGGTCCCACTGGTTTCTTTGAGAAAGTTGTTTTGCCACTGCATGATCCCACTGATGAGTTTGGAGACTTGTTTGTCACCTTGGGCCTTTCAATCTTGATTGGAACGGAATTTGGAGGCTTGATGGTGATCTTGGGCCTTATGCTCTTAATGTTAGATGATAAACCACCATCATGACCCAAGCCTTTGAACTTAGTGGAGAAGGATGGTAGTTCATAGCCAGCATCTGGTTTTTGGTCAAACATAGACCCAGATGTCATGAATATCTTACCATTGGGTCTTGTAGTCATCACCACTCGTTCCCGCTTTACCTCATCTACAACTTTGGAATAAGGAGTCTCGATCTTTGGATAAGGAACCAACTTCTCTTCATCAGCTTTCTTCACTTCACTGGAGCTTGACCCTGCACACTCAGTAGTGACATGAGTATTATCCACCCCATTTGACTGAGTTGCTTCTGTGGCTGTCTTTTCATCTTTGTGCATAGGTTTAGGCCCATACACCATGGTTGCTTCATTAAGCGACTCTTTCAACAATTCATCGGCAGTTTGGGGCACTCTGATGTATTCATGTTGTAATGGGGGAGGAAAATTTCCATCCCCGAGGCCAGATGTTTCTTTTGCATGCTCGAGTCGCTCCTCTGATTTGAATAAAGTACGATGAGAGTCCATCATTTTCTTTTGAATAACTTGATGTTTCTCAAGGGCAGATTGAGAATTATCAAGTTTGGTTCTTAGTTCCTCTACCTCCTTAGTTAGCTCTTCTACCTTAGCATTAGCAAGCCTAAGATAGGTGCTTTTATCACTAACATCACGTTGAAGATTCTTAACATCAACCTGAATGGCCTCAAGTTTCTCTCTAAAAATTTTGGTCTTACTTTTGCACTCCCTAAGGTCTCTAGCAGTGACTGCATGATTTGCGGTTTCATTTATGAATTTCTGTTCCCATTGCTTAATCAAGGCACAACAGATGGGGTTTGAGCATTCCTCGCAATTACAGATCCAAGTTCCATCAGCATGATTGATCTTTCGCTTTTCCTCCTCTTTTTCACGAAATGTCCGGAAAAGATATTTCTCCTGACTGAGTTCTTCACTTAAAGACTTTATCCTCTTTTTGTAAGGTTCAACTTGTTTTAGATGAGTCTTTAGTTTGTACTCTGCATTCAGACGGTCTCTTTCTTCAGTTCGAAACAGTTGCTTATATTGTTCGATTGATTCGGAGCATGCCGAGTTCGAACATATGTGAGTTTGATCACTCACAAGAGGAGAAGCAACTTGAGTACTTGTCATTATCTTCTTTGGATGAACTTCTGGATCAAATACGAACTGAAAGACTTGAACGGATTAAAAATGGATAGATCGAAAAGTGGGTTTTTGATCGAAAAGGGGTTTTCGATCAACAGGGTGTTGGGTCGAAAAGTACTTTTCGATCGGACAAGATCTTGGTCGAAAAGTACACTTCTCGATCGAAAAGTTTCAACGGATCGAAAAGTCTCAGTGGGGACTTTCCGATCGAAAAGAGAAGCTGATCAAAAAGTCACAGGGGGACTTTCCGATCGAAATGCTCTGATCGAAAAGTCACAGGGGAACTTTCCGATCGAAATGGGCTGATCGAAAAGTCACAAGTGGGAATTTTCGATCGACAGATGGCTGATCGAAAAGTCACCAGGGGACTTTCCGATTGAAATGGGCTGATCGAAAAGTCACAAGGGGGACTTTTCGATCGAAATGGGCTGATCGAAAATTCACAAGGGGGACTTTTCGATCGACAGATGGCTGATCGAAAAGTCACAAGGGGACTTTCCGATCGAAATGGCGCGACAGAAAAGGGTTTTCGATCAGCCCGGCTGATCGAAAAGTCTCTGGCTGGGTCGAAAAGTCTCAAAAACACGTGCAAATGGTCACGAACACTTCTGTCTCTATCCGAAACCTGCAAAAACAATCTTCCGAACCTTGCTACTGCGAAAATCACCACAAAACTCAAACGGTTAGTTGGCAAAAACTTGAATCGGATATCACGAGAGCCTCGAAACTTGCGTTTCTTGGCTCTGATACCAATTGTAAGTCCCGAAAACGGTCCAAACGAGATATCTAATCTCGATTGAGAGTGCGGAATCCAAACAATCGAGTGATTCAAGTATAATCGAAAAGTATAAAATAACGATTAGAAAAGTAAAGATCACAATCAACCACTAACCGATTTAGAAGACAAACACGTTGATGTCTCAGGTTGCAATACACGAATTCGAAATTCTCCTTTAGAGAATTTTGTGAACACCTTTTGAGCTTTACTCCACAATCAACAACCCTAAATTGATTACTAGGAGTCCTATTTATAGGAGATGGTGAACTTGGAAAACAAGTTAACCTCCCTACCTAAAATAACTCCTAATTTCCGGATTTGACCATGTGGGCCTACTAAACTCCATCTAAACTCTTTCTAAATGAGCCCAAACATGTCTAAAATGGCCCAATGACCCAATATACCCATATCCCAACTAATTTTCACCTATTCTATCACATAGGCCTTCAAAATAGTCCGCCAAGTGATGATTTAATACACAAGCCACAAATTATTCCCTTACAATATCAAATGTTGGTAGCAATGAAAACAGTGTGATGGCACTAGTTTTTTCTCTCTGGCGACATAGGCGATTAGGGTTTTTTCTCATCGGATCTTTATCGTTGCCAGTGTTATCACACTATTACCGGAATTCTCATCGGTTTCTCGGCGCTAATCTTCCTACATCCCTAGTATTCCTGTATTCATTGGATTTAACATACGGGTAGTGATCTCATCGGTGGGTTACTAGGGTTTCCCATCCCCATTGGTGATCGCATCCTCTGGGTATTGCTTTCGGTGGAACGAGTTCTTCTATCGGTGGCCAGGTGATTAGGGTTGGGATTTTTCTTGTTTTTACGGATTCCTGCATCGTTCATTCCGGGTGTTTATCGATCTGTTTCCTCGGCACGTTGATCTCAAGTTGCATCTGAATAGAACCTTGAATTGATTTTCTGGTGTAACGAACTCGCTAGCGTCTTGTGAATAACGATTAGGGTTTCGATGGTTTTCGACGGTACCGTATCTCGATGAATTCTAAACCACCCGATAACAAGGGGTCTACGGCTCCGGGTGGTAGAATGCCAATTCGAGGCATTCTTAAAAATACTAGTCCGCAAAAAAATGTTAGTCCCAGAGTGGCTGACGTCCAACCGGAAGGGAATATGGGCATGCATGCCAAACAGAAGGAGGGTGTCCAAAGTAGGGTTTCGGATGCTACTGTTCATCAACAGAATCTGGTTTCGAAATCGATGCCTCCCGTCGTGACTAATTTGGAGCCTGTAAATCAAGTTCCCTCAGCTCCTGTAACGTCGTATGCTGCACTAGTTACTGGGGGGTACCTCAAAAAATACAGTTAATTTTCGTACTCTTACTTCCGATGTAACTCGCGAGGACGTCGACATCGTTCTTCCTATGGATTCGGTTCACCAGATTCATAAGAAATTATCTTTTACTCTATATGGTTATTTCCTTGGTGATCGTATTGCGTTCCCTGTGGTGGAGTATTATGTGAACCAAGTTTGGGTTAGTAAAAGTCATGATGAACACCAATGGGTTCTTTTTCTTTAAGTTCTTGGATGACAAGGGTATGCTTGCCGCTTTGGAGGGTGGTCCGTGGCAAATCAAGAATCGCCCCATGTTCCTCAACACTTGGACACCTACCACACAGTTAAAGAAGGATGATATTAAGAATGTTTCGGTTTGGATTAAACTTCATAATGTTCCGTTGGCGGTGTTTACAGATGATGGCTTAAGCCTAATAGCAACTAAAGTGGGTAAGCTAAAGTTGTTGGACTCACTCACGGCTACTATGTGTGTTAACAATTGGGGGAGGAGTAGCTATGCTAGAGCACTTGTTGAGATCTCGGCCGAGAATGATTTTGTTGATAATATTCGAATTGCTATTCCGGCGATGGAGGATGACACCTTTGTCACAGAATCAATCAGTGTTGAATATGAGTGGCTTCCTCCAAGGTGCAAACACTGTTGTGTTTATGGCCATTGTCTAAATGATTGTCCAAAGCAAAGGAAAAAACAACCTACCCAAAAGGTTGTGATGAGGGGTTTGTTGAATCCAAAGGGAAGCAAGTAGCTAAAAAACTGAATATTGTTCCTACCAAAGTGAAACAGTAAGTTTAAGTACCGTCCTGTCCACTCGAAACGAAACCTGATCCTAAGAAAAACTCGCAAAAGAATGGGGGGAGGGGGGTGAGTACTTCAAACAAGTTTGATACTCTGGGAGTTGATGATTGTTGTTTGGGTTTTGAGAGGAGTCATAATGCGGTGTATGGAGCCGAATCATCTTCAGCTAGGTAGTCTGCTATTGAGACTGATGGGGAAGACGATGGTCTAGGGGATTTTAACAATGAGACGGAGGAATTCATGGCGTCGGGTCTTCCTAAATTTAAAGGGGCAAGCACTCCTTCTGGCCAGGTTTCCAATGGGTAGTATTGCTTCTTGGAATATTAGGGGTCTGAACCGAGCCCTTAAACAAAAGGAGGTTCGCTGTGCGGTAAAGGATTTTAGTTTGAGTATGTGTGCTATTCTTGAATCCCATGTTAATGTGGGTAATTTATTTAAATTTTGTAAGGATGTTTTTAGAAGATGGGACTGGACGTCTAATGGGAACATGTGTGCTAAGGGCACTCATATTATTCTGGGTTGGGATCCGAATGTGTTTGATGTTATGGTGATTAATCAGTCGGACCAGGTTATGCATGTCCAAATTATATGCAAGGATACTCAGCAAACGTTCTTCTGTTCGATTATTTATGCTGAAAACTATTATATTCATAGGAGGGGTTTGTGGGACGATCTTCGGCTGCATAGAGACTTTATTAATGATAAACCTTGGATCATAATGGGTGATTTTAATTCTACCTTATATGTTAAGGATAAAATATGTGGCTCCTCTGGTCCGGATCCGGGGATGCAAGATTTCAAAGATTGCATCATGGACAGTGAGGTTTTTGATATAAACAGCACTGGCCTTCAATACACTTGGAATAAAAAACCGAAAGCGGGCATTAGCATCCTCAAAAAGATTGATAGGGTCATGGCTAATACATCTTTTCTGGATTGGTCCCTTCAGTTTGCACTATATTTCAGCCTTATAGAGTTTCTGATCATTGACCATGTATTGTTAAGATGGATATTCAGCGTAATCGAAAGCTCCTTTCAAGTTTGCTAATTTTCTCATGAATAGACCCAGTTTTTTAGAGGCTGTTAATTCGATTTGGGGTTCTCAGATTAGAGGTGTTCCTCAGTTCTGTGTTGTTAAAAAGTTGAAGATGCTAAAGACTCCTCTCCGCTTTTTACTTTTTAAGCGGGGAAATTTACATGAGAAGGTGGCCACCCTTCGCAAGGAGCTGGATAGAGTTCAGCAGTTAACTGACAATGATCCGTTTGATCTTTCGTTGAGGGATAGGGAGTCTCGCACTCTTGCTGAGCTAAATGAAGCCTCGTTAGATGAGGAAAACTTCCTAAAGCAGCAGTCAAAGGTTCACTGGTTGGCTACTGGTGATTCAAACACCGCTTCTTTCCATGCTTCCTTGAAATGCAGAAAACATTGGAGCCGCATTGACATCATTGTTGACAAAAATGGTATCAAGCATGAGGGTGGTGAGGTTGCTAATGCTTTTGTAAAACACTACGAGCTTTTTCTTGGGTGTAAGGGGAACACGGATTCTTGTGTTAATCCGAGCCTGTTTGTCAATCGGCTTGGCGAGGAGAGTGCTTACCACATGGTTCGGCCGGTCTTAGATAAAGAAACAAAAGATGCTATTGTTTCCATGGGTGATAATAAAACCCCTGGCCCGGATGGTTTCTTTGCAACGTTTTTCAAGAAGTCTTGGTCGGTTGTGGGTAAAGATATTTGTTGTGCTGTCCAGGATTTCTTCCGTACTAGTAAATTTTTACAGGAGATAAATCATACAACTGTTGCTCTTATTCCTAAGGTTACTACTCCTATGGCTATTACTGATTACAGACCTATCTCGTGTTGCAATGTTTTATATAAGTGTATTAGCAAGATTATTGCTGATAGGATCAAGATGGAGCTCAATAATATCGTTGGGATTAATCAATCGGCTTTTATCCCCGAACGGAGGATTTCTGATAATATTCTTCTCACTCAAGAGTTAATGCATAATTATCACCGGTAGCAGGGTCCTCCTCGATGCGCTTTCAAAATTGATATTCAGAAAACCTATGACACCGTTGATTGGCGTTTTTTGGAGGATGTTTACTTTAGTTTTGGTTTCCACACGAAGATGGTCAAATTGATCATGCCATGTGTTTTCACTACATCCTTTTCCATTTGTGTTAATGGCAATGTTTATGGCTATTTTAAGGGGCAACGGGGTCTTCGACAGGGCTGCCCTTTATCCCCTTATCTATTTACGTTAGTGATGAAAGTTCTTACTCGGGTGCTTCATCATACTACGAAAATGAGCTCCTCATTCAAGTTTAATCATAAGTGTGAGAAGCAAAGAATTATTAATCTTTGCTTTGCTGATGATCTCTTTATTTTTGCTAGGGGGGATGTCCAGTCTGCTTCTCAGATTAAGTTGGCTCTTAGCAGGTTCTCCAGCATGTCGGGTTTGGTGCCTAGCCCACAGAAAAAGTACGGTGTTTTTTTGCAACGTTTCCAACGTAGTTAAAGCCAATATTCTGGAGACTATGAGTATGACTGCGGGTTCTCTCCCTGTCCGTTATCCGGGTGTCCCTTTGATTTCTTCTCGGCTCTTAGCTCGGGACTGTGCTCCTCTTGTGGAAAGTCTGGATACCCGTATCACTAGCTGGAAAAACCGTTTTTTTGTCTGTCGCTAGTAGAGTGCAACTTATCACTTCTGTTCTCTCTTCAATGCACATTTATTTGGCTTCTGTGTTTATCCTTCCTTCTAATATTAGTGTCTTACTTAAGAAGAAGATGCGGGATTTCCTTTGGTGTAGTGGGGCTTTTAAAAAAGGCATGGCTAAAGTTGCTTGGAAAGATGTTTGTAAGCCCAAGATTGAGGGGGGGGGGGGTCTGGGTATTAGACGCATTGGGGACATGAATAAGGCCCTCATGGCAACTCACATATGGGGTATAGGGACTAAAATGGAGTCGTTGTGGGTGGCTTGGGTCTATTCTCACCGTCTCAAGAATAGACCGTTCTGGGATAATCCTTGCCCAAGTGTTTGTTGCTGGAGTTGGAGAAAGATTGTGGCCATCCGTCCTATTATATGCCCGTATATATGGTCTAGTGTTGGGAATGGAAGGAGCACCTCTCCTTGGTTTGACAAATGGTCTGGATCTGGACCATTGTGTCAATAAATCTCTCATCATCACATCTATAGTGCTGGGTATACTAAGAATGCTAAGGTTGCCGATTTGTTTTCTCAGGATGTGGGAAATTGGCCTATTGCTTGGAGTGATCTGTTTCCGGTTCTGAATGAAGTTTCTAATACTGTCATACATTTAGAGACTGAAGATAGGTTGCACTGGAGAGTTGGTGACAAAAGGGATGATTTTTCCGCTTCATTGGTCTGTAATTCGCTCCGTACTCGTGGTCCTGCTATCCCATGGGGCAGATTTATTTGGTTTGCTCAGTGCATTCCTCGTCATGCTTTTATGGTGTGGTTGGTTATGCGGGAGAGGCTATTAACTCAGGATAAAATCCTGGAGTGGGGGTATACTAGAAGAGGGAATACGAACATGATGTGCTGCCTTCTGTGCTTCAAATGCTTTGACTCTCATCATCACCTATTTTTTTGAGTGTGACTACTCTGCACAGGTTTGGAACAAAGCTCGCTCTAATACTTGCATCAACGACATGGGCAATTCGTGGGTTAACATCGTGGGTTTTTTCTGCGGGAGGCCTTTTACTTCTTTCGAGATGGTGGTTGCAAAGCTTGTGGTTCATGCCTCTGTCTATTACATTTGGCAGGAAAGGAACAATAGAATTTTCAAAGAATCAAACTCTCCCTCCTGACTCTCTTATGGATATATTTGGGACACTGTTCGGTGTAGAATTATTGGGTTAAAGTTGAAGAAAACATACAGGGTGATGCAGACTCTTGATGGCTGGGGTCTTAGAAGTGTTCAACGAGATGAGACGGGCATAACTTAGCGGCTTCGGTCATGATTGGATAGTTTTTCCTAGTTTCTCTAGGTGGTTTTGTTCTTGTTAGTTTGTTTGGTTGTCTTGTTTTTTTTTTTGGTTCCCTTTGTTAGGGGTATGCCCCTACTTTTGAACTAGTAAGGACTCTCCTTACTACTTGTATTTTTGTGGTATTTTTATGTTGATACATGGTTCCTGATCGTCATGTGAAGTATCGAATACAAGACAGATTGTGCAAGATAGGTTCTCGCCGAACCTTGGCCGAACTCCAGTTTCGGACCCAGCGACCCTTGTCCAAACCTGAGGTTCGGACCGGCAGGGTTTGACATGTATAAATAGTTGTCTTGTGTCCAGTTTAGGTACCTTCCGAGTTTTATCTTCTAAGTGTACTCTGTGGTTCTCTCTGTGGTTAATACAAGTCTGATTAGTATTTACTCTTGTGTTTCAACTTGTTATACATTGATTTCGTTACGACTAAGTAGACGATCCACACGCTCACGCATTTTCAAGTGGTATCAGAGCATTTGGTTTACTCTACTGGTGGGAAATCTTTGTTTTTCGGAGTTTTGATTTGAAATTCACATTTTTGCAAAAACGAGTATTGTGTTTGAGTTCTATTGATCATCTCAAGTGTGCTTCTCGTTAAAAACAAATCCATTTCCAGATTGTTTCTATCGAGTTTGTTTCAATTCCTATCGAAAATTCCAGTCAAAATCACTGAGAATCGAGAAAATCGTGTCGAATGAGATAATTCTCATTTGAAGTTCGGACAAGTTTGGAGTAACCGCTCCGAACTCGAGGTTCGGACGGAGTTTGGCGATATTCTAGTTCGATGAGAGTTTGGTGAGGTTCAGAAAGAGTTCGGTCACCTTTCGGCACAAGTTCGGTCCAGGTTCTGTTTGATTGTCCGAAGGTCAGGTTCGGAGGGAGTTCCGCGAGTTTAAGTTCGGACGAGGTTCGGAGTGAACAGTAACTTGTTTTTCAAAATTTCCGATTTTCAAGCGTTTGCGGCTATTCAGAATTCGGTTCAAGCAACGATGCAAACTATGATGAATTATGATAATGAAATTGGAACAAGTCAGAAAGTTCCCAAATTGCTCAAGTTGGAAGATTATCATTGTTGGGTCAAACGATTTGAAGCTTACGTTGATACAAATGATATTGATATGTGGTTATCCTTACTGAACAATATGTTTATCCAAAGGATGAAACTGGTGAACCTATTCTTTAAAGAAAAATGTCATCTGAACAAAAGAAAGCAAATCAAGCTGAAAAGAAGGCTTATGGTACTTTAACGATGGTTTTGCCTAAAGAGTTACTTCATCAATTTGCTGGTAACTTTACATCGAAGAGTCTATGGGATTCTTTAGAAAAACGATGTGAAGGCAATGACCAATACAAGAAAAGTCATCAAAAAGTTTTGAAGAAAGAATTTGATAGCTTCAAGCATTATCAAAATGAAACGATTCCCAGTCTGATTGCAAGATTCGCTCATCTGATGAGTGAAATGCGGTTGGTGAATCTTACTAAAGAAGAAGCTGATATGAAAGAAAAGATTTTGGAAGCTTTGCCTAAAAAATGGGAGAATTATGTGATGATGATTACTCACGACAAGGATTTTTCAGGATTGTCTTTCAATGATTTGATTCAAAGAATTCAGGCTCGAGATATGCAGTTAATGGTGAACAAATCACTTCCTGCACAGAATCCTGCAGTGTATCATAGTGAGAATGATTCTACTCTGAATGCTGGGAAGTCTAATATTCTTAGTTCTGCACCCCCTCCAACATTTCTGGCAGGTAAATATGAAACTCCTAGTTATTCTGCTAGTTGTACTGTGTCGATTCCTAGTTCTTCGACTCAAAGTGCATTGTCTGCTCAAACTATCGATGATTATAATGCTTTGATGTCTGTGTTAGTATCTTCATATTTTGGTGTTATCACTGGTGCTATAAGTAATGCTGAATTGGCAAATGAAGATTACAATCAAGTTGATTATGATCATTTGGAGGAAATGGATCTGAACTAGTAATATGCTATGTTGGTTGGAAGAACGAAGAGATTTTTCAATAGAACTGGTAAGAAGAGGTTGAATCAGGATGGTAAGATTGGTTTGGACAAGTCAAAGGTGAAATGTTATAAGTGTTCCGTCTATGGTCACTTTGCACGAGAATGTCCAAGTTCAGCAGACAATAAATTGAAAACTGGTCAACATGCACATTTAGTTTTTCATCCGTCAAATGAGGCTGATACAGATGAAAAGAAATTTGTTACTTTTGCTAATAATCTGACAGAAACGTTATGGCATCCAGATGAATTTTCCTGGAATGCAAATTCAGTAGCTAAAAGAATCATGCTCCATTTAGCATTGCATTGACTGCTCGTCATGATGATGATGATAGTGTTTTGACTGATTCTGATTCTTATTCAAGTGAATCATTGGTTCAAGAAGTTTTAGCAAAGGTTATTGAAAGCTCAAAAGCTAAAAAAGTCAAGTGTATGGAATGTGAAAAATTGCACAAGACGATTGCAAGTTTTGATCAACGTTCAAAAATGTCAACTAAAGAGATTATTGTGCTTAAGAAAGAGTTGGATGATTTTCAGAAGAAATATTATGAATTGGTCCATATTCATGAAGATGTTTTGAAAGAGAAGACAAAGTTGGCTGAAGAGTGTGAGAAAACCAAAGTTGAAGCTTTAGATGCAATTCAAGATTTTGAGAATTTATTTGAGAAAAGTTATCTAGTTTAGCAAAAATATGAAAAGGCTAATGCTCTTATTGTTGAAACTACTGCTACTGTTGAGAAGCTTCAAAACAAGATCTCTATGCTTCAAGATGAGAATGTTCTTTATAGAGATAAGAATGAAGTGTTGACTAAAGATGTTGAGATTTATAAGAAAAAGAGAGAAAGTGTTCTTGAAGAGCTATTTGCTGATGTGAGATAAGAAAACTGCAAGCTTATGAATATGATGATCTCAATGCAAAGTTCATCAAGTCACAAAAGGAGGTGTTTGAGGCTCAACAGAAGATTAATGATGCAGTTGGAGATTTTGGAGTTAAAGCGGCAAGTTAAGATTTGTAATTTGTCACCAACATTGCTAAATTTCTTATACAAGCAGGATAAGAGTGAGGAGAATTCAAAGACAGATGATGTTCACTTGGTTCCTCAACAAGTGGATCTACTTGAAGTGACTTCTACTCGAATTGATCCAAAAGCGGAATTACATGATTATTCAAAATTTGCCAATCCACCTAAGAAAACGAGGTTAAATTCTAAGAAGAAAGACAAGCCTTTGGGTGAAGCTCCAAAATTTATCTCAAAGTCTGTTTTGCTGGAAAATGAAAATGTCTTTAATAAGGTTGCTTCAAGTTCTTCATCTGCAACCGAAGAAGAAAAAGTTTTGATTGAAAAGAACAAACTGAAGGATATCAAAGCCAAATTTACTAGCGAAGCTAAGGCAAGAGAAGCTTCGGGTTCTTCTTCCAATTCTTCAAACAATCAAGGATTCAAACACAAAGGTTTGGGTTATGAAGTGAAGGAAGAATCGATTCAAGCAAAGAAACCAGTGAAAGCTGAAAGGTTCCGAATGCAAAAGTTGCAAAGAAATCACCTCCTCAGAAGGAATTTTCTTATTATTCTGGAAGGTCATCATCTTCACGGAGTCCATCTCCTAGGTATGACTCTTCTGATGATTTCTTTAATAATTTTGATTCTGAGCATTCATCTGGTTTTCAAAAATCAAAACGATTTTCAAACATTTTTAGAGAAAGACTTTGTTATGCATGTCGTCAACCGGGACATTTTGCTGCTGATTGTCCGACGATTGCATATACTCATAATACTCCCAAATATGTGGATAACAAAGGTCAAATTTTTTATGAACCATGGTTCCCAAAGATTAAACCAACTTGTAAATCGTCTTGGTCTAAACCAAGTATGTCGGTTGAATCTGATTCCAGTTCTGATCAAAAATTAAGAATTTTACAAATTTGGAAACCAAAAGTTGTTTCCAAGGCCGAAATTGACTATGTGGAAGATACCGGGCGACCCGACGATGTTGAATCGGTCGATCCCAAAGCGACTAATGGTTTATTTGGTGTCAAGCAGGTATTTCAGGAAGATCTTTCAGTGATTGGAAAATTGCTGATTGTGGAATATCTGTGCTAACTTAATCTAAGTTTCAAAATCATTTTGTTTTAAAAAATGCTTAACTAAAAGTATTCGTGTTGGTTGATCAATTTCTTTGTTTTTCATTCCGTCTCATTTTGAGGGGGTGTTTGTTTTTGCAAAAATACAAAAATAGTGTGTTGTTTTTCAGAATGTTAAAAATGAAAATCTATAAATAGAGTTGTCATTTTTAGGGGGAGAAATTTGAAAAAGACAAAAACATTGAAAAATTCAAAAATCCAAAAACATTGAAAAATGAGAAATTGTATCCGACATGACTGGGAAATGATGGTACATTGGCTGACATTATCTGACTCATGGATAAAGTAGGTGAAAAAGCCACAAGACCATGTGATCGATGTGTAAGGTAGGCTCGGCAAATCAGAAAGTATATGAATGTGATATACACTAAATCTGAGGCTTGATCTAGTGGACAACATCTTGATGCATATCTCACGATATATCAAGGAAAAGATATGTGAAAAATAAAATGAGAAGTCACTGTGTATACATGTGTTCATTTTGAAAAAAATTAAACTTGTTTGATTTTCTTTATTTTGTTAAACGATCGGACTTTCTCTGCGTGCTCACAAGGCCGACCTGATTGTTGTTCGTTTAATATTCTGCTTTATTTTCTTTGGTGTTTCGTATAACTCATCGGACTTTCTCTGCGTGTCCACAAGACCGACCTGATTGTTGTTGAGTTATACAATTTCAACTTGTTTTATTTTCTTATTTTGTTAAATCCGAGGCCTTATATGCGTATCGAAAGATCGACCTTAAGGTAGACAATTTAACGTTCTTATTTCTTTTTGCATGGAATACAGTTGACTATATCATAAATATATTCATTATGTGATTAAAATCACAAGTGAAATCACAAAAATGTGATGAACAAAACGTATCTGAGTATGTCTGATAGTGTGGGGTACACTGGTCAATGCAAATTTAATCAATACCTTAACATATCCAGATGTTATGAGTATGATTGCGCCAGAGTTTAAAGTTGGACAAATTATATCGGCAATCGACATCGCTTATGTGCTACAATAATCGAAATTGAATTGTAGTTCAGCATGTTATGTCCAATATGATCCCAAGTGTGATCTTTCCCGCAAAAGACAAAAATAGTGTCCGATTTTGTATTGTATTTATATTTCATATCAGAAAATACCAAAAAGATTTTAGGTGTGTTTTGATATAAAGTTTCTAAAAGCCAAAAAGATTTTGTTTCTGATTTGTTTTCGGTTGATCAACACGAAATACAAAATCAATTTCAAAATCAAAATATTTTGGAGTCTCGAAGAGACATTTTGCGCCAAGATTATTTATCTTGGCAGGTTTCTAAGTAGAAAGAGGACATCACAACTTCAAGTTTTTTGAAGATGGTTGATAAATAGATTACACACGATGCAATATCAAGTATTCAAGATTGGACACATCGTCAAGATCGAGGAAGAGTTTAATTGAAGATACAAGATACAAGATTTAATGAAGGATATGATACTGCACATGCCGAGGGGGAGTTTGTTGATACATGGTTCCTGATCGTCATGTGAAGTATCGAATACAAGACAGATTGTGCAAGATAGGTTCTGGCCGAACCTTGGCCGAACTCCAGGTTCGGACCCAGCGAACCTTGTCCGAACCTGAGGTTCGGACCAGCGGGGTTTGACATGTATAAATAGTTGTCTTGTGTTCAGTTTAGGTAGCTTCCGAGTTTTATCTTCTAAGTGTACTCTGTGGTTCTCTCTGTGGTTAATACAAGTCTGATTTGTATTTACTCTTGTGTTTCAATTTGTTATACACTGATTTCGTTACGACTAAGTAGACGATCCACACGTTCACGCATTTTCATTTTATAGAATCTCTGGGGTATCCCTTTACCCAAAAAAGAGCGTGAGAGATATCGATAAGTGTGTGTTTCTGTGGTGTTTTCTCTGTTTCTGTTCTCTGTGATTCTGATTGTAATTGTTTTTCTTTAGATCAATAAAACAATCATTATAATTACTTATTTCATATCCGAATAGCTAGATTGAGTAGTCGATCCGATGCTCACGACTTTTCAAGTGGTATTAGAGCTTTCTGGTTCATTCTATTGATTTGTGGTTGCTATTTTCGGATTTTTGAAACATTTTGCTGTTTTTCGAGTGTGTTTACGTGAGTTCAATCAAATCTGTCAAGTTTTCTGTGTCAATTTTGTTCCTAAATCGTTCTTCATCACTTTTTCTGATCAACTGCTACGAGTTTCGTCAAAATTCGTCCAAATTCGAACTTTCTGAAAAAACTATTTTGCTGTTCGGACTAACCGTCGTCCAAACTTGAGGTTCGTCAGGATAGCTGCTCCGAACTTAGAGTTCGTCTAGGGTTTGTTGAGTGTTCAAATTATCTTTTGGTTCGTTTAAGGTTCGTTCGAAGTTCGGCGTGTTTTCTTGTTCGGAAAGAGTTCGTTGAGAGTTCGTTGAGGGTTCCAAAACAGTTCGGTGGTATTACTTTCGGAAAGGGTTCGTTCGAGGTTCGGAACATTATTAAGATTCGGGAAGTGTTCGGCCAATCAGATTTTTGAATTTTTCTACGATGTCGGAATTTTCAAGCTTTTTCCGCGATGCAGAGTGCAATGCAGACCATGATGAATTTTGATAACAAAATAGGAACAAGTCAGAAAGTTCCCAAGTTGTTGAAGCTAGAATATTATCAAAATTGGAAGCAACTATGTTCGGCTTACATAAGTACGAATGATATTGATTTGTGGATTCCAATCAAGAAGCTTTATCAATATCCAACTGATCATGGAGATTTCAAAGAAGTTCATACCTTCGACATTGCTGAAAGAAAATCATATGAGCTTGAACAAAAGGCTTTCGGTTATCTTACGATGGCAATACCCACTGAGTTGTTACATCAATTTAGTACGTGCAGGAAATCAAAAAAATTATGGGATGCTTTATCGGCAAGGTGTGAAGGGAACGATCAATATAAGAAAAGTCGGAAGAAGGTTTTGAGTAAGGAGTACGACAATTTCAAGCATTACGAGAATGAAAACATCACAACTCTTGTCTCAAGATTGTCACATCTTATAAGTGAAATGAAGATTATGGGAATTGAGAAAACTGATGAAGAGTTAAAAGAGAAGATTATGGAAGCGTTACCAGAAAAATGGGAAAATTATGTGTTGCTGCTTACACATGATAACGAATTTTCCACACTGACATTTCATGACCTAACTGGTAAACTTCATGCTCGTGAAATGGAAATGATGAAATCCAACAAGTCAAAAGCAAATTTGCAGAATCCAGAATTGTATCATGGTGAAAATACTGCTAGTATGACGGCTAAGGCTAAACCAAGTCTGAGCTCTGCACCACCGACTGCTTTTATCAGAAATATTTCTAGAAATTCTGAGAATAATTCATCACGGGGTTGTAGCTTTACAATTCCAGAGTCAACAAGTCAGAATTCATCAAGTCAAAGTGCTTTTTCTGTTCAATCGATGGATGAATGTGCCAAACTAATTGCTGCTCTAATTTCTTCATCTTTTGGGATGATTATTAATGATGTTGGGAAGGCACAATTGATTAAAGAAGATTTCAATGAGCTTGATGACGATCAATTAAATGAGTTAGATATGGCCTGGTAACTTGCTATGTTAACTCAAAGGTCATAGCGATATTAAAAGAAGACTGTAAAACAAGCTTTTAGTGGCAAACTGGGTTTTGATAAATCAAAAATCAAGTGTTACAAGTGTTCAAAGCTTAGACATTTTGCTAGAGAATGTCAACAAGCACATGTTAGTAAACCCGATTTTAATCAACCATCATCAAGTAATGCAAACAAGACAGCTTTAACGAGTCAGAATGATGGTGTTTATGATTGGGGTCAACATTTTGATACATCTGCTTTGATTGTTACACATGAGCAAGATGATTATTATTCTGATTCTAGTTCATATGAAGCTGCTGAAACAGAAAAGTTTGAATCTAAACTTGAAAGTTTGATGAAAGAAAATGAATTCTTAGAAGAAGTTAAAAGAGTTACTGCTGAATTTAAGTTGATTAGTTTAGACTTGGAGGTTTCTAAGGAACATGACAAGAGTCTTGATAAATGACTGTTTGATTACAGATATCAAAGTACTGAATGAGTTTTAGAAATATCTAAACAAGATAAAAAGAATGTTGAAGCTTCAAATGCAATGATCTGTAAAGAGAGGGATGAGTTGGTAAATGAAGTCAAGAAATGGAAGGATGAAGCGAGAGACGCTGCAAATGATTTTTAGAATCTTTTTTGATAAGTCAAAAATGAAGCTTGATTTGCTTACAAAGAATGCTGAAGAATAAGATTGAAAGTTATCAAGCTGTCATGGAGAAGTATTTGGATGAGAAGCGTGAATTGGTAAGTGTGAATAAAGTTCAAACAGAAAATTTGGAGATTCAAAAGCGGAATGAAGATAAACTGAAGAAAGAATTGTTTGAGGGAATGGAAAATCTTCGCATGCAGAAATTCGAAACACATAAGTTTGCAAAGCGATTGATTACTACTGAGAAGGATTTAGCTGAAGCACAACAACAAATTTCTTTTCACAAGCTTCTTAGCTAATGATGCTAATTTTGAGAAAACGTTTGATAAAACTGCATCACCCCCTGCTCATATCAAAGAAGCCTTCAAAGAAGTGAAGGTAATTGTTAAAGATTATGTTTATTCCAAGTTTTCATCATCTACTACCGAAGAAGAAAAGCTTGTAAGGAAAAAGAAAACCAAGAAGGCTAAAAAGACGAAAGGAAAGAAATCTGAGATTCCTCCAGCTCCAAAGTTTGTTTCTGGTTCATCTTCTACAGATAATGAGAAATCAGCTACTTCAAGTGAACAGATTCGTTCTCAACCTGAATTTGATGAGACGATCTTTTTTTAGTAGAAAAATATTAAAATATCAAAGCTAAATTTTCAAAGTTAGCAAAGCATGGACACCAGAATTCCAATTCTGAGGAAAAAGTTTTTGGGAAAACTGTTGGTTTGGGTTTTCAAGCACAGAATGTCAAAATTGAGGAGCTTCCAGCATCAAAAATACAAGACTTGAAGAAGCTTAAAATGAAGCAAGTGAAGAAGGAAGTTTTCAAGGCTGAGAAGGTTCAACCTGAGCGGTTTTACAAACTCAAGGGTTCAGAACATATATTTTCCGACAAAGAGTTTCCTCTTCATTGCGTGGATGCTAGGAAAATTTATGAAGTTTTTGAGAAGAAGGATGCATCAAGAACCTTGAAGAATTAAACAGCAAAATTTTCTCCTGATGGTTCTCATTCTCGAAGCCCAACATCTAAATGGGTTCATGATCACCGCCGACAAGTATATAATTCTTCTTTTAATCATGTTTGAGATATTCATATTTGTGAATCTGTGCAGGAACCTAAAAGGTGGGACAAAACTGAACGTCTATGTTATGTTTTCCGCCAAAAATGGCATATGGCAAAAGATTGTCCACTTCCCGCTGAATCAAAACAAAGGTCTCAACAGATACCAGTTTTTGGGAAACCTGCCAAACCAAAGTTCTTTGATGAACAAGGCAGAGTTTTTGATAAATGTGAACTTACATTCTTTCTAAAACAAAAACATTTTGTTCCTATGTTTCAAACGGTTCAAAATGTAGGTTCTTCATCACGGTCACCTGTGATTGATTCATCAAAAACTGAGTTACCAAAACAATCACAATTCTGGAAACCAAAGGTGGTTGTGAAGCAAAACCAGGACACTGATCGATCTGAAGCTGTTGCTTCGGGTCAAGTTAAAAACTAATCAGTTTGACCAGTGTGCAGGTACTTCTAGAAGACCTATCGATGATTGAAAAAGTTGTTGATGGAGGAGTATTTGCTTAACTTAAATTACTTGCAAATATATTTTTCTAACCTGTAAGTTTTCTGAAATTCTTAAACTGCAAGGTATCAGTGTTGATTGATCAATTTTTTTTCTTTATGCATTTTCGATTGCTTAAAAAACCAAAAATAGAGTCTTTCTTTTTGTAAAATGAAAATCCAAAAATAGAGTTTTCATTTTAAGGGGGAAAATTGCATGTAAGGGGAGAAATTGTGAAAATGCATGTTATGGGAAGAAGGTGAATACATGCACAATATATAAGGAAGGTGGATACATGCACAATATATAAAATTATGAGAAATTGATCATTGGGAAATGATGGTACATTGGCTTACGTATCTGACTCTTGGATAGAGTAAATGAAAGAGCTATAAGATCCTTGTTTGATATGTTTGGTAGGCTCGGAAAATCAGAAAGTATTCAGATGTGATATACACTAAATACTAGTTCTTGACCATGTGGATAACATCTTGATGCGTGTTTCATGACAAAAAGAAAAATAAGTGTGAAAATCAAAATGAGAAGTCACTGTGCATACATGAACAGATCGATGCTGATGATTTAGAATTAATGGATATTAACTGGTCTATGGCAATGTTGGTTCGAAGAGGGAAGAAGTTCATGCAAAGAACGAGAAGAAAAATTTGAATCCTGAAGGGAAGCTTGGGTTTGATAAAGCAAAACTTAGATGTTAAAATTATCAAAATTAGGTGACTTTGCAAAAGAATGGAGCCAAGCTAAAAAGCAAGAAACTTCAAGGTTGTATAAGAAATATGCTGTAAAGAATTCAGGGAGTAACTCTAGTCCTTCTACTTCTACTACAAATGCTAATGCTTCAAGTTCGGAAACTAAGGCTTTACTTTCTCAAACTTGTGAAGGATATGATTGGAGTGCTGATTTTCCTGATAAATCTGCCTTTTTATGCAGTTCTGCAACTAAAAATGTGGTGATTAAAGACAATTTTGAACTTCCTGGAGATGATTTTCTTGGAGATGCCCATCAAGCATTCATGGCTGATATACAGGTTGATTCTAAACTTTGTGATCATTGTGCTTCAACTGCTAACCAATTGAAAGAACTTTCTGATGAGAAAGTGAAGTATCATGACAAATACTTGTTAGCAGAGGAAAATACAAAAAATTTCAAACAAAGGTGGGAGGCTGTTAAAGCGGAACTGAAAAAGGAACATTCTATGACTCTTAACACTAAAGTTGAATTGAATAACAAAACTCGGGAATTTATCTTTTCTGAGAAAAAGCTTGCGGAAGCTACTACTAAGATTTTAGAATTAATCTTAAAAGACAAATTGAGAATTTCAAAAATTCAGCTTCCTTTGCAAGTTATTTGTTCAAAGATGAAACATTGAAAGAGGTGTTCAAAGAGTCTGGGTGTAATTCAGTTCCACCACCAATTTCTCATGGTTTGGGACCCAATGAGACAAAAAAGCAAGCCAGCTATTGTGTTTCATTACTCTAAATTCACTGAGAACTTGCTTGGGTCGTCTGACCGACACAAGGGCACATATAAGAAAAATCCTGGCAAACATGAGTCAAAACCAAATCATGTTGGTTCCAAACCATCAGAATCCAATGACCCTGCGGTTGAAAAACCTGTCACTGAGATTAAGTCTAAATGTGGTGTTAAACAGACACCTTTAGATGCTGCAATGAAGGTTTTGACAACTAAAAAGAAAATGAATGAATTTGATATTTTTTTTTTGCTAAAGGTCTTGATTTGTTTTATGAAAAAGATTACATAAATGAGAGCAATCAAACCAGACCTGATATTACCACGATTCCAGTTCCTATTCCTAAATCTGCTAAATTTGGTGAAATCGGGTTTGGATCACACAATGCTGAAAGTTCTAAGGTCAATCAGACAAAATCTTAGAAATTTTAGAGGCCTATAAGAAAGGTGTCAATTCATTTGACACTAAATCTGAGAAAATTGATGAGAAACTAAAAGGCAAATCTGAGATTGGTGAATCATCTACCTCTCAGAAAATGTATTGTTTGAAAGGAAGTGATACTATTTTCTCAGATGCAATGTTACCAATGTGTTGTGTTGATCCAACACGTATTGCAAAAGTTTTCAATGTTGCACCTGGAGTAAAACTAGTATCTGATGTTTAAAATGTTTCTCCGCCTAAGGCAAAACCCAGACCAAATGATCAGAAATCTCAACCCAGATTAAAATCACCAAATGATCAGAGAATTCAATCCAGATCAAAATCACCAAATGATCAGAGATCTCAATCCTGATCAAAATCACTTAATGGTGGGAATGTTACTTTCGCTAGAAATAAGGGCGACAAAATTACTGGTGAAGGAAAATTGGAGAATGAGAGTGTCACATTTGATCGTGTACAATTTGTGAAAGAGTTGCAACACAACCTGCTAAGTGTGTCTCAGATTTGTGACAAACAGTTTACAACTGCTTTCACAAGTTCTGAGTGCTTGATCTTGAAGCCTGGAATCAAAATCTCGGATGAATGGATAGTGATGTGTGCACCACGGTTTAGGGATCTGTATGTCCTGCATATGAATTCTAAGTCTTCGTCTGCAATTCCTGCAACGTGTTTCATTTCAAAAGCCACTGAAAAAGAGTCCGTTTTATGGCATCGCCGTATGGGACACATCAATTACTGGAAAATGAACTATTTGGTGAATCATAATCTGGTTGAAGGTGTTACAAAGAATCGGTTTACATTTCATGATGTGTGCGTTTCCTGTAAAAAGGGAAAGCAACGGAAGAAATCGTATCCTTCCAAACATATCAGTATGATTGTTACACCACTGGAGCTACTTCACATGGATTTATTCGGTCCTGTGAATATTTGTAGCATTGATGGTAAATACTATTGTTTGATGATCACGGATGATTTCTCTCGTTTCTCATGGGTGGTGTTTATGAGAACGAAAGATGAAAATCCTGATTTACTTCAGAAATTGTTGTCAAAGTTCGAATCTGCATAAAAGAGAAGAATCTGTCACATTCAGAGTGATAATGGAACCGAATTCAAAAATGCACATATGACAGCATTCCGTGATGCTCATGGTATTATTCAAGAGTTTAGAGCTCCCTATACTCCTCAACAAAATGGAGTGGCTGAGAGAAAGAATTGGACGTTGATAGATACAGCACGAACGATGTTAGCTGATGCACAATTGCCAATTAACTTTTGGACTGAAGCTGTTGCTATGGCTTGTTATGTGCTCAATCGTGTTCTTATTGTCAAAAGGTTGGATAAAACAAGATATCATTTTCTTAAAGGCCATAAGCCGAATCTGAACTTTTTGGAACCATTTGGTGTAAGTGTACCGTTCTCAAAGAATCCGGCAAGTTTGATGAATTTTTTTTAGGGTATTTTGTTGGATACAAACATCCAATGAAAAGAGTTTATAATCATGCTTCTAAGACAATTGAGAATTATCTGCATGTTGATTGCAATGACATTCTTTTACACCGGCAAAAATGGGTTCTGTTCGAGGCTTTGATTATGATGCTTTTTTATAATTCTTTCTCTATAGCAAGTAGTGTTTCTGATGATGAGACCCCTAATGACGATCTACTCGCTGCTATGTATCATACAATGTCTCAGAATGGATCGAATGTTCCAAAGCTTCCTATTGTTCATGCTGCTGCTTCATCAAGTCAGAATGTTTCTAGTTTGGAAACTCTTAGTTCATCTAATGATGATGAAAGTGATTTTCATGAGGCTGAATCGGGACCGATTGATGATCCGATTACATTACCGAGCACTAGTTCTCCTGTTCCGAGTACATTACCGATTGGTGATCCATCATGCTCGGAGGTTGCAGATGAGAATTTCACTAATCTTGAAGACAATGTTGTGGTTCCCTGATACTACTACTCTTCGAATTCATAACATACATCCCCAAGACAATATTATTAGAGATCCTACTTCTAGTGTCGCATACGGCATTAATTATCCAGTTCAGTTGACGCATTAATTTTAGAAATGTGTGATTCCGGAATTCAAGATGAAGTTTTTCATTCCTGCTTCTTATCTCAAGTTGAGCATGAAACTGTTGATCAAGCATTGAAATACTCTTCTTGGGTGGAGGCACTGCAGGAGGAATTGCAACAGTTCCAAAAATTGGGAGTCTGGCACCTTGTTGATTTACCTGAAAATTCCAAAGAACCTTACGGGACACGCTGGGTGGTTCATGGCTTCTCTCAAACAGAAGGAATCGACTTCAATGAAGTTTACGTTTCGGTAGCTCAGATTGAAGTGATTCGCATTTTCTTGGCTTTTGCATAATACAAAGGATTTAAGGTGTATCAGATGGATGTTAAAAGTGCTTTTCTGAATGGGAAGATTCGTGAAGAAGTGTATGTCGAGCAACCACCTGGTTTTTATGATCCTGACTTCCCTGAGCGCGTTTACAAATGGATAAAGCTTTGTATGGTCTTCATCAAGCTCAACGGGATTGGTATGAGACGTTATCTACTCACCTACTTGAGAATGGTTTTAAACGCGGGAAGATTAACTGCATACTTTTCTCGAAGAAAACGGGGAACGATCTGCTTGTAGTACAAGTTTATGTCGATAACATTATTTTTGGAAGTACAAATGATAAGCTCTGCAAAGAAATTGAGCTTTTGATGCAAACAAAGTTTGAGATGAGCTCCATGGGAGAGATAATTTTTTTTTAGGTCTTCAAGTGAATCAGTCAGCGAAAGGCATATTTCTGCATCAAACAAAATACGTTCATGATGTCCTGGCCAGATTTAAGATTGGAGATGTCCGATACAGGTTAATCATGGTCTTGCGCCAGACGAGTCTGGTGATAGTGTTGACTCAACACTGTATCGAGCCATGGTTAGGTACTTAATGTATCTTACTACTTCTAGACCTGATATAATGTTTTCCGTTTGTATGTGTGCTAGGTATTAAGCAGACCCCAAGGCTTCTCATTTGATGGCAGTGAAGAGGATCATGGCTTATTTGAAGGGTTGTCCGGATCTTGGCATTTGGTATCCTAATGATAATAAGTTCGAGTTATTAGCCTACTCTGATTCGGATTACAGCGGGTGTCAAATTAATCTCAAATCCACTACTGTCGGATGCCAATTTCTGGGGTAGAGGCTTGTATCGTGGCAATGCAAGAAACAGACCTCAGCCGCGACGTATACTGCGGAGGTGGAATATGTTGCTGCTTCTAGTTGCTGTACACAAGTTTTGTGGATACAACAGCAGTGCGCGATTACAGTCTGAAATTTCTGAACAATCCTATCTTTATTGTCATGAAAAACCCCGTTCAACAATCAAAGACTAAGCACATTGACATTCGATACCATTTTATTCGTGACTACTATGAGAAGAAGTTAATTGATTTGCAGAAAATTCATACAGATTTTCAAAAAGCGGATTTGTTTACCAAAGCTTTTGATAAAACTCGCTTTCAATTTCTTTTGCAAATCAATGGCATTACTTGCTTGCCAGCCAAGTAATATGATTCAGTTGATCAATTTTATTTTTATTTTTCTTTGTTTTTCTGCTTTTTAAGGGAGAATATATGGAAAATACAAAAAGATTATGATTTCTTGTTATTCGGGTTCCCGGTAAAATAATTATTAAATCATTTACCGAGTATAAGATGTAAATTAAAATACATTAAATTAACTAGTAATTTAATATGAAACTAGAAAACAATTTAATTTATAGAACCCTTTACCAGTTTATTAACATAAGTCTAATCGCAACAGGATACGTCAATCACCAAAACGCACAAACACCAATCGCATTGAAAACAAAACGCGAAAATAATAAAACAAATAAATTAAATAAATCTAAACTAACGACGAGTTTAGATATACCTGAGCGGTGATTCAAAGCAACGCTTGATATACCGAAAGTCAACGGGTGACGCTAGAGTTTTGCAAGTTTGACTCGACAGGCGAATTTGACTATCTTCGCAACTTGCAAGATTTACTATGCGGCGACTCGATCACCGAGAAAATCTCACACGTCGGATATGGCGCGATTAGGGTTTCGCGGACGACGAGCGAACACGCCATGTAACGCTAATTCGCGATCGCGTGAGTCGGTAAACGAACCGGCGATAGCGAGGGGCGGCCCGCTGGAACCACGGCGGCGATGGCGACGGCTGGCGGAGCGACGGCGGCTCGGCTTGCAGCGGCGACGACGGTAGCTTGGTTAGCAGTGGCGGACGACGAAGGTGGCGGTGGTGGTCCGACTCGGTGAGGCGTCACGGCGGCAGGGTCTCGGCTTCCTTGTAACGATTCGTTGGATAGAAGAAAACATGGCAAAAAGGTGATCAACGGATTAGAGATCTCGCGATCGGATGAACCGGATCGCCGGAGAACAAAGGAGTGACGGCGGCCTTGGGTGGTGGTCGGCGTCAGATCGAGAGAAAGGAGGAGAGGGAGGCCGAAAATCTTAATTGGAGGATTAGGGTTTTCGCCTCCTTAATCAAATATAAATATCTGATTAAGTTTCCGTTTAGTCCCTCGTTTTTATCTAATCCTTAATCGAACCTTTTAATTTCGCGACTAACGTTTTAATTCATTAATATATTTATCTCTTGCTGAGACTTAACGAATATTAGTGAAATGACTGATTCGTTAACTGTTATCTTGGATGTAAATAGTACTTAACGTCTTTGTCGCTAAATTAATCATAATGATTAATTAGGAATAATTAATTATTTAATTTATTAAACTAGCTAATAAATAAATAATTAATTCTTCTGCGAATTCGCCGGTTAATCAGGTAAGCGGACTTTAAAACATGTTGCCTTCGGTGTAACTCTTACGGGTCTTGACCGGGTCGGGTTCTTGATTTAGTCGGGTTAGGACACCTAGATCCAACAGTCTCCCACTTGGACTGAATCGCGACTACAATCTAAGAAACTGTCAGAGGTGCTCTAGATACACATGGCTGTCCCAACCAGTCATGACACTTTAAGTCAAATAACCAAGGCATATCAACAAACTCGTGATATAGTTTAGACTTATGGTATTTAAAAGTCATTTGATCCTTTTTGTATGAGACATCAATTGAACTAGAGACATTGATTTATTCACATTCTTCTGCGTTCAATCATTTTATTTCTCATTCTATACGTTCGAAGTGATCCAGTCAAACACACAGTAAGTTTGGGTAAGGCCTTACACTTAACACTTGGAACTAACGAGACGGACCATGATGTCAAGCTGTTGCATTATCAATGCAAGAGTACAAAATCCCGTATTGACTACATACAGCTCCCTTATAAGCTTCGGATCTATTCCCAAAAGTAACCGTTATGGCTGACAGTTACGCGACATCATTAAACTACAATCAAAGAATGTCCCTCAGCAGATGGAAGGTCGCTTATGTATCTCAGGTTGAAGGATACTATTGAGTATACCATTAATCAAATCTGTCTTATGATTAAATCTATGAAGACAATTTGATGCGACTTACGTCCCGACGTCATTCTGTAATGAGGCCGTGTGAGTCTGGATTGTCAACAGTTTGAGTCCAGAGTCAGAATAGTCTTGTTTCAGGCTTTGCTCCCACAATGTTTGATCGACTACGGACTTTAGAATATTAACGGGATATTCGTGGATAGTAAAACGTATAAAATTCGAACACGTTGTGCAGAATTCAGACTCTTCGTCTAATAGTTTAGAGGAGGTCGAGTGACTTGGTGCAAACGTTAATGTTCGACATCCAACACTAAATTCGAACATCGATATGGTGTTGAATTCACGTACTATGCAATAGCATCATTTCACTGATCTAGCCTGATCATTGAATTTATGAATTCGCTACCATGTTCTTGAGTTTCATTTTAGGATTGCCTATGTTAGTTGTTTCTTAAGCTTCAGCGTTTATCTTGAACAGTGAGACTTCCTAAGTGAATCGAACTTGTGATAATGTAGTGCCCCTGGTAAGCACATGTATGACTGTGTTATCACTTGAGCATGTTAATCGACTATTTGCAGAATCGAATTAACCCTTTGAATGTTTTATTGCATTCCTAGTTCAGATTCAGTTAAGGTGGATATTAATGTTCAATGAGTATAATCAGTACCCTGTCAATGAACATGTATTTCATTTATCAGTATTTGATAGTGACAATGTGATTTTCCATCTTATGTCGTTGTGTAATCCTTTACTGCAACATTTCATGCAATATCTAAGTATTGGATTCCTTTCGTATCATATTTAGTATGATTCGAATCATTTCAAGAGATTGATCGTATCTGTGGTTGCTCAGCCGCGATGTGATCAATACTAAATTTTAATCTTGAAACTTTAAATTAATTGAGGCGTCATTTAAAATTTAATCCATTAAATTTAAATGATCTTCAGATCGGCATTTGATCGTTATTCCGTTAGGATCAGTGGCGATGCTCCCACTTGCTTTAGGCAGACTGATATTCCCCATATCATCCTTCTTTCAAACCGTTTGGATATTAACTTGCACGAAGGAATCGTGGCAATTATATTTCGTTTTCAAGAACGAAATTGTTCACTTTCATAGGTGTAGTACGAAAATCGAACGCTTAATAATTAAGATGTTATGATTCACCCATAAACTTAAAGACGATTGTCAAAGTCATTTAGGAGTTTGATAGCATGGAGATGCTTTCATCTAGATTGTTTGAAAGAGTCTCGTGATGATCGAGACGATGATCTATTCTATCGGACTCTCGAGTCCGATGTTAGAGGATATTATCTTATTCAAGTAAGGTTAACATTCAAACTCTAACTGGAATATCAACATGTTTCGCTAAGCAACAGTCCATTGTTGGTGAAACATTATTTTTCTGGCTAGTCTCGTATAAGTGCGAGAGTTTCTTTACATAGTCCAATGATTTGTCAGAATCATGTTTCTTTAGATACTTAAAGATCTAATTATGGACATGTAATTACTAAATTCTCATCTTCACAAGATTTCGGTCTTGATATTGGAATTTAGTTATGCAAGTGATATGTGAAGGGGCGTTTTGGTTATAAGATACTAAAGGTTATTGTTGTGACAAGTCATTTGTCTTGTGTTTGCCATTTTCAAAATGAAACTGTAATTCCTTACACCAAAACACACAGTGTATTGCCGGATTCAAACACACGTGAGTACAACGAGTGTAGTCTGAGACTTCCAAGGTATGTGCAGGTATGCACATGTATAACTAATGGTACTACGCACCAAAAATGGTGTAACCATTCTACAATGTCATAATCAGCAAGTGATTACTTTTGTAGTAATTTGGCTGGTGATTCGAACTTTATTGAACAAACGTCTGCTTGAGGCAAAGGATTGATTTGTTCACATGGTTAAGATCGAAACGACGACCTTTTATTAGTTCGACTTGATTTAATATTGATGTTGGTTGTTCTAAGTCATAAGACTTTGTGAACTACCGTTATGTCGTGCGTTATGTCGTAATGAGTACGATAAACGCTCAAGGCTTTATAGCTTTTATGGGACATGAAAAATGAATGTTTTAATGTCGTATTTAAGCTAGCCTTGATTAAATCAAGTGTACCAGGTACATGTTATGTTGTACGTTGTTTTAGGATTTTGAATTTTAATCTAATAAACATAGATTAAAAACAGCCATGCATATTTCAAAATCAGAGATAGTCAAAAAGCATGTCACAACCAAAATCCTAAAGAAGCAATTGTCCATCCTGGAAAACAACCAGGGAAACCAAAACAAACAAGTTGTTTTAAAACCACCAAGAATTGTTTTAAACTGAAAACGTTAGACATGAGCTTTATTTTGGGTGCGAATGTCGCAGGGTAGCTCAATGTCGGCTTGGTCTGCTTTCTTCAGCTTCATGCACCTACAAAATGTAAATATGTCAAGCATATATTTTGCAGGAATTAGTGCAGCATCATACAACATAAACTTATGTGTATACATGAGGGATTACCCTACTGGGCTTTCCTATTTTTCACCTTGGCAAGATACTCTTGGAAGTTTCTTTCCAGAGCCCCATCTTATTGCATTCAAAACACTGGCGCTGATCTGGCGGCGATGCATTGGACGCTTTCGACTTGCCCTTCTGGGAGCTTCTAGACGCTATGGGAACAGCTGTCTTGCACTTCTTCTTATTTCGACACCTTCCTTTCTTCACCTCTGGCTTCTTGACACCTTCTGATCGGATTGCGAATACATTGGGTGCCTTGCCGTTAACAAAGTTAACCTCGGTAGTTTTGAGCATGCCATGTAGCTCAGTCACCGTCTTTACCATACTGTGCATGTTGAAGTTCACCCTGAAAGGGGTGAAGGCACTGGACAGTGAGTGTAGAATTAGGTCCGTCACCATTTCGGCGTGGATAACGGAATTCAGATTCGCTAGGTGGTCGATGTAACCCTTCATCTTTAGGACATGGGCGCTGACAGGAGCGCCCTCAGCCATTCGACAGTTAATAAGTGTCACAACGGTGTCGTAGCGCTCCTGTCGGGCCTAGGTTTCAGAACATGTCCCTCAAATCAGTGATCATCTGAAAAGCCGTCCTGTCGAGCATGTTCTTCTGAATCTCAGAAGTCATAGTGGCTAGCATAAGACATGCGACAAATTTAGCATTCTGTCGCAATGTGTTATGGGCATTACGCGCTGGAGTAGTGTCGGCTTCAGGTTGCTCGGGAACCTCAACCTCTAACATGTTTTTGATGTTAGCCATCTTCGGGACGTTTCTCAAATTCCTTTCCCAATCAAGGAAGTTGGCGTCGTCAAGCTTCTCTTTCTCAAGAAGAGACTTGAGATGGAAAATCTCTTACTTTGCGCAGTTTGCATTAGCCATCTGAAACAACAGGAAAATTTAGTGTTTCGATGTTTGATTCGTATTCAAGGATGGCAAGCTAATCTTGAATAGGAAATGGGAACTCAGTTTGTTAGACAATTTCTCCAGACAACGTAAAGTGCTTTCAAAATTTCTAAGTAACCAAATGGACAACAAGTGTCACTTGTGAAAAACTGTCACAACTCCCGTCATGGGGCTTTCGCGAATGGATCCATAAAATACGTTTAGCCCCATCTATGCCCATTTTGTCTACAGGCCGACCAGAGGTACGGTGTCGAAATACTCCAATACCAAAAGTGCGTGTAAATAAAATGGTAGTTGTCCTAAGTGGTCAGTGTGTGTACGGTGTTGAAGTACTCCAATACACTCACCTTGGAAGATACCCTGAACACAACGTGCGGTGTTGAAGTACTCCAACACTGATGCATTGGTAAATATGTTCCAAGTTAGACTTGACTTAGGATAGCATAGATTACCGGTTTTAGGCTCACCAGATAGGATTATTAAGTCAAACTTTAATAATTAGCGATTTGACGAAATTTCAACCCTATCTCACTCGGGACGATCATTTAAATATCCTAAGTATTAATGATCTACGTGTCGCAAGGCGTAACCAATTATTCACCATGTTCGATTCATTTATGGAAAAATCCGAATATAATGTCGAATTAAATTGGTTATTATATTTACGAAGTCGTAATTAAAATTAGGACTTATTATTTAATTGATCGAAAAATTAGTTTTATATGGTCAAACTAAGTTTGGATTTTAGTTGGTGCGTTAATCAGAATTAAGACAAGCAACCAAAGACAAGCAAACACACGTGCACATATTTGGCCATACAGAGGTTTCGATATTGTCAAAGCCTATAACAATATCGAGGAAGGTCGAGGGACTTAAGGTAAACCAACCACAAGGTAGAAAAAACTTCCTGATTGATTTAGTCGCTCCCACTTGCTTCAACAAGCTCCTGCGTGTCATGAGAAATCTTGGTCTTGTTTTGGGTCCTGGCCATTTTCGAAAATCCCTAGAAGGGGTAATCTCCAAACGGGGTGGTCGCATCTAGCTCGTCTCGTTCGTCCAGGTGAAGGTGAGGAATTAAAATAAAACTAATCTATTTTAAAATTAAATACAACTTTGAACCCGATTTGAAGTGGGCCAATCAAAAAACAAAGCAAATGGGCCTAATGGGCCAAACCATGAAATTCATGACAAACCAGAAACAGGGTCAAATATGTGCGAACGATAATTCAATCAATTTTATCAAATCGAACTATGTTAAGTGGATTTAAATCTACTAAACATATCTAAACGGGGATTCAATTAATTTCGCGTCTTTCGGGTTAGAACCCCAGTTCGCGAAAAACACCGGTTTAAAATCGACCGGTTAGGGTTTGTGTGTGGTGATCAAGACTCTGATACCACTGTTGGGTTACGACAGTGGTATTCGGGTTCCCGGTAACGACAACTTTTTTTTCAAATTAAATAATTATTTATGTCAAATAATTATTAAATCATTTACCGAGTAAATATGTAAATTAAAATAAATTAAACTAACTAGTAATTCGATACGCATCGGAAAATTTTAATTTACAAAACCCTATTACCAGTTTATAAACGTAAGCCTAATCGCAACAGGATACGTCAATCACCAAAACATACAAACACCGACCGCATTGAAATCAAAACGCGATAATAATAAAACAAATAAATTAAATAAATCTAAACTAATGACTAGTTTAGATATACCTGAGCGGTGATTCAAACAAACGCTTGAGACACCGAAAGTCAACGGTTGACGCTAGGGTTTCACAGGTTTGACTCAACAGGCGAATTTGACAATCCTCGCAACTTGCAAGATTTACTACGGATGACGAGCGAACACGTTGTGTAACGGCGATTCGCAATCGCGTGAGTCGGCAGATGAACCGAAGAGGGCGAGGGGCGGCTGGCTGGAGCGGCGGCGGCGAGGGCAATGGCTGGCAGAGCGGCGGCTCGGTGGCGGCGGCTCGGTTTGTAGCGGCGGCTTGGTTAGCGGCGATGGACGAAGAAGGTAGCGACGGTGGTCCGACTCGGTGAGACGTCATGGCGGTAGGGGCTCCCTTGCAACAATTTGTTGGATAGAAGAAAACACGACAAAAAGGTGATCAACGGATTAAAGTTTTCGCGATCGGATCAACCGGATCGCTGGAGAACAAAGGACCGACGGCGGCCTTGGGTTACGGTTGGCGTCAGATCGAGAGAAAGGAGGAGAGGGAGGCCGTAAATCTTTTTTGGAGGATTAGGGTTTTCGTCTCCTTAATCAGATATAAATATCTGATTAAGTTTCCATTTAATCCCTCGTTTATATCTAATCCTTAATCAAACCTTTTAATTTCACGACTAACGTTTTAACTCATTAAAATATTTGTAAGGTTGCCGAGACTTAACGAATATCAGTTGAATGACTAATTCGTTAACTGTCGTCTTAGAGGTAAATAGTACTTAATGTCTTTGTCGTTAAATTAATTATAATGATTAATTAGGAATAATTAATTAATTAATTTATTAAACTAGTTAATAAATAAATAATTAATTCTTCTGCGAATTTGCCGGTTAATCAGGTAAGCGGACTTTAAAACCCATTACCTTCGGTGTAACTCTTACGGGTCTTGACCGGGTCGGGTTCTTGATTTAGTCGGGCCAGGACACCTAGATCCAACACACGTACCAGTGTGGTATGTTTGACCAAGTGGTACGGTCAACGGTCTTTGATTCAAATGGTACGTTCGTACGACCATGGTACAGATGACCTTTTGGTATGTCAATGGTATGTTGACTCATTGGTACGCTGACATGGTTTTTCACACAGTTAAAAGTTCAAGCGTTTCGAGTCAAATTTGAGTCAATTGTTAGCGTTTTGGATTATTCAACATAAATGTAACGTTACTTGCTTTTGTGAATTTTCAGAATTGGCTGTTATGTTACTATCTAATGACGATCACAACATTTGCGCGTATCTCGGAGCATCTACCAAATGGAGATCTCAATTCAGAAGTATTTTTGAGTTCATGCAACGATCGGGGATCTATTATGCAGCAACACACAATTGTAAACCGTACAAAGATATTCTGAACATATTCTGGAATGCGGCTCAAGTGGATTGTACAGTTGTTCCACCATTTATCAGATCAAGAATACATGAGACTGATATTGTTATTTCTGAAGACGATGTTCCTCGGTTTCTTCAATTCAATGATCAAGCTGATTATCTAGTAGAATTTGACGAAGCAGATCTTATCGGATTATTACGAAGAATCAAATATGATGGGAATATGACTGTGAAATGGTTTACCAAGTCAAATTTATGTCCACCATACAATTATTTGCTACATGTGATTATCGGATGTTTTGGAAATAGATTAAGAGGTCATGAAGAGTTCGATATGAAGATTCTATCATTCTTTACAGCTCTAGTGATGAACAGAAATTTCAACTTTTCTGGTTGGATATTTGCTTACATAAAGGAAAATATTTTGGTGAAGCAAAAGAAAAGCTTAATGTATCCGAGGTTCATCCAAATGATTCTTGATGCTTCGTATCCAGCACTTCCAAAGAATCAAGCATTTGCCATGAAGTTGAAGCATATGAATGTGATAGCTGTCAGCAAATTGCTGGTTTATCAGAAACGTAAAGGGGTAAACATAGGTCCACCGGTTAAGAGGCTAATTGGATATCTTGCTAAGCCAAATTACGTGGCTCCTGCAGATGGTGCTCCACGTCATGATGACAGTTCAAATGATGAATTAGAATATGATGATATTGGTGAGCCGCGTGAAGAAGTTCAGAATCAAGCTGAAAATTAAGAGCCGCAAAATCAAGAACCTGTTGTGCAAGAACCAATAGTACAAGAACCAATCGTACAAGTACCTTTCCAGCAACAACAACAACATCTAGAGCAAATCATTCAAGATTCGATTATCCAAGATGTGGAAGGTGAGCATGTAGCTGTTAATGCACAGGATGATGAATTGATGGGTGATGATGAAGCTGATGTTTCTAATCATGATGATGATGACTCGAGTTCGTCCAATACAGATCCAGATTCCAGAGATTATGTGACGATTTTGCATAATACCAGAGGTGTTTAAGTGAAGAAAGGTTCGAAAGCTCATATAGCTTATTTGAAGTCGTAAAATCAAGATACTTCAAAATATAAACAACCTAGAGCTCAGCCTGATGATTCTGAGACTGATACTGATCCTTCATATGCTCAAGAAATGGACGAATCAGGTTTGAGAGTTGTTATTACGGGGAAGGGTAAAGCTCCGATGCAAGAAACTGGAAAAAGATTAAAGACCATGTCAAGGCCAAAGATGTTAGTCAAATGTGGTACATTCCTTGTTGATTCGAGGAGAGCTTATCTAGGTAACTCACCTAGAAAGAAGTAGAAGATTTCAAGTACGCAGTCTTCAGTTCCAAAGCCAACCGCAACAACCACTATTGCTAGTACTCCAAGTTCTGGAAATCCACCTGCTCAGACTAGTTTAAAATCATATTCAAGGCTCCTGCTACCACAACAACTTCATTTGCAAGTGTATCTGTTGATCTTCAGCTTGCTTTACTTACAAGTCAAGTTACTGCATTGCAAGAGACGGATCGACAACGAGATTTAGAAATTCAAGATTTACGGGAAACAGTGAAGGTATTGAAGGAAAGGGATATATCTAAAGATCAAGAAATTGGTCGTTTAATGCAAATTTCTCAGTCTCTGGGTGAGCAGTTAATCTTTATGTTAAAATCTTTACCTGCTTAGGGGGTGATGAATCCTGATCCTGAAGAAACTTACAAGGGAAACGGTTTAGAGTTTCTGAATGATGAAGAAGAAGACCCGGAGGGAGGTGTAGGTGGTGCCGGTATTGGTGGGTTTGGTACTTCGGGCACTTCCACTTCAGCTGGTACTTCAACAGCTGGTGCATCTCAGGGGGAGAGAGTTGTGGGAGGAGATGAATACAATGTTATCCTAATATCTAAGAGTGTGATTGAAGAGGGGGACTTTATTCATGCTTATACGAAAGATCAACTTGCTGCAATCTATGCTCTGAACGTTGAAGAAGTTGGTGATGTTCCTGTTGCTGAACCGTATAAAGAAACTGATTCGAATGATTATGTTGAGTATGAGGAGGAAAAGGTTGAAGTAGAAGACATGATTGCTGAGGAATATACGAATGATCCGAAGATGTATGGAAATTTTACGGATGATGATACTTCTACTGGGTTCAACTTCTTTGGGAAAGATGATGCGGAGGAGATTGAAAAAGAGCTGAAAAAGAAAAAACTGAAAAACAGACTGAAACAAATGAGTCTGATAGCTTTTCAGAAGAACAAGAAAAGAGAAGATTATTTGATTAGTGTATGAAAGAGCAGAGAGCAAATAGAGTACCTTCGTGAAACCTGTAAATCAAAAGTGTTACTTCGACAATAAAGGTGAAGCTGTTGGGAAAATAATCAGTTGGATGTATGACTCACAACTCAAATGCTATGCAATCAAGAAAGAGTTTTGGATCATCTACTTGAGAAATACAACAAGGTTTAATACTTTGCCAGTATGTGATGTAAGAGAATTGACTAGGAAACCGTTTTTGAATTATTGTCAAAACGCTCTTGCTGAATTCTTCAAAGAGAGGTTACATAAAGAATGCCAAGGAAGATTCAGATTCTTGAAGCCTCAGAGGCCAAAGTATGAAAAGCAACTGAACAAAGTTCATTCAAAGACTGGCAAATCATTGATTATATTGAAATACAGAAAGCCAGTACAGCTCAAGATGATTCCTCTGAAGAAACTGGAGCAGAATTTCATTTAGACATTGAAGTGGTGGTATTATGATGAAAGAACTGGAGAAGCAGTGATTGTGATAAAGTAAGATAATAAGGTGGTTAGGATCTCTGATCCAATGTGGTTGATCAATTTTTCCGTGGCTGACATAGACAAGCTCTATCACAATGACATTTTGTATCATGTTGAAGACGCAGATCAAGCGTTACAATTACAGAAAGTGATACGAGTATGTTATGCGTTCGGGATTCATTCTGGAAACAACAAACACAGATTTTGGAAGAAGACTGCAGAAAAAGCTTCTGAAGACTAGCATGAGAAAATGGGGAGTTTGTTAGAACAAGTTGTGGTGTCTAATGCTAGGTCTAGGTGTGCGTTGTTCATTTTGTATATTCTGGTTCCACCGTACCATGGGGCGGACCAGTTGTTACACCGCAGCGTACCAAATGGTACGTTGAGTTTAATATGGTACGCTGGTCAGTGACTATAAATAGGTTTATGTTTTGAGATAGAGTGAGAACAGATAGCTTATGTGTGTGAAATCTCTGGTATTTCTCTCTCTAGATCTCTCTATACTTTGCCTATTGAAATTAATCAAAGAAAGCTTTATTTACCTTTGTGTGTTGTCGTATTGATTGAATCATGCAGTAGTAAGATCGGCTCGTGTCTTTTCACTAGTAGATACCAATGTCCTGGCAGAACTAAGGCATTGATCTGTTGTTCCCGTTTAGTCAAAAGCATATCATTCCACTCTCAAAGCAATTGTGGACTCCTTCATTGAAGTGAACAGAGGCAAAGAACTCAATTATGCACTCCCAGACCGAGCGGTCTCTTATAAACATATGTATCTTTTAGTGTATATCAAACATCCCCACACTTAACCTTTTTCTTGTCCTCAAGTGTAAGTTCATGAGCGGCGGATCGTCTACTCGACCAATGGTAAAACGTGTAATTTGAATAAGAAGGATGACATAATATGTAAATACAAATTGATATTTGTATTGATATTCCATACAGAATTTACACACAGATTACACACACAAGATGTAAGGAATATCGTATTTGATATTCCGGTTGAAGTCTAATTTTGAAGCAGTTCCAGCTGAACTAGGTTCAAGCAGAAGTCTCAGTTCAAGCGGAGAAGACCAATCAACCGGAAGAAGCAATTGTGTACCAGATGCGAATATTCCGGGTGAACTTTATTATCCACTAGATAATGAGTTCAACCGGACTTTTCTTGCTCAGTCTTTTCAGCAATCTAATCCCTGCAAAAGCTTTCTGGTTGCTTCCTTTTGTATCAAAGCCGCTCTCCTAAAGTAGGATGTTGCTGATCACACGCCATCAAGCCCATTAATTGAAGATTATTCTTTTGGTAGTATAGTTTGACTTATGTAATCAACGGTCTAGATGTTCATATGGAAATCAATGGCTATCATTGATTTCCCTTAGCACTATATATAGCATAGTCGGTTCTCAACATTTGTACGCATGCTTGTATGCAAAACACTATGTAATATTTTTGAGTTAATGCAAATAGTGCCGAGTATATTTTACTTCGTGTGTTACTATCTTATGCAAACAACTATTACTTACACGTGTTAACCGGCTATAGTAGAATAGAGATTAACTTAATTCCGTAAGGTTAATCTTACAAGTAAATCTTGTAATCTAACTGAGTGTTAAATATCTCGATCCTACAAGTGGGATCAGAGCTTTGGCTCTCACTTTGAAGACTCTAAGTGTTTTAAAGTTGATATTTACTTGTTTACTCTACTGTTTTTTAAGCTTTTCTTTTTGAAAACTCTCAAAATGATTGATCTCAGTTTAGTTTCTTCAAACGGTGGCACAAACAAACCACCCATGTTCACTCCTGATGATTTTGATGCATGGAAGCTCCGTATGGAGGGGTTTGTTCAAAGTTTAGACCACTGTATTCAGAAGTCACTAACTGTAGGTCCGACCATTGTAACTGTACCATCTGCTGATGATGAATATGTTCAAGTTCCAAAACCACTTAATAAATTCACTAATATTGACCACAAGGTGCTTGAGCTAGACTTCAAAGCCCATTAAACCTTGCAAGCAGCGTACCCAACTCCATACTTGTTGGATTTAAGGGGTACAAAACAGTTTTGACTTGTGGAATGCTCTCAATGAGATGTATGAAGGAACAAGTGAGGTTAAAGAAAACAAAAAGGATATTTTAAAACAAAAATATGAAACTTTCAGTTACAAAACTGGTGAAACTATGACAAACTAGTATATTCGCTTTGTTTCTCTACTTGATGAGCTTCAAAGGGCAGATGTAACTCTTAAACAAGCTGAAGTTAACCAAGAAGTTTCTAAGGTCACTACCTTCAGTGTGGACTGTTTATACAGTAAGCATAAGAGAGTGCAAAAACCTTAAGAAAATGAAACTGAGTGAGCTTCATGGTATCTTATGTGCCTATGAAATGGAAATAAATCTCAAACAAAACTCAGCTCCTGAATCAACTCAGCCGTTGTCAACTCCTCTTGTCACTGCTGACTTCCAAAGCCAAAGAAATGTGACGACAAACTTTTCAAATCAGTCAACTTTGGCAAATTTTTTTGAAAATGTCTCCCATAACTTTGAAAATAGTCACCATGCCTTTGTAGTCACTTAGTCACTCTAACTTCACACGTGAAGACTTAGAATGTATTGGTGCAAATGATTTAGAGGCGATGGACATTCTTACACAACATTCCATGGTTTCAGTAAGAGCCTAACATTTATAAACGTATTGGGAGGACTTACAAAGGAGCCAAAAATGCCCCTATTAGTCTTGACAAAAGCAAGGTCAAGTGTTATAACTGTCACCAACTGGGACACTTTCAAAAGAATGCCCAAGTCCAAGAAAAAAAATTTAGTTTCAGAACCAAGCTCAATCACAGGGAAGCCATCATCAAAACAACAACAGCAACAAGAACAACAACACTCATGGTTCTTCAAACTCACAGCCAACACCACCAAAACTAAGCGAAAGTGGAAGCCATAACATCAGCAACTCAACAACAGTTGTAGCTAATCAAATGGAGTATGTTAACTGGGAGGAAGTTATCATGGAGTTGAGCCAATCAATCATGCTCTTATGGCAAAGGAAGAATCATCATCTGCTCAGGTAAACTCTATCCCTAAGAAAGTGTTAGCACACATGTGCTCTCCTACTTGTGTTGAACAAGTGAAAAGATACAGGTGTTAGAACCTATTTGTTAGCAACACAAACTTATTGTTTTCTTATCATGTAATTGATACTTTGTTTTGTAATTGTCTTTTGATATGTACTTGGTGAACTTTGTGTAATTGTTAGTGTACTTGTTATGCTTATTAACATACTTGTTACTTATGTTCTTAACGGACTTGAATTACTCTTAGCGTACTTGTTTGAATGTTATCTTAGCGGACTTGTTTATTCCTAGCGTACTTAATTTGTTCTTAACGAACTTGTTAGCGTACTTGTTCAACTTAGCGTACTTGTTCATGTTAGCGAACTTGATAATGCTTAGCGTACTTGTTAGCGTACTTGTTGCTACTTAGCGTACTTGTTAGCGGACTTGTTGATGCTTAGCGTACATGTTAGCGGACTTGTTGATGCTTAGCGTACTTGTTAGCGGACTTGTTAAGTGCTAGCGAACTTCATTTATGTCTTAGCGAACTTGTTCTCCTGTTAGAATATTTTGCTGAGTTCTAGGTAATGATTGTGTCGTACGTGTCAAACATTCTATTTGTCCCAGGTTCTCTAGTAGTATAAATACCATTGAGAAAACCCTATTGGCAACGCTTGAAGGAGTATTATTCCTACAGAGAGCCTTTGTGTGTGTGTTCTTGGTGTTAGTGTGTGTTCTTGAGCTTTAGGAATTATCAATGGGTGAGCATTGATGCTGATCCATCTGGAATCGACCATCACACATGATTTCCGCACTCGTGTCATGAATCATATGAGAACAACGTGCTCAAATCTGGTCTTGACAACCAAAGTGTTCATCTGGCGTACCACGACATTTTCAACTGATTTTTCAAAATTTGACTGTTTTGAGATAGAATTTGTAACTGTAAGTTGCGAAAACACACTAGGAACGTTATAGAATCAAGTTTAGCACCAGAAACACTCTGAAATGATAAAATTTGATGAAAAAATGAATAAAAACTAACTTTCTCTCACTAGAAATCCGAATTTGATCAAAAACACAAGTAGAGCAACCTGGATTGCTCTAATACCACTTGTAAGTACATGAAACGATCTTACTACTGCGTGTATCAATCAATCTAGTGAACCCGAGAAAGTAAATAACAGATTTATAATTGATCACTTGAAGATTACAAGAAAAGCTCTCTGGTTTCACTTGAAGAAGTTATCGATGGCGGATAAATCCATGCGGGAAGAAGAGGTCGAGAATGAAAGCACCATTGATAAAGACCGATTCGAGATGGTCAATCTCCCAACTGTTTTAGCCTTTTGTAGTAGGCAAACACTCCCAAATAACTAAAAGCAAAACTAAAATTGAAGATAAAGCAATTAAAACTTAAAATAGCAATTGAAACTTAAAATAGCAATTGAAACATTTCGGCAACCTTTTCTCTTGTTTCCATTAGTCCATACGATTAGAATTTTAATACAAATAAGACCCATGATCTCTAGCTAACAACAACTAGTGCATCGTGGGTTAATATTGAAATCTTAAAAGAAATTATAGTTCCTAAATGCATGCAAAGTAGTTAACATGGGTTGACTTGGCGGTTCTATACATTTCCATGCGCATATGGGCTTGTAGGTCGGGTTGCATCCACATACAGGTCATCGTGGATAGTCCATTATCAATACTTCCGCCCTAGAAAACGTCATTGTCCTCAAGGACGGTGTGAAACCCCATGGGGTCGCCATTCAACTCTTCCAAATGCGTTCGGTGTAGTTATAGTCGGCCGCGACGGTGATTGCCACGGTGGTCGCCATTCGAGTCGGGTGACGGCATTTGGAGTGGTGTCTATGTAGCGCAATGATCGGTGCCAATCACAGCAATGTGCTGCCCACTTGTTCGGTGGCATAAACATTGTACCCGGCCATAATGGGACAAATGCCGAACCTGTTTCAAATAAATCCATGTTCATTGATCCCACATGGTTCAAAAACTTGACTTGAATGGAATCAAATATCTTTGTTTCATGATTAGGATTCATTATGGAGGACCAGTCGTGCCTAAACACATTTGAAGTCTTTAAAACACCATAGCCACTAATAGCCTTGGATTCATGATTTAATTGTAGTGCAAACCTACTGTTGGACATCTCACAGCTAAAACCCTCTAACATCCCCACACTTGGACTAAACACAGGTTCATCATCATTACTAGCTAACTTACCAAGTGGGACGTCTTCTAACACCTCAACATCTTTTTCAAACACCGGGCCCTCACAAAATTCTTCTTCGAGTGGGACGTGTTCACCCTTAATGGCCGGCTCCCCGTATAGCATTTCTTCTAGCTTTTGCAAATCACCCTCCGAGTCAAACCGATCCTCATCTAACGCTTTTGGTGACATCATCATCATCCACTCCTCACCAAACATCTCTAACATTTGCGCTTCAAACAAATCATTCGATTCAATTGTGGCCATGGCGAAAAATCAAAAGAAATAAATACAAAAAAAATAATAACAATAAAAATTATAATAATAATAATAAAAAAGAAAACAAATAGAATCGAGAACTAACCTAAAACTCTAGACACCAAAAACAAAACTTAAAACTCTAAACACAAAAATGAAAACACTCATATTTCCTAATCACGACCTAAGTTAATCTTGCTATTGCCAAGGGTCCCCGGCAACGGCGCCAAAAACTTGATGTGCTCGGAACTACACTAAAAATAACTAAAATTACCCTAGACCTAACCTAGACCTAGACACACCTAATTTTATCGAAAATACCTAAACTAGACCGAACCTAAGGCAAGTGTACCTGTCGGTGGCAGTATAGCTAAGGAAGACCGGATATCGAACCCTAGAAACACTATGTAACAAGACTCTAACCTAGGACTCTACGAAGAGAAATTTGAGTGATTTTGGGTTTTTGAATTTACGATTTAACTAACTTAACTATCTTAACTACCTTAACCAACTAACAACAAAACTCAGAAAACTCGAGAAAACTGACAAATGAGAGAGAAGTGCTACCTAGACCTAGATTCCTATTTACACTCGCAATCTTACTCGGCTATGGATAACTTAATGGAATCAGGATCTTAACGAGAACTCTAAGAAAAACCTAGTGGACCCTAGATCATTTACTGGGTGTGACGCAGTAGGAAATCCTAAGAATCGAAGACGTATACTGATTGGTTAGGTTACCTCCCGACTTGTTCCTAACAGATTTTTTAGTACTCGAACAGACAGGTCACCTTCCGGCTTGTTCGTATCCCAGACACCTAACGATGAAAGGAGTAACTTCTAACTTACAAAATTAACATGGAATAGCAGGTAAAATTAGAATTAAAAGGGAATCCCTCTCCCGAGGCAATTTAACCTAAAACCCTAAGAACCACGACCTAGATTCCTAAACAATGATGAACTAAATTGCTAACCATAACCCAAATCGAAAGACATTCGTAGATTGAGCAGTTTAGATTATTAATTACAACCCTAATTCAAGCATTCATACGCATTAACCAATAAATCAGCAATTGTTTACTAGAACATCAACCAACATACGATATCCATAAACCGAATAAAATCAAAAACGTTAAATAATCATCATAACGGCCTAGGTAGCACTAATTAAATTAGCCAAGTATAATAATAGTCAAGAATACCAAATGCAAATTAAACCCTAGCAACATAGTGTAAACTAGAATCTAAATAAGAAAAATAATATTCAAGAAGGAAAAATATATAAACTGAATGGCTTCAAAATATTGTTGCTCGCTTCCGTTCGTATCTTCAAACTGTCGTCCCTCTTTTCTTTTGTTCCCAAGTCTTCTCTTTTTCTTTCGCTTTTTTTTTCTTGTGCCGTCAGAAGCTTTTCTCGAACTCCCCCAATTAATTGCCGTTCGAGAAGTCTCTCCTTTGTTTCTGCCGTCTCCTTTTTGAATCCGGAGGGTTTTTTTTTTTATGGGTCCTCCCTTTTTTCCTTTTATATTTTCTTTTTTTTACTTTTCCTTTTGCAATAAGTTAATTAAGTCGGTTTCATTGACTTCCATCCACTTCACGAATTCAATTTCACGTTCAAATCACTATGAACTTTTATAATATTACAAATCAGCCCCTGACTTTCATGCAATTTGACGCCAGTCCCTCTTCTTTCAATAATTAATTCTTTCAACCCTTAATCTTTGATGAAATATCACACCATCCCCTTGGAATCTTATATCAACCTACAAGTAAATATATTTAACCATTTTGAACACACTTTTAACGAAATAAACACAATTAAAAGTAATAGACTCAAACTTACACCAAAATATAGAAACTTGACTCAACAAACTAATTAAAACTCAAATATTATAATTCATATAAAAACTAAATAAAAATGACTCAAAACCGACTCAACTTATATACCAAAATACACGGGAAAATAGGATGTGTTTGCAACACATCCAACATCCCCACACTTACTTTTTTTTTCATCCTCGAAAAATACCGCAAAGGAATCATAACCAGGGATTCAATCTTTAATTTTCAATTTATTCAAATTCAATTTCACATCTCAATTATTTATGTCACATATAGCCTAGCTTGATTACCGGTATTTCGATCCGACTAAACCCAACCACCAACGGTTCAGCCCCAAATGCATCAAATTAATTTTATTTAGCATATCAATCGACTAATGGGTCCCACACTCAGGCCTTTCAATTCATCCTAATCCCATTTTTAATTTTTAGGCATTTTAATACTTATGTATACATATATCTTTTTAGTAGTGGAATTTCATGAATGAATGAATGAATTTTTAATTGAGCTATTTTTTGTCTTTTTTTTTTCATTCGGACTTCACCTAGAGGAGCATCCACTGATTAGCGAGACAAACGGGTAACAATAGGGTATTTAGCCCATACCTAACCTGGAGGCGTATCCTTCAAGTCGCTATCCCAAAGGGAATCACATAAGCTTTGTTATTTTATTCTATTTATTTTTCATAGCAAGCTCAAACAAATTGAATGGATTTGCGGAGGCGCCACTAATTACCAAATTCACTTTCGTAAAAAGAAAAAAGTGTGCCTAAATTACTAAAAAGATATACACATATGAAAATATTAAAGATGTCATTTTTTTTATTTACAGTTTCGGAATCCTCAATCAACCTAAGGCGGGAACCCACTAAAGTTTCATGATTTACATATCAGTTAAGCACATTTTATTAATTTTTTTTATAATGCATAAGGATTTTTAAGCCTACTTAATCAGCTGGGACTACCAATACATCGAAAACTAGCTAACATGCAACCACTTATTAATAATATATCAATTACGCACCTTAAATTAGAAAATTAATCCCCAGTTGTACTATCATTTCCTAGTTAATTGCAGCAAAAATCAGGAACATTTTCAGAATTTTTCAAATTTTTTTTTTAACTTTTTAAAATTTTTCATTCTTTTTTCAAAAAAAACAGGACACACTTAAAATAAAAACAAACAGACTCAAGACGCAAAGCTTCCCATCCCCACACTTAAGTGACACAATGTCCCCAATGTGTGATGAGATAAAATAAAATAGAAATAAACACACCGAAGATAAAAAATAAAAGTGCAAACAAAAAAATTAAAAAAGTAAAAAGAAAAATTGGAACAAACTCTCCTGATTTCTGATTTGGATGAATGACAGGCGAGCTTGTTACCGCGGGTCCTCCATTGAATTCCGTGCATGAATGCATACATATCATCGAACCTGTAAGACACAAAAAACACAAACGACTCGACTCGACCACGAATGTTAGTAAAACTCACAAAAAATCACAAAATTATTTAAAAAAAAGGATGGAAGAAAAATAAACAAAAAAAATTAGAAATAGTGTACTTGGAATCCTTCAAACATAATTTAATGATCTTGAACTTCTGGAATTTCCTGCATACACCGAAAAACACAAAACACGAACAACAAAAAACACAAAAACACACAAAAGAATAATAAACAAATAAGTTACATAAATTTTACAACTTGGTCTTTCCCCAGTATTCAGCTAACTCAATCATGTGGCTTCTCCTTAATGTTCTTCCTAACCATGCCCCTAATCATCAGATCATTTAGAAATCGTAGAGTATTGACTAACAAATCCTCTTGCCTCTCCAAACCTAACAACCAATCAACTCACCAATGTTTAAACCTACCCGAAATTAACTTAATAACTACAATAAAGCTTAACCTCGGGTCATTCTTAGAGCTAAAACCCTCTAACATCCCCACACTAATTCAAGCATTCATACGCATTAACCAATAAATCAGCAATTGTTTACTAGAACATCAACCAACATACAATATCCATAAACCGAATAAAATCAAAAACGTTAAACAATCATCATAACTGTTTTGGTCAAAAATTCACAAAGGAATTTTGTATTCCAAACTTAGAATGTGAGGTAGTGTGCTTAACAATCAAATGAACAAATAATCCAAGTTAGGATGGTGACACGATGATTTAGTGAGGAAAACTCCAGAATCCTTTGAGTTGCCTCTAGGAATCCTGGATAAAAACCTCGGGAGTCGGCCGAATAGCCTGCCTCCTAGTCAATCTTATTAATAACAAAATGAAAAGTTACAATGGGTTGGAGGTTTGATCGATCAGAACTACGTGATACAATGTTTTCGCAGTGGTAATTGAGCTAGAGAGTGAGATATGTGTTCCTACTGATCGAATCCTTGATTAAATATAACATAAAGAGCTAACTAATAGTCCAGGATTCCCGGGATCCTATTGTCCAACTAACTTGACCGTTACAAGCCTCTCCGTTCACTTGGTCCACGATCTTCTTTAGCTGGAGCTTAAATCTCGGAGGTAGTTGATGACTTCAACGGTACCTAGTAAAATAGGCACGTGGCAAATATAAGGCTTAGTTAAATAAAACAAATCAGGATACCTGGATGAACGGGATTCCCAGTCGATAATAAGATTCCTGAACCACATGAGCTTCCTGCGAGCATCCTGAAAATATACCCTAAACAATTGCCCCTTGAATTTTAACAGATATGGATAAGCTTCGACAGCTGTTAAAATTCAAAAAGATGCCTTTTTCACGGCGTCTAGGCGGTAAAAACAGTTGAGAAGTGACTGATTTCTCGGCGCCCAACGGATGTGATGGTAATCATGATATTTTCTTTAAATAGGAGATCACACAATAAGATTTTCACCATCTTCTTCACAAACCCTCTCGAGCTTGTCCGATATTCCAGGTCAGTCCCTCTTCATCTTTCTTGTTTTCTTCTTGTTTTTCGGCCATGGCCAATGTTTTGGCTAAAAATTACTTTAAGTTGATTTAGCAAGATTTCAACCAAATTAGATTGTGAGGTTTGGTGCCTAGGATTAAGATACGAAAACGGTTTGTAAAAATCCTGGGAAAACAGCTAAATTCCAGGGACAACAACTAAAATCCTGGGTTAAAATGTAGGTTTGATTACGAAATCGATTATAAAATTTAGTAACACAAATGAAACCTTGAATGCAAGTAGCAACACCGAGAATTTTACTAGGGAAAAGCCCTTAGCCCTTAGATGTCTCTAAGGCACCGCCGGCATAAAAACCCCAGGTAGCGATAACACACGCTACCAATTTATTGATCACGTAAATGTTTGAGTACAGTGAGTAAGCAGAGAACAGAATACGAGAATACAATAAGTAAAGCTCGAGTGAGCTGAATAATAAGTCTAAACTTCCTATTTATACTCCTAGCTCTTCAACAACTTGTCCGATATTCCAGGGATCTTCTATTCAACGTCTCTTTCAGTTGGTTGACCGAGTTTTCAGCTAACAACCTTTGACCACGTGCGAAATTAGTCTTCAGCTTATTCTATTCGACCGTTGGTAGACTTCATCAACCTATCCTTGATCATATATAGGCACAAAATGCATTAGTAACAATGTCCTAGCATGCAGGGTCATTTCCACATGCTGGGTCATTCGTATAATATGAGTGACCCTGGATTATACTCATCCTGGGTCATAATAATGTATGATAGAAATAAAGTAAAAATACGAACTTCCCTGGATTACGATGACATCCTGGGACATTACCTCAATTCTGATTTGTTCAGGGTTATTCAGTGTTACCTGCTAAATTCTGGGTCATACAATTCCTGGGTCAATCCTGCCCTAAGCCTATACCTGCACCCTGGATTACCAGCCGAAAATTCAGGGTATAACAATTGCCCCCAAATTTTCGCAAGTTGTATATAAGTCTTACAGCTGTGAAAATTTCAAATTAGGGTCTAATCCACCTTTGTTTTGATCGTGTCCGTTAATTAGGGATCCACTACGCCACGTCGAGGGGTAACATCCCATCACCCCTGCAACTTCTCACCTCCATAAATATTAGTTTTAACCTCCCCTCTCTTCTCACTATCGACGTTTCCGGCTTCCGACTCTCTCCGATCAGGTAACTTTTCGTTCCAGTTCTTTCTTTTCTTTCTTTCCGATCATGACTCGCAAGAAGATTCGATCAGAAACCTTGGCCAAAAAGACGGGTATCGAGGATTTCTTCGATCAAAACTACCTTCAGAGTCGGGAATTAGAAACCTGCACCTTCACCGACGCCGACATTGCTGCATTGTCGTTGTCGGGTCTTCTTCCCCCTACCACTGAAATCAGACACTTCAATAGAAGGCTTAGGTCAGATTTCAGCTCTGAAACGTGGGCTTGATTTCCTTTTACCCCTTTCTCCATGGGTCTGTCATTTCCTTTCACCGGTCTTCTGGTCGAGTTCTTTAAGGCCACTGGCCTCGCTTATGCCCAAACCCTTCCTATCGTGTGGAGAATCCTGGGCACCCTTGACCGTCTCAATAGGGAGTTCGATTCACTGGTTGGGTTATCTGAATTGGCCCTGGGTTACGAACTCAAGTCCCATGGTAGCAACCGGTTTTTGTTCAAGGCTCTGAACAAGGAGCTTCAAATGGTTCCCCGAGCTTCGTTTCACGAGGAGTGGAAGGGAAAGTTTTTCTTTGTCAAGAGATCAACCATCCCAGGAGGGATGGATCTTTCGATTAGGTGGAAAGTAGATGGTAGGTTCTCACCTGCATTAGGAATTAGGATTCTCTTTTTGTTATATGTTATACAAATACTGACCTTGAATTTTTCTATTTTGCAGTGCCCAACTTGAGTTCAATCGGCCCTGCAAATCCAGGGGCATTTGAGAGATTTGAGACATTCCTGACCATCACCGAGGAGACCGAGAGTTCAAGGCTGATCCCCACCAGGCTGCTTCTTTCACTTCCCACAGCATGTCCAGTTGTAAGTTTCTTGGTACCCTGCCTTTTGTTCCTTGAATTTTGTTGATTTCTCATGTTTCTGTTCTTCAGCTGCTGCTACTCCCATCAACCTCGAGTACGTTGATCTGGACGCCTTCTTGCTGGGTGGATCCGAACAAGACATCCAGGTCATGGCCCCAGATCAACGTACTCAAAGGTCATGGGAGTAGCATAGGAAGAACAAAACATGAGAAATGAACAAAATTCAAGGAACAAAAGGCAGGGTACCAAGAAACTTACACTGGACATACTGTGGGAAGTGAAAGAAGCAGCCTGGTGGGGATCAGCCTTGAACTCTCGGTCTCCTAGACGGTGATGGTCAGGAATGTCTCAAATCTCTCAAATGCCCTCGGACTTGCAGGGCCGATTGGACTCGGAGTTAACATGCAAATAGAAAAATTCAAAAGTAGTATTTGTATAACATATAACAAAAAGAGAATCCTAATTCCTAATGCAGGTGAGAACCTACCATTTCTCTTTCCACCTAATCGAAAGATCCATCCCTCCTGGGATGGTTGATCTCTTGACAAAGAAAAACTTTCCCTTCCACTCCTCGTGAAACGAAGCTCGGGGAACCATTTGAAGCTCCTTGTTCAGAGCCTTGAACAAAAACCGGTTTCTACCATGGGACTTGAGTTCGTAACCCAGGGCCGATTCAGATAACCCAACCAGTGAATCGAACTCCCTATTGAGACGGTCAAGGGTGCCCAGGATTCTCCACACGATAGGAAGGGTTTGGGCATAAGCGAGGCCAGTGGCCTTAAAGAACTCGACCAGAAGACCGAGTGAAAGGAAAAGACAGACCCGCGGAAAAGAGTGATGGAAAGCAAGCCCACGCTACAGAGCTGAAATCTGACCTAAGCCTTCTATCTGAAGGGTCTGATTTCAGCGGTAGGGGGAAGAAGACCCGACAACGACAAATCCAGCAATGTCGGCGTCGGTGAAGGTGCAGGTTTCTAATTCCCGACTCTGAAGGTAGTTTTGATCGAAGAAATACCTCGAAAGCCCGGTCTTTTCGGCCAGAAGGTTTCCGATCGGAGTATCTTCTTGCGAAGTCATGATCAGAAAGAAAGAAAAGAAAGAACTCGAACGAAAAGTTACCTGATCGGAGAGAGTCGGAAGCCGGAAGCAACGCCGATGGAAACCTTTGCTCTCGGAAGATTAGTGCAAGGGAGGGGAGGTTAAAACTGATATTTATGGAGGTGAGAAGTTGCAGGGGTGATGGGATGTTACCCCTCGACGTGGTGTAGTGGATCCCTAATTAACGGACACGATCAAAACAAAGGTGGATTAAGACCCTAATTTGAAATTTTCAGCAGGCTGTAAGACTTATACTTACAACTTGCGACGAAGGGCAATTGCTTATACCCTGAATTTTCGGCTCGTAATCCAGGGTGCGGGTATTAGCCTTAGGGCAGGAATTAGACCCAGGGATTGTTCTGACCCAGAATTTAGCAGGGTAACACTGAATAACCCTGAACAGATCAGAATTGAGGTAATGTCCCAGGGATCGTGATCGTAATCCAGGGAAGTTCGTATTTTACTTTATTTCTATCATACATTATTATGACCCAGGATGAGTATAATACGAGGGTCACTCATACTTATACGAATGACCCAGCATGTGGAAATGACCCTGCATGCTAGGACATTGTTACTAATGCATTTTGTGCCTATATATGATCAAGGATAGGTTGATGAAGTCTACCAACGGTCGAATAGCATGAAGCTGAAGACTAAGTTCGCACGTGGTCAAAGGTTGTTAGCTGAAAACTCGGTCAACCAACTGAAAGAGACGTTGAATAGAAGATCCCTGAATATCGGACAAGTTGTTGAAGAGCTAGGAGTATAAATAGGAAGTTTAGACTTATTATTCAGCTCACTCGAGCTTTACTTATTGTATTCTCGTATTCTGTTCTCTGCTTACTCACTGTACTCAAACATTTACGTGATCAATAAATTGGTAGCCATCGTGTTATCGCTACCTAGGGTTTTGATCGGCGGTGCCTTAGAGACATCTAAGGGCTAAGGGCTTTTCCCTCGTAAAATTCTCGGTGTTGCTACTTGCATTCAAGGTCTCATTTTGTGTTACTAAATTTTATAATCGATTTCGTAATCAAACCTACATTTTAACCCAGGATTTTAGTTGTTGTCCCTGGAATTTAGACTGTTTTCCCAGGATTTTTACAAACCGTTTTCGTATCTTGATCCTTAGGCACCAAACCTCACAATCCTAATTTGGTTGAAATCTTGCTAAATCAACTTAAAGTAATTTTTA